>CM034403.1:10409689-10902189 GCA_019925095.2 Dendrolimus kikuchii
CTTTTTTACATTATGTATACATTATTTAATAAAAATATGACGTCATAGCATAGTCATAGCATAGCATAGGTCATAGCAGAGTCGGAGAAACTGATAGGGATGGAGCTATCGATAAACGTAACACGATAACAGACCCGATCTTTTTATCTTAAAGTGTAAGAAACTAAATTATTGCCGGATAATTTTGTACAAATTTATTAACTAATATTACATTTTATTACAAGATGTAATTATATTATGTTGATTCTTTATTTATTTATTTTAATCAAAATCTGATGAATCGTCTGAGCTCTCCCCAATATCCCTATTAATATTATAAATGCGAAAGTAACTCTGTCTGTCTGTCTGTTCCGTTTTCACGTAAAAACTACTGGACCGATTTGGCTGAAACTTAGTATATATATATTTTCGATGCCGAGAATGAACATAGGATACTTTTTATCCCGGAAAATGGGATAGTTTCCGGGATAAAAGTATATTTTCTCTCTGTTTGTTATCCTTTTATGGAAAAACTATTTGGACCGATTTGGCTGATACTCGGTACATAGGTAATTTGAATACCGAGGGTGGCCAAGGGATACTTTTCATCCCGGATACTGGGATAGATTTTGGGATAGATTTATGTAAAGTTTAACTTGGAAACTAGGATAGGTTTTTTATTTGTGATTTGCCATTTTCGTCATTTTGTTTATTTTGGTCAATTTGGTCGTTTAGGTAGTTTTGGTAGTTTTGTTTGGCAGTTTTGGTAGTTGTGGTAGTTTTGCTATTTTCGGTAGTTTATGCTGGTAGTTTTGGTAGTTTCGGTTGTTTTGGTAGTTTTGGTAGTTGTGGTAGTTTTGGTAGCTGTAGTAGTTTTGGTAGTTTTGTTTTGTAGATTTGGTAGTTGTAGTAGTTTTGGTAGTTTCGGCAGTTGTGGTAGTTTTGGTAGTAGTGGTAGTATTGGTAGGTGTGGTAGTTTTGGTTTGTAGATTTGGTAGTTTTGGTTGGTAGATTTGGTAGATTCGGTTATTTTGGTAGTTGTGATAGTTTTAATAGTTGTGGTAGTTTTGATAGCTGTAGTAGTTTTGGTTGGTCGATTTGGTATATTCGGTTGTTTTGGTAGTTGCGGTAGTTTTGATAGTTGTGGTAGTTTTTATTGTAGATTTGATAGTTTCGGTAGATTTGGTAGTTTTGGTTTGTAGATTTGGTAATTTCGGCAGTTGTGGTAGTTTTGGTAGTAGTGGTAGTTGTGGTAGTTTTGGTTTGTAGATTTGGTAGTTATGGTAGTTTTGGTTGGTAGAGTTGGTAGATTCGGTTATTTTGGTATTTGTGGTAGTTTTGGTTTGTAGATTTGGTAGTTTTGGTTGATCGATTTGGTATATTCGGTTGTTTTGGTAGTTGCGGTAGTTTTGGTAGTTGTGGTAGTTTTGGTAGTTATGGTAGTTTTGATTGGTAGAGTTGGTAGATTCGGTTATTTTGGTATTTGTGGTAACTTTGATAGTTGTGGTAGTTTTGGTTTGTAGATTTGGTAGTTTTGGTTGATCGATTTGGTAGATTCGGTTATTTTGGTATTTGTGGTAGTTTTGGTAGTTGCGGTAGTTTTGGTAGTTGTGGTAGTTATGGTAGTTGTGGTAGTTTTGGTAGTTGTGGTAGTTTTGGTAGTTGTGGTAGTTTTGGTAGTTGTGGTAGTTTTGTTAGTTGTGGTAGTTTTGTTAGTTGTGGTGGTTTCGGTAGTTGTGGTAGTTTTGATTGGTATAGTTGGTAATTGTGGTAGTTTCGGCAGTTTTAGTACGTTTGGTAGTTTTGGTCGTTTGTGTAGTTTGCACAATATTTAGTTATATAAATAAAACTTGAACGGGTTGAAATAGGGTATTAAAGTTTGTATGGGGACCAATCATTTATTAAGTTTATAGATATAAAAATTCATAATCTTTAAAAAATGCGACTTTCACTCTATCTGTCTGTCTGAATACCGAAAATGGACATAGATACTATTCATCCCGGTAGATGGGATAGTTTGCGATATAAAATGAAGTAAATCTTCCGAGGGCAAATAGCACCAACATAAAAATACAATACAATATATCCTATATTAACGCCTGCTCTTAAAACAAGAGGTACGCACTAGAGTTTGACGCGCGGCGGAGCCGCGGGGTAAACTCTAGTTTATTATAAGTTCCTGTACTTCTATATTTTTTATAAGAAAATCCAATTTCTTTCAAAACCAAGGTTAATGACGATTTTTGGCCATGGAACAAACCACATTCACGTAAAAAAACAACAAGTTTTTTAAGTGTTAGAATTTCTTTGCTCAAGTAATAGTCATATATATGACGGTGAATAGCGTCAGCGTCGAAGTTGTCAACCGATGTCACACGAAGTGGTTGGCGTTTTTTTTTCGGCGTATGAAGCTTATTTTCCTGCATGCCGCTTGTACCGTAAGCTTCGGTAGAAATTTTTGAAACAGTAGGTCCACTAATTCCTAATGCGGCTGCAACACGCTCTCGCACTTGCGATAGTGGTAATAGCGGGCCACCATTTTGATACTCAGCTTCAAAGTAATTACGAACCATGATCATCAGTTCTCTCGCCTGCCTTTTCAGAGCAGATCCTTTAGGCATTTTGATATTTGACAGCTGGGCAGCAATCAACACGGAGGAACACAAAATACACAACGTAACGTATGGATAATGTGAAAAAACTCAGTGAACAGAAATATAGTGACTATATAACACGACCGTCTTGTTGCGAGTGACAGATTAAAACAAACACAAAATGGCGGTGGGCCATTGAATGTTCCCAGCTTGAAAAAATATATTTGAATGTTTTTGTTGTATTTGTCTTTGTTCAAAACATAATAAATATATGCGAACGATATCGTTACTTATTTGGTCACAACACTACAACTATCAAATTAGAACTGTCATCGAGAAAATAAAGAAATGGAAATAGTTCTTGATTGAGTCTTTGCCTAATTAAATAGACATCAAATTAAAAATTAAAAATGAAATAAACTTATTATTCCTCTAAGAAACATTAGTAAGTAGTGCAACTGCTTAATTATAATGCGTAACTTGAATATATAAAAAACACGTCTAAGGAACATCAGCAATTATAATTTTAATTTTGATTGAAATCATTGTTTACAAATTAAACATTATGATTTTAGAATTCTGAAGTGGTGATTTTTTTCAATCAAAGGTCTAAAAATATATTCTTTTATCAACCTACTCATATTTAAAATTTACTAGAGGCAGGTTATGGTGTAAAAAGCCAAAAATTCGGTGTTCTCAAGTTGACGTTGTCAACAGGTCACGATGTGTTGCGCTTGAGAAAGCGTGGCAAAATCAAACTGAAGTTCGGCCGAATTTTTTGTTTTAACCGACTGTTCGGCCGAAGTTCGTATTCGGTTCAAACCACATTCGGCCCATCCCTAATGTATAATAATAATTGTGTTTATAATTATTAGCATCTAGTTCAACCGCACGCCAACGCTATCTTATCAATTAGATTTTACCCATCCACAGGTTGCTTGGAAGAGATTGCTTTAAGCTATAAGGCAGCCTCTTGTATTATACCTTATAGTATTTAAGCTTATTGTGTGTTTTTTTCTGTTATGTTGGAGTACAATAAAGATTATTGTGTTGTATTGTATTAATAGGAGGTGTAGTATATATGCCTCTACAAAATACTGCAATAAAACCGCAAATCATCTGAAAATTAAGGGTAGCAACCATATATGTAATTGAGTATTGATTTTGTTTGTGAACATGATTGTGGTATCGTTAGTCAGATTTTGAAAAGTCGTAATGGTGTTCCATAATTAACTTTTTTATTTAAGTCAATAAGTAGCGAATTGTTCGCTGCGAAAGTTTTAAGAATTGTATCCCCCCTCTAACTTTTGAACTATGCAAACGATTTAAGGTTGAGGTTAAAAATGCTTTCAACAATAAATTAGTTAAAACAATATCCGTAAACTTTTGGGGTATGAGGTATATGTTTAATAAATGCATTTTTATGCTTGCATTGCTTGTAGGAAAACTGGCAAACGGACAACTTGGAGGTATGTGGTTACCGTCGCCCATAGACATGCAACACTAGGGGAGCTGATGCATTGCCTACCTTTTCGTTCATATGTCGTTTTTAGGGTTTAGTAGCTATTGTACAAAATAATGAATGTTGGTCCCTCTACGGAAACCTTCAATATGTACGGTCCAACAAGCACTTAACTAACTTTCATATCTAAATTAAAATCGTTCTTGGAGTAAGAAAAAAATATTTATTGTTTAGAACTTTTACTATTGTTTAGAAAAGTAGCAGAACACCTGTTTATATTGTATAAAGTTTAAGGTTCTCACATATACTTTAAGACTTAATCGTAATCACAAAAATATTTACGGTTGGTGTTAATGTAATAATTAGCATATCATTCGTGTTGCGCCTTTTAACTTCGGCCATCTTTATTTACGACACGTTCGCGCCACTTCTCACCGCAGCCGCAGCGCTGTGGCGGTGCGATCGCGCGATAGTGGTGCTCCCAGACACTTCCGGCCGTTTGTCAAACACGCGGGCTTACCTGAACCGCACCATGAGGCAGTTAATTGTGAAAAGCAACGTCAACGTGTAGCAAATATGATAAAATGTTTCCTTTTTAAACGCGTTAAAGCATTATAAATGATAATACTCATTTAAATTTGCCTCTACGAGCAGACAATTTAATTTCCGCGAGGATAGCTTAATTAACTGTATTATTTAATTTTAAGAATGTATACTGAGAACTGAATAATAATAAAATAATATTAGCCTTTAAACGACCACGTGAAGAAAATTTCTTTAAAAAACAAACAAATATTTTGTTTGATTTTGAAATACATATGTACGTACAAATACGTCCCAGGGTTGGGCTTGAGTCTTCCCGTTTTGTGTGGCTCAAAGAGGCCCTGGGCTGGGGCACCAGACCCGCGTCTCGCGAAATCGAGGCGTGCAGGTCGGAGCTCCGCCAGGTCGCCGTGGGAGTCTGGGAAGATCGCCTCAGACGCCCCAGCGCGGGTCCCGCCACCATCGAGGCGGTGAAGCCCGTCCTGCGAGAATGGACTGGACGAAACCACGGCACCCTGACGTTCCGGCTGATGCAGGTCCTTTCGGGGCACGGCTGCTTCGGGAGGTACCTGTGTCGCCTCGGCCACGAGCCAACATCAGGGTGCCACCACTGCGACACAGGCGACGAGGATACGGCGCTGCACACCCTGCAGGAATGTCCCGCATGGACGGAGCAGTGCCGAGAGCACATCGCCTACACCGGAATGGACCTTTCGCACCCTGCCGTGGTACGCACCATGGTCGGGAGCCGCACCAGATGGGACGCCATCTCCTCCTTCTGCGAGCACGTCATGTTGCGAAGGAGGAGGTGGAGCGAGAGCGTGAGCGTACGTCTTTGCTCCGCTCCCGCCAAAGGAGGACGCGCCGACGCCGGATGTCGGAACTCGACCTTTGGTCACCGTAAGCGGGCGGTACGGGTGGGGCCCCTAGGGGTATAGGGGTTCTCATTCACTCGCATATGCCGTCGAGATGAGAGCGTGACTGTTCCGCGCGCGCTCATTTCTCTTCACGTAGGGCGCGTTACAGACCGCCCCACGCATGAATGAGATCAAGAAGGCGCCGGGGGAGCAACTCCCCCGGCAGTGGAAGAGGCCCAGTGAGGGGGGCCTACACCTGCCAGGGCATCTCGGAGTCGGGCAGCCCAATTACCCGTAGCCCTGGCATAAGGCGCAGGATGGAAAACCCAGGGGTTTTAGTGGGTGTCCCTAAGCGGGGAGTGGCAATAGCGTGGCACCAGTTCTGACTGGGCACGCTAGTGCTACCCCCCCATCTGGCGAATCCCACACTCACACGGGTCGCGAACATCCCCCCAGGCTTGTGTGCCTGTCGCGGCTTAGTCCTCAAACGGATTTCCCCTGGCTAAAACAAAAAATGAGACTCCCGTTTGATGCCAATGGACAGTGTACCCGTCAAGGTAGTTTAGACAGATTGGCGGGTTGCGAAAATATGCATATTAGGTTAGATAAACTGCATTTTTTTTTGCAGAGTAGCAGACAGGCTGACAGCCCAAATGAGATGGGAAGTGGTCACCATCGCCTATGGACATTACCACGAAATATATTAAAAATGCGCTGCTGCTCTCTTAAGGAGACTGGAACCTGACTATTGATGCCGGAACACAACACAAGGTTGTTATGACGGTATACTCTAGACCAAGGGCGGTAGCCATCGAGTCGGGCAAATACCCTCCCGCCTGACTGTGGATTGTTTTGTCGCCTCTTAGGACAGGCCGCCAGACCGAAGGGAATTGTCTTCTTTCTCCGTTCCTGCACGTATAAAAGCATAAGCGGTGCATGCTTTTTATCCAGGATTTAAACCCATGTTATTGGAATAATGTACGAGTATATTAGCTACTGAGCTAACGCAAAATACAACTCTTGAATGTTACTAGAAATTTAAATTCAAACCCTAGAAAGTACCTTTATTTTACTTATATATATAAACCTTCAGTGAAAAATTATCTAACTGATGGTGAAACTCACTTATAAATGCGTTGCGTGGTTTAAGAGGAGTTGCGGATATACAGACATACGTGGAAAACGAGTTTTCAATCCAGTGAGCAAAGCAACCAACTTCAGATTACTGAACCCGATGCTGATAGAACTATTTATAAAAGAAGCAAAACATACCTTCTTGTACCCGCAACTTCAATAACCTTGCAACGTGTTCGACGCCACCAGCATGGTTGCAGGGTCCAGTAAGATGAGGAAGCGCTGCGAGCCCAACCTTCTTCCGGAAACATGAGTACCTGTCGAGACGAGGCAAGTCTGAAGCAATTACATTAATAACTCAAAAATTATCAATTGTGCTCATTCAATTTGCTGAATATTCGATTTACATTGGTATTATTATAGCAATCGTAGCAAGATTGATAAAGTAATATTTTAAGGGGAAACATCCATCCACAATCAAAGAGAAAACGGTGCGAGGGCTTCACGAAACGTTGACTACGAATTAACTAAATTAGAAAACTTTACAAGCCTCTCGGCGGCGAGTTGAAAAATAGCTTTTTGACTAAAACTAATATTGCGGGGCAGAAACGAAACAGAGCGGAGTTGTAACGAAGTTGTTTGAGGCACTCGCGTTTACAACCTCGGGCGATGGGTGCCTCAATCCGGCTGGCGGTCGTTTAGCTCCTATACCTACCCACCTAAGCAACATGACACATGATCTGAAAATTCGTGTAGTGTAGCCATACTCAATCTTTTTGTTATAGGGGCCACATAGAAGTATTAGATGAGGTGTCGCTGGCCGCTACCTCCTTTTGTTTAGGTGTATTTTTTGGGTGCGGTACAGTTACAGGCCGAATTTATTTATTATTTGAATTTTAGGTCGTTATAAAAAAAAAATAACCACGACGGCTAAGGGGAGCTCCGGTTTAAAAAAGTTCGGATAATAATAAATAAATGCGCCCTATAACTGTACCCCACTCGTTTTATTACTATTAGGCAGACATTACAACCCATCTGATGGAAAGTGGTAACGTCGTCTATGGAAGTGTGCAATACCATAAGTATTGCCAATGTAAATACATTATGTTAAGCAACTATGTAGTATGCCAGGCGGGATGCTAAGAAAAGCTCGGCGGGTCGTAGATTGAGTTTAGCGGTATCTTAACAATAAATAATTGATCTCAGCGCTCATTTACATAACGTGAACATATATGATTTAACATGTCACTCTGTGTACCTACTAGTTACTACTACTACTAGTTACGCATTGGAGTGGCAATTAATAGATAACCACAATATATTGTTTTTAAAATAAGGATCGATCTAATTTATGCACTAAAGCAAAATCTTCATACTCATCGTACGACATTTTTCTTAGTTTAAGTTATCCCATTTTATGGTTTATCAGAATTTTTTTTTCAGGCGGGGGAAATGCATGCACAATACCGGGTCCTTTGATAGGGATTAGACCATAGTCGATCGTGGAGGCATTCCACTGAGGGCAATCCAAACAGTAATCGACCGGCTTGTGTGGAGACTCGAACCGATGGACAAATGCCCAGGGGCTAATACCCCACTAAAACCACCCTCCTCCCATGTGCCCTTAGAAGGTAGTTACGCCCACACCGATCCTAGCGCAAAAGTGCCTAAGAGTTCCCCGGGAATCAGAGCAAACTCACTTCGACGACAGGGGTGAAGCCTTCTCTGCTTCCTAGATGCAAGAGGGCCCCTGAAGCGGTATTTTTCAGGGAGGGAAGTCATGCGCATATCTTCGCCTCCGGGCTCCCGGCTGACGGCGGCGCCCATGAGGAGGTGCATGAATACGCGCAATTCCATTTCTCTTTCAATCTCGTTCCGCGGCCTCCTTTTGAGACATTACTGTCTCGCAGAAATTGGCCGCACCCACCCAATAATCATCGCTATGCAGCATGGCTTGCACCAGGCTGCCGAGCGAATCCATCGGACCTACTAGTGTCTCGAGTTCAAACCATGGTTTGTCAGCATTACGTCAATACGCATTAACACTACGGAACCCGTGAGGTCTCGTTACCTGCGGGGTTTTTAGTAAGTCAACCAAATAGCCTTCCTGGGCTTCCTCATGGCTGCAATTTTCTGCTGTATTTAGAAGTCTATGCAATGTCAGATGAAACAATTATATAAATATAAGTTATAATATAATCTAAATTTAAATGAGTACTTGAAGTTCGTATATGTTGTTGCCTGGGATTCCGGGGTAAATATAAAAACAAAACCGGGTTTCAGGTTAACGAATTTTTATTTGAGTAATGAAAAAAATTAACAAGTGTAGACTAGAATAAGGGAAGGCGTCAGCCAGACGTTTTACGATTGCCTAAAGATTATTTAAAATTAGGTATTCACATACTATTTATACCTTTACCTACGATAGGATAGGTACGACACTTTTATACGGTTCATGAGGTGGTAAGTACAAATCCGGTAGGGTATAGTACTGAGCACTCACTCAGCTCCTACACGAACTCACATAGCATATTTTTCGCACTACAGTGTCAGGTGTAATTAACCTTATTACTATACAGGACCCGAGTAAACTTACGGAGCAAAGTACTTTCGAAACGCACATAAGTTTTGCGTGTATTGTACTTAGATGGGCACTGAGCCTTACGAGCACAGGCGGGCCTACGAGCAGCCGTCGTCATCGATAACGCAAATGCGGAACCATATTGCCGGCGAGGCTCATTCGCTCGATTGGCTCCTGGCATTCTGTACTCATTTTCTTTGCCGCGTCTTGGGTAATATTTTTTTTCGCGTAAAGTGTTTTCCTGCTTTCGACAATATTGCGCCAGTTTCAAAGAGGCGGAGTCGATGGGGATGAAATCGCTTTCACATTGAGTGAGCACACTAATGATTGAGTTCCGTGTACGGCGGCCGGCCGCTGTCTCCACCGGTGTGCATCGCTCGCGGTCCACGTCCGGCGCGCGACCCTTTGAAGGACTGTTAAATGAATTTAAAAGCTTTTCATTGTTAAACATTTTCAATTTACCGTTGAAATGGAGAACTTTAGATTTTAAACGTTTCTTCGTTTATTCCTTTGATTTCTTATGAACTAATGATGCTTCACACGACTATGTAACACTGAAAAAAAATCCCAGCCCTCAGTTGTGTATAGTTGTAAATAGCCTATCAATTTTTTAGTTATTTCGCGATTTGTCTAAGCAACTTTGTAGCGCCATATATGTTACACCTATTTCCTAAAATCTCCTCCATATAGACACAGCAGTTTATGAGAAATATGATTGTGACATACAAAGACAGGCCCCCAATGGGAGGCCCGAGCCCAGTAGTGGGACGTTTATGGGCTGTTATTACATACAAAGACATGGATGGACATGAATGGACGGATGGACGGACCTGATGATTTCATAAGGGTACCTGTAATGGAAATAACGTCCAATTGTGCAAAGGAGAAAAATTAAACAAGATCTTAAGGGTTTGAAAAGTTAGCCGTTGATTGCTTTTAGAGAATGGAATGCAGAGCACGTATAAGCACGGTCGGTGGTCGCGGGCAACTGCCTCTGGTCAATCGCGAATGAAGTTCGTGCATTCCACTCCCTCTAGGTAATCAATTGGCTATTATTTATTAAAAAAGACACACAGGTAAATACCGATATTTTACATTATATGTATATTTAAATTGTTTATAATGTACATTTTTATATTATTTATAATTTTCTATTTAATTTTCTTGTATTATTTCACTTTACAGGCAACACCGAGTGGGCCGTTCAGACATCGGATTCTATCGTTAACAGGTCCCGTTTTAGTCAATTGGCTGTAGAAATTTAATAACATCCACGTTTTGATGATCTAATAAGTGGACTATAATATACAGGTAAGTATTTTATAATACTCGTGTAGCAAACTGTAGCTTCAGACTTCACCGTAATACAATATTACATCTCTTCAATGCTCAAAGTCACAGCACATGTACGTTCGCCTTACATTATAAGTGCAATGAAATTCGTATCGGGCTAGTCACGTCTATTCCCTTAAGTGCTGCAACTTGCTAGGGCCCTATTCCGCTAATACTATCTCGCCAACATCGCCGCATACTATCGTCTCAATTGTAGGTTTGCCTGATTTCGGTATTCTGATAATTCCAATGGCGCGGCCCGTGGCGGCGTATTTACAAGCGAAAACACTAGAACTAAATGTTTAAAATTTTGATATCTTTTCAATATTTATTTCGGCTAGTGTCATTTTTACTGATCATAATACCAATTTTTCCTACTATTATTCCACCGCGAAGATGTTGAGAAGATATTGTGAATTTGTACAATACGGATTTTGGATACTACCGCAATGGGATCGTGTTTTGAATATCTTCGCAACACCAAGATGTTGAAAAAGCAGAATTGGGCCCTTGAGCGAATGCAATGTGAATTGACGTGTCCTGACCTGCAGCTAATTTAATATTGGTTTCTATATCAACAGTGTTGAATGGAAAATCTATTTATCAATTCTCATGGTTTCCCTTATTGTTAACTCATTGCTGTAATTATCATCCCTCACAACACCAAGCCTGAGCTTACGTTTATATCGAAACCTGGCACTGATGACATCGCTAAACATTTATCTAATATAACCAATTAGTTTCTGTATATCGTGGAGATACCAGCGTAAAAGACTCTTATCGTTTTCCTGCTTCGTTATGAACATAATAGACATGTGTAGCCAGACAACAAGACGTCTGTCGCAGTTATGGGAATTTCTAACCGTTTTTTTTTTAAATACGATAATTATGGACTGGTTTCGTACCTTTTTGTTTGAGTTCAATTATATAAAATTTTACTAGTCTTGCTAGTTTGTTGTGTTTGTATGACATTTATTATGTTTCTTAGTAGGTATATTGTGGTGTACATTAGGTTCAAATTATATTAGTAATTTGAATCCTAACCGTTAGAAATCCGTAGGTAATAATTATACAAATAACACAAACACGGATTGGGTTCATACAAACCGAACGATTTTTAAAAGGCGTTGTGTATAATATGCCCAGACAAAACCACTCGAATGTCTGCCGTTAATATTCAAAGGTCCTCGTGGTTCGCTCCATCGACACCTTTTAACACGGGGCGACCAATTTGCGTGACGGTGCTTGACACCCGTCCAATTACGACGAGTTCTCAAAGCGTGCTATTAATTATATCGAAAGGCTCTATGAAAACTGCTCTCCATTCAATCATGGGTTGGTATTATATGCAGGACAATAAAACGTTAAAAGGACGTATTATGCATATAAAAAAAGCTGTTTAGTTCTCCGTAGCCATTCCCCTTCACCCTTATGAAATCATCATATTCGTCTGTCTATGTACATATGTATGTCAGAAGCATTTTTTTTCAAAATACTCACATACATGGAGGGCTCCCATAGAGACGAAACCCTGACAAAGCTTTAAGTAGAAAATATGTCACAAATTACTCAACATGTTGAAAAATCATAATGATGTTTTTAATGAGTTTTGCGTAATAATTTGATCTAGGATAAAAACGTAATAAGTCGCGTGTAGTCTGATTTTTACTAGACGAGTGCGGGTCATGACCGTAAGTATTGGGCTGGGTGCTCTACAGTAAACCTTCTGCGCGCTTCTAAGTCTGGCCTTATACCTGTAAGTTTTCTCGTATAAGCATCTAAGGCTTTAATTGTTATACGCGTTATAATTTATGAATTCCGGAGTCAATGAATGAATATGTCCCGAAGGGCGAGTTCAACATTGAAAAATCCTAATGCCCGCTTAGCTTTAGAAGTTAACGCGAGCTAAACTTGCAGGTAAGCCCGGGCTTAAAAACGTTAGAAAGCTAGAAAGTTATTCATGGAAGGAGCATATTTCGTCCTAAATTACGACATACAATAGTAATACGACGTGTTGTCCGAAGGTATTATCACAAATCAGTTTATATGGACCATCAATAAACAAATATCATATGTATTAAGGAACACAATGTTATATTAAAATTATGGTTCCTGTAAATTGTTTGTAATTTTGTTAAATTTTAACAAATTTAAAATCGCGGTGCTCATCAGTCGAGTCTATAGTCACGTTTCAGCTCTTGACGCCACTTGACTGTTCGCACCAGGACTGCTGCAGCCGCTACCACTGAATTTTGGCCTTCGTCGAGGCATGACGAAGATAATAATTATGGATATGGCGTTTTAGACTATGGCGTCAATATAAATATTATTTAAAGTAGAAGCATTCAAGAATTGTCTTGGGATGGCATTCGCCAGTAGAAAAATTAACTTTGAAAGCTCCTAACTTCTAAACATTCATTTCATTTATATTTTTTTCTTTATAAATATTTAATAAGTTTTTTCATCAATTATAGGATGACATTTTATTACTAAAGTGTACATATTTAGGCGATCGACAGCATTTTAGTGGGGTGATGCAAATGTACATATATATAAAGTTAAGCATTTTCCATCAATGAATCATCATCAGCCTGTCTGTTGTTAGAGGTTACGAACGTTCGTTGTTTTTGTTATTTGGCTAAGCATAATACATTTAATACACTAAAAATATTCAACTTTTGTCCAGACTTATTTTTGTTTGTATTTTTTAAGTTCTGTTACTTAATTCTTTTCAGAATTTTCTTGTAGATCAAAAGTTAGACAGGTAGACACATTTTTTTGAACTTTCAAAGCGAATATCTCATCAGCATTGATATAAACAAAGTTATTAAAATATACCGTTATGATTTTATGAACTTGTCTAACCATACTCCACGCGCTTTTATACACTCAATTATTTTTTCAACCCTTGAACTTAGTTATATGGTATCATAGCCATCTCTAATATTTTTCATAGTATTTTCACTAAACATTCGAGAAACTGTAAGGCTACATAGAATAACGCCTTATTATATTGAATTTTTAATCATAATGAACTCAGTAGCTATTTAAATAGCTGTGACATACATAGACAAACAGACGGACGATCTTATAAGAGTTCGGTTTTTACCAAATTGGCTATGGTAAATAAAAAAAACCAGTCCTTAATCGCAATAAAAAATCATTTACCCTCTGAACTAAATATACAATCGCGAAAGTACCACTTGTCACCTTTTACTAAGTGTATTAGTAATTCCAGAATGCACTCGGGCTGGGCGCCAGTCTCCGACTCGCACTTGGTCGTAGCCGGTGGCAGGCGCGCGACGGGTCGTAATTGGATTTAGTCTGGACTACGAATTCTACGTAAGGGTTACCGCTTCAAGGGATTTGACTAATGTAACTACTTAAGTACCTTCACCGAGTTCTGATTGAAGAGTATTGCTTAATTAATTGATTTAAAACTCAAGTGTAATATATGATAAAATATTTAAACCTAAACCTTAGATTGTTTTGTCTTTTTATATAAATCTATCTTCTATACTATATTAAATCTGTAAAAGGGTCGTATTTGTACAGTGCATTTAAAAATGTGAAAAAATCAGGGGGTTAGCCCCCTGATTTTTTTTTCGGACTGCAGATTCCGAAAATACAATTTATAGAATTTTTGTCTGCTTGTTTGTTAGAGTATTACGTGAAAACTACTGATTAAATTGATTAACGAAATAGATGGCGCCGCAATCGCGTTTTTCAATTCACTAAAAATGCCTACGTTGTCATAAACAACATGTCATTCATTGTATTACTTACTTCAAATCAGGTTGGCTTCGACTCACCTCTATGTTTTGCTGGGCAGTTGTCTAGACTATATGGACTTAATTTCTTTGTTATTATTATATGTATTTTATTTTATTATCTGGTTATATGTAAAAACCGAATTAAGGTTTTATAAAAGTGAAATAAAGTTACTGCCTAGGCTTTACTGAAAAGAGCAGAGCTCAAAAGAGTCAGAAACACAAAATATCTAGGCATCGTTATAGACGACGGGCTTAGATGGGCTAAACATATAGAAACTTTAACTTGCAGAGTCAGAAAGCTAATAGGTATTTTTAAAAATCTTAGAGAGGTCTCTATTCCCGATAAATTGAAAATTTTGTATTTCTCTTTTTGTCAATCTATAATAGAATACGGCATTACTGTCTGGGGAAGTGCTAGTAAAACTAAAATAATTCACGTAGAAATAGCTCAAAGAGCAGTATTAAAGGTAATAACAAAAAAACCATACCGATATCCCACCAAACAACTTTATGCCGAGTGTCAAGTCCTAATAGTCCGACAACTAAACGTTTTTAAATCCATCTTAAGAAAAAATAAAACCGCAAGTACTTCAGACAATGACAGACGTATAAACCAAACTGTGTGCCCTATTTTACGTTGTAGAACTACTTTCTGTGGATGGATGCAGAAGTCGTGGAAGGCCACGACACACCTTCCATGATCAAATTGATCGTGTACTAGCGGAGGGTGATGTCAGGAGCCTTAAGAACAGACGAGTGTGCATGACAAGAGTTATGAATGTCAATAAAGCAAGTGAGGTGTGTAAGAATGGGCCTAAATGGCGCTCTGTTGTTCGTGCCTACCCCGCAAGGGAACTGGCGTGAAGTTATGTATGTAGAACTACTTTCGCCCAAAACCAGTACAATTCCCTTAGTTGTAAAGTATATAACATTGTTAACAGCAAACAAAATATTGTTGGTCTCAATCGTTATGAAGTGAAATCAAAAGTGAGTTCCTGGCTGCAAGGTTTATCTTATGACGAAACAGAAGAACTGCTTACATACTTGTTTTTAAAATAAACGCACACTCAAACACACACACACACACACACACACACACACACACACACACACACACACACACACACACACACACACACACACACACACACACACACACACACACACACACACACACACACACACACACATATATATATATATATATATATATATACACACACACACACACACACACACATGCACGCACGAACACATTCGTCACATTATACGTAATTTTTTTTAATATAATGTACCCTTAAACTACTAAAACACAAAAAACTGTTAATTATTACATGATGATGATGATTAATATAATAAGCTCAACTCACCCAATCAATACAATAAAAAGAATGAGAACATATCATGGCCGAATGTGCCCCCCAAAATACAGGCCTGTCCTAGTTTGGGGGCAAACCGACAACTTATAGTCTCAAGAAATGTACCTAGCATAAATATTGTATATTGTAACTGTAATTTACTTAAATATATAAAATAATAAAAATACTCGCGGTGCACCCACGGAGTAAAGTGTAGTTGTATATATTGTAAACGTATTTATTCATATAGATTTTTTACCACGTAAATGGTTATATATATATAATAGTTATAATGTCTTTCAGGAATCTATTTTCTTGTCCACACCTTAAAGACAATTGCAATAAATAAAAACAGTATATTGAGAAGAAGCAAGCAGTATAGATAATTGGATCAGTAGGTTTCGCTCAAGTTGTGTAAAAATTTAGGGATCCATAGCCATATTGGCAGAAACGGAATCTTTATTCAATATTGATGGTCGTCCTTCCATCTGTCAGATACATATACATATATATTATATTAATGCAGTAAAATTGTGAAAAATATTAATTAGGAGTAGTTAAAATTCATGAAATTGTTGGATGAAAAAATAAAGGCGCGTCTCCCTGTGAGTTATGCTGTGGAATGTTCAGAAATAAGTCGAGGCTCTATATATAGGAGAGAGAAAGAGAGAGAGAGAGAGATGCTTTCAACAAAAACTATGTGTGCTCTGACATATGCTTGGTGGGTTTTTGTTTTATTTATGTATAAAACCGAATGTGACAAAAAATTAAAGCAAAATTTATTTAAGGGTATTTATTCTACGTACGTCTAACTAGAAAAATATGAGATAAAGTCTTTTACTTTATAGAGAATAACTAAAACTTATAGACAGAAAACCCAGAAATGACATGTCTGTAAACAAATACGCAGTGAGTAACATTTATGAGAGCGGCATACATCAATGTCCACTCTATCAGGCATTTTCAAAAGGGCCAATGTTTACTCTGACATTATCATTTTTTCATTGTAAGGGATCTGTTTGCTCGATTAAAGCAGTTTGCTTAGGTCTGTGCTCTTGTATCAAATTGATTTATAGAAACCACTTGACATGAAACAAACAGAATGTTAAATTGCTCAAAATAAATTTCTTACTATTTATATATATATATATATATATATAATTGCAGTAGTTCAGCAGACAGGCAGACGGCCCACTTAATGGACTTGATATATATGTGCTTTTGATATCAATAAATATTAATAAAGAATTATACTTACTTTACAAATTTATTCTTTTTTAAATATGGTTTCACATAGTTTGTGCTTTAGTGTCAAATATCCATGAATATTTAAATTGTAGGCTAATCTTCAAGAAAATAAATATCAATCAACAGCGAAACCAATACAAACAGCCACCCCAACCTCATTCTAATTGAAAGTTTCAGCGGATGGCTAATAACAGAGTTCTTGTAACAACTTGAAAAATCATATCACATTTCAGTAACTATTTAGGCTTTTCCAACTCACAAATTTTTGCTAGAAAAAATAACGTCTTAAAATTGCTGTTTCCGTTCAATTTTTTTTTATAATGAATAAGTTCGCGTTTGATTGACATTGCGCCTGACGTCAGCCGGAAATGCAGTCTAAGGTGGAGCACGCTTACCTAGAAGATACCTGTTCACGCGAGACTTGAAGACACCTAGATTGTATTCTTCAGGAAAGACAGACGACGGAAAAGAGTTCCAGTCTTCAGCGGTACGTACTTTTACTTATACATTTTTGAAAATAAAACTGGATAGAAAAAAATAATCACTTCTTCAAGTTCTTGATAAAAACTCTATATCTCTAGGTTGAAATTTTTTCAAGAAAATAAGGTTATTAAGACAACATACGAAAATGGTATGTATTGAATATAATTTTAAATAGGCACAATATTTATTTTATTTCTTCTTAGTGAATAATTATAGTATATGTAGGTAGAGCAATAGACAGGATGGTTGGAAGAGATTGCCTGAAGCGATAAGGCCGCCTCCCCTGACTGCCGCCAGTGCGGCGCGCCCGACACGGCGTTACACACGCTTGTCGAGTGCGCCGCATGGGCGCCGCAGCGTTTCGAACTTGAGACGCACGTAGGTCCAGTCGACTCGCTCTGCGACTTGGTCAAGGCCATGCTGCAGAGCAGCGACAATTGGGGGGCTGCGGTTACTTTTTGCGAGACAGTAATGTCACTCAAGGAGGCCGCAGAACGAGACAGGGAGAGAAGTCCTGCAGCGCGTGCCAATGCGTCTTCTCGAGGTCGCCGGCCTTCAGCTGGCACCCGGAGAGGCAGGTACGCGCATTACTTCCCTCCCTGAGTTAGGTTCCGTTTACCGCGGGGGGCCTTTAGCTTGCTAGGAAGAGCAAAGGACCTTCTACCCCCGCACAACGAAGTGGGGTGTGTTCTCCCAGGGCACACTCCAGGCACTTTATTGCGCTGGATCGGCTGGGTGTAACTATGTTCTAAATCTCAGCCTTTCCAACACATTCAAAGCGCAGGGTCGTCAGGGAGGAGGGGGTTTTTAGTGGGTATTGGGGTTGCTCGCCCGTGCAGCAACGCTCGGAGTCTTCCACACTATTCTGTGACGTCGATCGCGGACGGAGCGCTGCCAAGAGCATACTATTGCTGCAGTGTTATCGCCCCCGACCGACGCGTGTCGTTCCCCTAGCAACGACCCAGTTTGTGCGTAAATCGGTTAAGCATTTTCCCTCGCCTCAAAACAAAAAAAAAAAAAAAAAAAAGCGATAAGGCCGCCTATTGTTTTGCCTAAAAATATTGTTATTAAAACATCTATTATATTGGTAGATTGATCATTGTAATCGAAACGTTTAAACATAAATCGTAATTAAGTTATGCAATTTTCTACATTTTAAAGATAAAAAAGACAAGGAAACGTAAAGTATTTACACTTTTTTAAAATAATAAATCGTTTTATTTTAATCGTAACTGTTAATGAATGACTTCCTATATCGATTCCAATTATTAATCGTATCATCATCGATAGTTTTAATTCGTTTACGAAATATACTATGCCAGGAATCGAACGCGGAGCTTCTGCGTTTTAGTGAAGTTGGCCGGAAAAGGCTTAGGCCGCTCAACCATAGAGACCGTTTTTTTTTTGGCCAGGGGAAATCCATTTGAGGACTAAGCCGCGACAGGCACATTAGCCTGGGGGGATGTTCGCGACCCGTGTGAGTGTGTGGGATTCGCCAGATCGGGGGTGGCACTAGCGTGCCCGGTCAGAACCGGTGCCACGCCCCAGTTAGGGATACCCACTAAAATCCCTGGGTGTTCCCTCCTACGCCTTATACCAGGGCTACGTGAATGCGGGCTTCCCAACTCCGCGTGCCCTGGCAGGCGTGGGCCCCCCTCACTGGGCGTCTTCCTATGCCAGGGGACGTGTCCCCCGGCTACTTCTAGGTCTAATCCGTGCGTGGGGCGGTCTGTAACGCGCCCCACGGGAAGAGAGATGAGCGCGCGCGGAACACTCGCGCTCTCATCTCGACGGCATGTGCGGGTGAGTGAGAACCCCTATACCCCTAGGGGCCCCACCCGCGCCGCCCGCTTACGGCGGCCGAAGGTCATTATCTGACCTCCGCCGTCGGCGCGTCCTCCTTTGGCGGGAGCGGAGCAAGGAATTACGCTCACGCTCCCGTTCGGCCTCCTCCTTCGCAAACACGACTTGCTCGCAGAAGGAGGAGACGGCGTCCTATCCGAACCATAGAGACCGTCACGTTAGTTCACGTAACTATTAAAATCCGTTTGATAGATGTCAAATGTGGCTTTATAGAACGGCCGAACTGTAGTATAATATAATTATTATGTCTTGGTGTAGTTTATAGAGCAAAAAAAGTATTATCTGTCTATATAAATAAATAAATGTCATTATCACATAAATAAATTATGATTTACAAAAACTTGTCAATTTTTTTTAAGTTACATGTTGTATTTGGGTATGAAGAAGAATATTCCAAATCAACTTCAGAAATATCCGGCAGACAAACACATATTGTATATCTACAAATTAAGCAAGTCACGCTTGTGTTATGGGTAATATACAACGGACTACTCTGGGGCCGATCTCAGACACCCAGACTATAGTAATTATCGGAGAAAATTCGTTTCCAACATTTACCATACCAAAAATTGAACGTGGAGCCTCTTCGTTGCAGTGAGGTAACCTGGCAAAGGCTTATCTGGCTCAACCACAGAGGTCGTATATGAATATACTTGAAATATGCATAAATATGTGTTAATACGTATACCAGTGAATAAATAGTTCATTACATTGCAAGTAAATAGGTATAATTAAGCGGGGATCATGAACGTTTACTGTACTTTGGATTAAGAAACACAAAACGGAGCTGCCACTCACA
Source organism: Dendrolimus kikuchii (assembly GCA_019925095.2). Lineage (NCBI taxonomy): Eukaryota > Metazoa > Arthropoda > Insecta > Lepidoptera > Lasiocampidae > Dendrolimus > Dendrolimus kikuchii. The sequence continues at coordinate 10,429,636 of CM034403.1, forward strand.
GGCCAAACTGGACCTACCCTATGAGTTATTGATTGCATTTTTGTACCTTAAAACAAATCATAATTATCGTCATGGTTTCCTTTGGTTAAATATTATCAAATATCCCGCAGAAGCTACCCCATCTTCTTACGTCGTGCGTTTTAAAGTATACCTAGTAGAATTTTGTAGGCAGTAACAGCAGTAAATACTATAGAAAAACTAATAAGGCTTGTTTGGTCAAGTGATGCATGATGTTACCGTGGAAAGTAGTTAGGTATAATATTGTATGTAGGGTGTATTCTGGCTACTCCTTTGCGGATGACATGGTAGCTCTGTGGTGGCGCGTATACGTGATGCGGCGGTGGATTTGCTGGCAAAATTTAATTAACCTGAGCGGGCTTGTGCTTACACTACGGACACCGGGTAAATGCAAGCTGACGCACAAGACCAGAGGGCGCGTGACGGTTCATTGCGTTTCATTAGTGCCTCCCATTCACTGTATATTACACATTCGGATACTAAATGCATTAAATGCTTCAGGTTCGTCGCGTAGTTTGCAAATCATTGAAACATTGATTGAACGGTCTTCATGTCTCTTTAAGGTAATATTATTTGTGATGAATAATGCTGGCTCATAGGTATATTTAAATTGGACAAGAATGTGTTAGTTCACACACAGTGAAAGGTGCCATAGAAGTAATGTACATTCATGGTTTTTGTTAATTAACAACTTCCCTTGTCTCAAAAATGTGTAGCTAATTTTCTTATATTCTATCGCCTTGATTTTTTTCTGAATTGTCCACTTCATAATAACTTATAAAATTAGAGAGGTACGATTTTTTTACCATTTTGAAACTGATTACTTCCAACCAATTAAAAATTGATTTAAATAACATCATAAAGATTTTTGAAGAAGATTTGTAATTTTTAAATTAATTTTTATTTCAAAAATTAAACCTCATCGAGCTATTAAATTTTTATCGGTGAGTAACGCTCAACAAAAAAATAATTAAAATTAAAGCTTAGAGTGTAGTCAATAATCCGTAGAACCAATTTTACTTCAATACTAGGTAATAAAGATAGACAAGGCTCGATTCTTTCATACGAGAAATCGTGTTACAATTTTAGGAATTTTAACGCCTGGTGATGTTATCGCCCGCAGCGGCTGCCGGTGGCAGTGGACACTGCCAATTTGTAGTTTGATGACGCGACAAAGGGTCCGAAACAAATGAGCCCACTGTGCACTCGATACTAATTCCAGCTCCAATACAATTTTGTGCCGGTTGCAATTCACCCACAAAGTTCTTTGGACACTAACGAATTTGGATTTTAGACCATCATATTTTTACTCGTTTAATCACGGTTGTTTATTGCGGATCATATAATATTACATTTATGTAAAAAATCTAGTAGAAACTTTAGGTATGTGTTCTTGGATTAAACATAATTACCTAATAGTACATTATGGTACTAGTGTGTAACATTGGTGATTACCGCCGAGGCGCCATTGAGACTCGAGCCGTAGGCGAGGGTCTTAAGAGAGCCGAGGACGGTAATCATCAATACACACGTGTATCATACGACGTTTTTCAACACACTTGTGAATAAAATAACAACAAAAACTCATTTTATTTAGTAGATAAAAAAAAGTTATATATGAGTGAAAGTTTTATTTATTAAACAGGTACGAGTTAAAATTATCTATTTAAATAAGAAGTTGCATGAAATGAGCAAGCAATAGTAACATTAATTTGTTTGGTCTATAGAGCACGATCTTTTTTTTTTTGAATAAAAACTTTTTTAAGAACAAAGCAACTCAACCAATAAAATTTAAAAAAAAAATCTATAACTCACTAGTGAGTTATCATGTTTTTTACTCACAGTTTGATAATGGGTGTCATTCTGTGCCTAATTGCGGTGACCATAGAGCCACTTTATGAGCAAGTGTGTTGAAAAATATATTATTTGTATTGTACGTGGCTTAGATAATTTACACTCGTACGTGGAATCGCTGGCATTAGTAAAAAGTAGGTAGTATATTCTAATTTTCATAATAATTAGCTCAATTTCACAGCAGTGATAAAATAACATACGATCATACTAAATAAACACACTTTTACATATTTATATTAGTATAGATATTCATAAATAATTCAAATATATTTTGTGAGTAATATGTTGAAATTATGATAACATATATTCGAATATATGTAATATAGGCTTAGACAAGTTGGTTGCGCCGAGGAACACCTCCTTGTAAATTCTTCCTCCCCATCCTCGCCATCAAGAAAAGAGTAAACTTTTAAAGGAAGAATGCGCAATAAGAAACGTAAAAAGGGTTGTCACTGCTGTCACCGCACTATATATAAAATTACGTATCAAAGATTGTTGGAACATTAAATAAAGAAATAAACTGTTATAACCACATTTAATTAGGAGAAGCATAATTCTAGTGAGTGTGTGAACCCCCGGGGGACGAGCGCAGTGTGGCGGCGGACTGGTGGCGAGGTAAGTCCTTCCTTGCTTCTTTCTCCACGTCCCTTTGCCTTCTCCCGGCCATCGCATCGCGCCCGCACAAGTGTAGTCAACAAAATACGTATTTATTGACAACTATTGTTATATATTGTTTTAAAGCAGACAACACAAATTACAATAATTCGTAAAATAATTATAACATCTTAAATTGTATATTTAAATGAATTGATATGGATTACAATATAATTTGTGCGACTTATACGTTATTAAAAAAGGTATGAAGTGCATATTGTTGTTTGTACGTCCTGCAAAGCTTATAACAAAATTCCAGCAAATAAGCCGACAAGTGAAACATAGAAAATAGTTTCCTGTACAAAATATATCAGTTTCCGAATGTTCTTTCACCGTAAACACGGCTAACAAGGAAATTAAAACTCCCCAGACGTTTGCTGCCCAGACAATTGTGTTACAAAGGATTTATTCCGACAAAAAATCAATTTTACGTAGCCTCGACTTAATTGGAGGTTACAAAATACCATAAATAACACAAGCGTAACTTGCTTAATTTAGGGATATGTGTGTTTGTCTGCCGATTATTATTATTATTAAATTAAAGAACTTTGATGGAAATAATAGCTGCTATTTATTGTGTTTAGTAAAACATTTGAGTTTACAGTAATCCATAACTCTCCCTGTTTTGTACCCAGCAGCCTATCAATTTCAGCGGAATGAACGGTTGACCCTTTAAGCCGGTCCGAGATTCTCGATTCTCGGCTTTCTCGCGTTAATATTGCTGGTTGCTTCACGATATTTGCCAGACAGGCTAGCGATCAGACGGTCCTCCTGATGGAAAGTGGTTACTATAGTTGTTCATGAGTCATGAATGAATAAAATGGATTTGGTATTCAGGTTAGCTCAATAGGCTACACGTTTCTATTTGAAATATTTTTTTAGATACCCTATTGGATCCTTTGTTATCAACACGTCGGAATTGTAACAATATGAAAAAGTCTGCTTAAGCGGTGCATGCTCTCCACCAGGATTCGAGTTCTATTAAGAAGACGGTAAACTTAATAGTATAATAATAATGTACCTTCATAGGTATATTCAATTTGATTCTTGCAATAGAACTATTGTATGTTTGTTTGCCTGACTGTAGAAATAAAAAATATGAATAATTTAACATATAAATATAATTAAGTACCTACACACAGTCAAGCGGAAGAATATCATGCAATGGTGCAATCAATCAAAAACTTGGCAGTCATACAATGGCAATATAAAATCATTTGGCAATGTGCCTATAAGTGATCCTTCAATTATTTATTTGCTCATTTTGGCAACAATCTTAAAGAGAATAGACTGTTATAATTTGAGTACTGAATTGATTGTTCTAATGTATATTTGTGTTATCAAGTGTTTCCACACATGGCATAAGATGATATATTATGGATGGCGTAATTCATAATGTAGTCTATTTAAAACACTTATTCAGACAATAAATTGGGGAAAAATTTACATGTAAGATTTTTCATACAAAATAATCTCAGAAAATACTCGAATTTATTTTACTATTTAAGCATACCATGCGTATATCACTTTCAGTGAACTATGCAATTTTATTTACTTTTGTTGCGAGTGCGGGACTCGAATAAAAAATGCTGTTGGAATTGCTATATAATTTATTAGAACTAAACAAACACGTATAACATAGGAACAAATATAACTGAACACAATCAGTTCAAATGTAATGCGCGATTTAATAACACGCGCAAAGTCCGTCACTATCGCCCTATAAGTCGCGCCTTGATCGTGGTTCTCGCTAGACTGACGATCTCTCCATTGGGCCATTGCTTTATAATGCACCGATGCAATGTGTCTACCTGGCAAGCATCGACGCAATTTCCCAGAAAACGTAATCCGCACACCTGTATAATTATGCCTGCAATCGGCCATGAACGAGTACAATACACATAGGCTGTTTTCTAATTACAAATTTTAAACACAAAGTAAACAAAAGAAGATAGTCATAAAACAGTTTCAATGTTATTAGCTCAAACGCCGCGGCAGGTAATAAATGTGCTTTGTCTACAGGTATGCAGGTGGCCCAACTTGTAACACTATGATAATAAATAAACATAATACATATGTATGTAAATACTAATATTATAAATGCGAAAGTTGGATGAATGGTTGTTGCCCAATCACGACAGAACTGAATGAAATGGATCTGGAAGTTTGTCACAGAGGTAGATTATAGTTCGGGCTAGGACATAGGCTACTTTTTATCCCGGAAAAATGTACGGTTCCTATGGGATAAATCAGTAATAATATATGCTAAATGGTAGCGAAGTTGCTGTTATAAAATCCAGATAGGACAATGATGTACACCTACTAGAAGTGTGTGAAGGTATTTAGATTATAAACTGAAGAGAATAAACTTATATACGTGTTTCAGTAAAAAAGCAATGTAAAATAAAAAAAATCTGTTATTTACTGTGGTTGGAATCCCAGAGTTGGACGTTGTTTATATAATATTACCCATATCACGAACGTAATTTGTTAAGCTTGGGTACGGACAGCGTGTGTTTCTATGGCGATTTATTTTAATAATGTAGGTACTTAAATATCTAGGTTAGGATTAAATTAAACTGTTTCTTTATCAAACAGAAGTTCCTCCTTGTAGAGTTATAACACGTATTTGAAGTTGTACGAAGTAATTTGCTAGAATTAGCATAACACAGAATATTATAAATTATAGCAGTACAAAGATATGCTAAACATGCAACTGACGAACTAATATCAGTTCATCATGCATGCATGAAGTTTGGCAATCGTGAGGGGTGTTCTGTAACACCTCTTCGCGAAAACTTAGTAAGTTGATTAGTTTTGGTAAGTGTATCTCTGTTTTTATTTAATCATTTTCTATGATACTTTACTGTTGTCAACTTACGAGTATTATCCACATACATACAGCATTTTTCAAGAAAGTTAATAGCTTTGCTGATGGACTATGGATATCAATCACTATATACATTGTCAGCACTCACTGGTCTTAAAAAGTGAAGTCAGCTATATAGTATTTTATTCTAACGACGTGAGTTGGTTTTAAGAGTTTCAGAGAAATGTAGAAAAATCTAGGAGGAAAAGATAAGGACAACAAACAAAATTAAACAAAACAATAAAGAAATAATGATGGAAATAAAGATTTTATATTAAACATAAAAAAGAAAGAAAAGAGATCAAATAAACTTACAGTTATACCTATATATTAGTAGGTATTAATACTACTTTCAATGCCTTTTTAAAATGACGACTGAACTGATATTACAAAGTCAATAAGAGGCTTTGCAGTAAAATGTTCGAGTGAGTGAGTGTACTAGACTTCTCTGTGAGATCTATGATTGCTTAAAAATAAAGTTAGAGAAACATGTTTCAAAATATCTTTAAAGTTCAATTTTCTGGAGGACATTTTTTTACAAAGTCACTGGTTTTTAGGAATCTTTTTAAGAGTATCATAGAAAGCTGATATTATATAATAATTCTTACGCATTAAACTGAATGCAAGACACTATAGTATATATTTAATATCTAAATTCCAATAAGTAAGTCGTAGTAGCTTTACACCTAAGCATTCCCAATCCTGGCTGGGAAAAATGCATCTTGGACGGTGAAGGATAAGAAGGTGATGAAACCTATCAATCGAGATAACCAATGTATGAAAACCGCCAATCCACATTGGACAAACTTGTTCCTAAAAAGGGGGGCCCAGTAATGGGACAATTCATCGTCAGCCATTCGCAGTCTACTGCTGGACATAGGCTTCCCCAAGACGGCGCCGCTCATCTATGTCCTCTGATTTCCTCATCCAGCGCCTACCGGCGACCTTGCATAGGTCGTCGGTCTATCGGGCTTGGGGGCGTCCGACACTACGTTTATCGAGACACGGTCTCCACTCCAGGACTCGTCAAATCCATCGGCTATCAGTCTTGCGGCAGACGTGACCGGCCCACTGCCACTTCAACTTGCTAATTTTGCGAGCTATGTCGGTTGCCTTGGTTCTCTTACGGATATCCTCATTTTATCCATAAGAGAAACACCGAACATAGCTCGCTCCATAGCCCGTTTAGCAACTTGGAACTTGTGGACCAATTCTGCCGTCAGTGTCCATATTTCGGGATCGTAGGTCAGGACGGGGAGGACGCACTGCTCTAAGACTTTTGTCTTCAAGCATTGCGGAATGGTCGACGAGAAGACTTGACGAAGCTTAACGAATGGGACGATTAAGAGCTGATAATCTATACTGGATAAGCTAGAACTATTGCTTTGGTCACTTAACCTTCGGATTCATGGAAATGATTTCATTATCCGGGTTAAAATAATCATTTGTTAGTTCCACAAATCATTGATATAAAGGAAATTATATTTGCTAAATTTAAATACAGATGATAGTAATCCAAAGTATCAGAAGGCGTGTCGTGCACGATTTATTGGTTGGTAAAATTTCAGGCGAGCGCCATTTGTTGAAGTTCTTTGTCCTGGTTCGATGGGTTAACAAATGGCAGCCCTTCAGCCGACGCTGGCCGGGTGCTGTGCCCCGGGCGGCGGCCCTGCGGGACTTGCCGCGAGGTAATGCACAAAGGGCGTTAAGTGGCCGCCGCAACCCATCAATGAAACAAAGGGAGCGTGTTAAAACACATACAGAAAATACGGATATTTTAGAAGAGAGTTCTATTTAAGCGATTAGATTTAACAATAGCAAATTTTCTATTCCTTTATCACTACATGGTTTTAATTAGCTATAGTTTATAATGAAATTTTTGCTTACGTGGGTTTATGGCTTTGAAAAATAAATGAAAATATGTTTATTTTTTTGTTTGATTTATAAAAAAATTACAGAAAGATAATCAGCAATTATCAGCTGAAAATATTTAAGTATTACTTGACATATATTTTGAAAGGAAAACATTTTTTTCCAAATTGCATACTTATATTTGTTATAAAATAGTTAAACACTAAAGGTGTTTAACGTTTATACCACTTTAAGTAAGCCAAAACGTAGGTATTCTGTTGTACATTATCTATAATATTATAAAATATTAAACATGCCGTATCTGTGCATTGAAGCTATTTAAAAGAAAACAACTGGAATACACTGTATAAACGATGGAGAACAAGATGATTTTTTTTAGGTTTCTTGTCTGTTTGTTCGGGATTCACGTAAAAACTAGTGGGCCGATTGCGATGCAGTTTTCTCTGATCGACAGAAAATAGTTAGACCTAAAATCTACGCTACTTTTTATCCTGGGAATCCAGCGAGATTTTTTCTGGGCATGACTTAAAATGGCCAGATTATAAAAATCAAATTCCAATGTGATTTTTTACTTATCGATAGCTAATTTAATGTAATAAAATGTGTGATATTTTTATCTCGGAAATCCCGTGGGAATTTTCCAGGGAGCGATTTGAAGTTATTCGGATGCATAAGAATTAGCTTATCCCGACACATTCCCCATTAAAATTCTTTTTTTAAATGTTGCGATACTTTGTGTCCCGGGGATTACGCGGGAATTTCAAGTTAAGCGTGGATGAAGTCGCGGGAATATCCTAGTTATTCACATTTTTATAAGTTTTTGAATGAATGTTTTACGAAATTTCAATTAAATATATATATAAAAAAACAAAAATATAGGGGTAATAGGTTCCCGGGCTCATATACATCTATAAGCCAATTCCATAGTGACATCTGACTATTCACTAGGGTATGTACCCTATAATCGATTATAAAAATATTATAAAAAGTTGGATCGAAGAAAACTGCATTTAACAGAGGAATCCCTCCTTTATGAACTCTATTCGCATACAGGCCGTTTATTTTTTATGGTTTTCGTAGTTATTACACACAGACATTGAAATAGCTAATAGTGTGTTAGAATAGAGTGTTTGTTATTTAGTTTTTAAGTGTTTTTCTTCACTACCGTAGTTTATAATTTTACGGTCTTATTCATATTGAGTTAGAGTAAGTTTGAAGGCTTATTTAAGAACCATAAAGCGTTCAAACTAACTCTAACTTATTATGAATAAGACCGCAATCATATTAGTGACAGTAAACTACTTTCCACGACGTTGTTTGTTAGACTGGTTGCTGTACTTCAGCCGTAAAGAAGATATTAAAGAATTTATTCTTCCTATGGAAATTTACTTGAAATCTATTGTAAGATATATGGTTATATATGGTCTATTTACATAACTTTACTTTACTGCATACAGATTTACAATAAACGGGAGAGATAGAGTAAGTATCACAATGGCTGTGTTATATAAATCGCTGTACTAACAACCGGTGATTACTGAAGTTATAAAGTGTATTCCGCAGGGGACGAGCTGGATTTAATAGCCAGGCATAATTCAATTGTTCCGGCCTGCCGGCCTGTGAAACTGCGTTGCTTTTGCGTCACGGACCGCTATCACTGCGACAACAGATGCACTTCTACTTTTATGACCTGTAACTTATCTTACTATTCATTCACTTGCCTTACCATCGGTTGGATTTGGACATAAGATTCATACAAGTAATGTCGAAATTAAACCGACGGTAAGGCAAGTAAGATAATAATAAGATATAGGAACAGGCCATTATTGAAGACTACTAATAGTTGTTAAGCCGATATTAGACGATTCATTTATGTCTTTCAATTTGGATGAATCAACTAAAGTGCTTACTTGATACTTTGAACTTGAACTTGAATTATTCAATATCATTGAATATCGTCGTGTCCTTTCATTCAAATTGGTCTAATTTGGTTGATTAGTTTTATGTGTCGATATGTATATAAAAAAATTATCTTCCGTTTACTTGTGTCCGCATAACTGGCATATAATGGATTGACTTCCCTAGTAAAGTAATTTCAGACTGAGCTACAGCGGAGCGTGGCAGAGTTTAGCTGGTATATTGAAATGAGTAATATTGTGTCATTTAGAAATACTCAACTACTCTATACAAAATAAACAGTCATACGTTTAGAAATATTCACAATCCACATTAATTAGAATGTTTGTGTATTTGTCTTTATGGTCCTATGTACGCATAGTTTATTGAGTAGAATCTTTTTATATTTGCAGTTAGAACTTCCCTAAGATTTCCGTAAGAGTAAGAATCAATCATTAGCCGTAATTTACGTTAGTTAAGTAGTGAGTTAACTTAAAAAACGGGTGAGTTAATTCCTTATTATCATTTGAAAAGAAATTTTCCAGTTAAATAACAAGAGTTAACAATTTAGTAGACGTCTGTTATTAAGCCTGACTAAATTTACCTGGCTTATTTACAAGTTAACTCAATACTTTATTAAATACTAGCTATGCGCGCTACTTCGGTCCTTGTAAAACATCGAAATGAAACATACTTGACAATTTAAAATTAAATTCTTCTTTTGATCTCTAACATTTTCATTGAAATCCGTTAAATCACTTTGGAGCCCACCAAGTCAAACTTCCAGACTCACAGTCAAAAAATCTAAAAATTATGCATCGTGTAAATAGCACTTTTCACTAACATTTTGGAGTTTAGTTTGAAATCATACAGACACTGCAATTTTATTAGTAGAGAAGATTATCAAGTAAAAAATATTTCTGGTTAATTCACGCCTAACTTAAGATGAAATATTATATAATATTACTATAATTGATTATTCAGGAAACAAGAAATCAGTTGATACCTAATATAAAGGCGAAGGCATCCATAAATATTATACGATTCCGTTATTCGAATCTCAATAAAGTTGTTTTTGTCATTTGGCGAAATATTATTGGTAATAACCCAGAATGAGCGCTATTTGTTTGATTCCCCCCTCACAGAGCTGGCCGGCCTGTGCTATAACCAATATAGTAGATATGAACCCATGAACCCCATTTTGCCCGCGTGACGCTCATTCATTCCCAATTTCGTTTTGATGACTACCGTAATGATATTGTATCTACGTGTTCAGGACCGATAATGGTGTTTTGAACTACATATTTTATTAATATTTAACCATAATATGGTTACAGATGTGTACCTTAGTAGAAATTTCAGCAATAATAAGTGCATTTAAATTCGGCACTACTTCTAAACAATTGAGTTTTTTTCAATAAAAATTGATATTGATTCCAGTTATGCTTTATATTTTATGCAACTGGCAGATCCAGCAGACGTTGTCTGGCCAAGAAAAAATAAAAATCTAGAACCTGACTAAAGCGTCACCTAACGGGTCGAATTGTATGTGATTCCAGTAAAATAAGTTGGAAACCTGGCTAAGAAACATATAGTGCTTAGACTGTTTTTTCTATGCAACTTAATGTAATTAACACGTACATCAAAGGCTAAAAAGGTAGACATCGTGAAGAAACCTATATATTGAGATTATCCCTGCCTAGAAAAAAATTATATATATCAGATATATCTTGACTTAATATGAAATGTAAATTAACTTAATATATATTGACGGCTGCTATGGTTGAGTGGGCTAGGCCTTTGCCGGCCTTCCTCACTGTAACGTAAAGGGTTCCGGGTTCGATTCCTGGCATGGTAAATAAATTTCGGAAAGAAATTTTCTCCGTTATTTACTATGGTCTGCGATCGGCCCCAGAGTAGTCCATTGTGTATTACCCATAAAAACAAGCATATTTGCTTAATTTGATGATCTACAATATGTGTGTTTGTTTGCCGATTATTAAAAAATTAAAAAATATATCATTCCTTTCCCAAAAAATGGAAAATCTTACCCCCATAGTGGATATTATCCGTGCAGGAACGGTGAAAGAATACAATTTCCTGCGGCCGGGCTGCCTGTCGTAAGAGGCGATTTAACAACCCACAGCCAGGTGGTAAGGCATTTGCTGGACTGGATGGCTACCACCCCTGGTCTAAAGTATTTTTCGTAATAATAAATTTATTGCTTTTTTATAGGATTGCTTCCACTGTTAAGAAGAAAAAACCTTAATATAGTCCAAAAGTAATGGCTGTTGAAATTCTAGCTTTTCTACGTGTATCTAGACAATTTTAAATCATTGTTTAAAAACATAAACATAAAAGAGGGATAGTTCGTATTTGTAGCATCAGCGAACAATCATTTTCGTTAGAGCCCCGTTGGGCGCCAATTACAGTACGGTATTGGGACTGATTGCACGGAAAATACTGATCGCCATTCGAGATTTATTAGCTATATAATAAATCCACAACCAGTGGTATAATAAACAGACGATTTAAGATTTAAGGTTTATTAGTAAATTGATACAATTTCTTAATACAAACCTTGTTATTAAAATATTGTTGTTAGATAACCTCCATTCCTTCTATCATTTGTTCTTTATTATTAGGATTATAAAACTGATAAACATATTATTTCTAAATACAAAAGGAATTATTGATAGGATACTAGACATATATTAAAATTTTGCCACATATTTTAATTCAAAGAGTAATTAGTAGTTAGTTTGTGATTGGGGTCAAACCTGCCTTTGAATTATGTGAAAACTTTAGACGAGTTGTAAGTGATTTATAAAATAAACATTTATTTTTATCTATGCAATTTAGCAAAAAGTCGCTAAATTGCATTTTAGAAGTTCTTGGCGGAAACTTAGGGTTGATGTTTTGCAGTACAATGCAGTGCAGTACAGAACGGAGAAAGAATACAATTTCCTGCGGCTCGGCGGCCTGTCGTAAGAGGCGACAGAACAACGCACAGCCAGGTAGTAGGGCATTTGCCCGACTGGATGGCTACCACCCCTAGTCTAAAGTATGTCGCCATAACAACCTTGAGTTGTGTTCCGGCATTAGTGACCAGGTTGCATTGTCCCTTAAGAGAGCAGCAGCGCATTTGTAGTACCTTTGGTGTTGCAAATGTCCAGAGGCGATAGTAACCGCTTTCCATCAAGTGAGCCGTCTACCTGTCTGCTGAACTCCTGCAATAAAAAAAATATTTTCATTAAAGTTTCAATTAGTAAAAGGACGATTGTATGTAGGGCATTGTATCTTTTCAAGAACGTATGTTCTTACAGGAAATGTTTCTATGTTACTATTCTTATCCTTCGTAAGTACTTAACTATGGCATCAGTCAAAGACTTTATAAATTGGCTAATACTGGCTTAAAAACAGATTTCAAAGAAATATTAACAAGATTGATTCAAAAGTCCTTGTAGCAAGGACCGTAAAACGTTCACAAAACAAACCTATACACTACATGAGGGATAAAACTTTTGTAACATAAGTGGACAGTTTGTAAACCGTACCCTCTTATTGTTTAAATATTTAAAAATGGGTAACTTGTATAAACGGCATTTTCCCCTTCATTCGTCAAGCATTGTGAGTATTCAATCGTCACGTACACAGGTCGGGGGTGTCAGACGAATGGCGGTGCATCGCCAGAACACGAGGTATATAACGAGTAATGTCCAATTTACAATTCACGCGTATCGGTAATGTGATTTATCCAAACCCTTTGTAACTCGGGCTCGCCACCGAGCATTCTCGTTGGATAAATTACACTCGACAAACTATCGAAAATTCGTGTTACAGTTCTTTCGAATATATTATGTTTTGCTATACACCGTTATATTTATATAAAATTTTTAGATAAATAACTTTCTATAGTATACCATTACAGAAAACTTACATCCTAATACTACTTGTGCATGAAAGGCAATGTTATCGCTGAAGAGTGATCTCTTCCAACTATCAGGAGTAAAGCAAAATAGAACTAGTGGTGGTATTATATAGTTAGTATACATATTATTTATAGGTACTAGATAAATACTCTTTATTGCGGGCCAAAAATAAAAAAATGCAAAATCCAGTTGAATTTTATCTAAGATTTGTCAATTTGTTAATTCTTCACTTCTCTCTTTTCTTTTACCACATCCCAATTATTTACGGTCGGCACAATATGTATTTTCCTTCCACACTCCTCTATTCTGACATACATCTTCTGTCACACCACAAATCATCATATTCTCTTTCACACAATCCATCCATATATTTTTTGGTCTACCGTTACATTTGTACCCATCCATCTTGTAGTTTAATATTCTTTTATCACGTGACTTTCGTCCCTCCTCATTTATAAGCCCATACCACCATAATCTTCTTCCTCTCAATTTTCAGTCACGCAACTTTCAAAGATCCCTTATTATGTATGTTTATGTACTCATTTCTCACCTTATCCATTCTTGTAACACCACATTCTTGTTAATTCTTCTCATATTATATTTTAAATAACTCTTCGTTACACCTCTACTTTATTACCGTTTTATTTTTATATAATTGGGCAGGAGTTGGCCTAGATAAATCGCTCTGAGTGATGTGGCCCCGCATTGTTAAATATGATTGCTGTTTCAGTTTTATTGTCTAAATTTAGTTTCATATTTAATAATGAAGAGTTTTATTCATTGAAAACTGAACACAGACATTGTAAGTGGGTAAATATAACTGATAACTTTGAGGCAGACTGCAGAAACACCATATATAATACATGCATAATGCATATTCATATTAAAAGTTACCCTATCAGAGATATTTATTTATTGATTATTTACAATTAAAATTTACATTCACATTAAACACATAAACTTTAAATTAAAATATAAAAATATAATACATCCTAGAGCTTAATTAGAGAAAAAACATTACAAATAATAACTAGGTTTCAAATTACCGTCAGTAGGAACGTTCCCCGTTCCTTATAAGCAAATGAGACCAGGTCTTTTGTGTTCTGGGGATGTCCTAGTAATCAGTCACTCAGACCACAAAAATTCAGAGAATACGTTTATTAATTTCTTTATTAAATGATTACATACTCGAAGACAGTATGTAAATCATATAAACTTGAAAATGTATGAGTTTATCAATACGTTCATATAATATTCCGCAGACGTTCAATGTCCCTAAATTGTATAAAGCAAATTATGTTACGCTTCGTTCCTGTAACTAAATAAGCATTCAGTTTTAAAAGAGAAAACAGAACTTGGCGAAGAAAATTTTGACGAAGGAAAGGAAAATTGAAATAATACATCTCTGATAGAATCCAGATGTCTGTAAGATTGTTCATAAAATAATAAAGTTTATTTCCTCCCTCTTATTGAATTGTATTATGAAATTAGTGGGGTTGTATTATTCAGCTATCTATCAATGATGAAATTATGTCGCTGCTTAAGGGCGCACCCTGTTTAATCGTGCACGTGTTTAGTTATCTAGATCTTTAAATGTTAAAAAGCTACAATATTGTTACGAGTTGCAGGACTCGAATTAAAATACCGTTGGAATTATTATAGAGTTTATTAGAACTGTACAAACACGTATAACACAGGTACAAATATAACCAAACACAACAAGTCCAAACGTAATGCAGAAGATCGTAATTCTATAAAACGCGCAAAGTCCGTCACTAAATAGATTACCGAATGTAGTACACACGTCTTGCTTCGCTCGTGGTTATCGCTAGACTTCCTCGTCCCTCAATCGAGGAATTGCCTTATACTGCATAGATGCAACATGTCTGCTCGGCCCCGTGGACTGAAATTCCTAGAATCAGTTTATACTTTAAATCCGACACACCTGGCTAATGACTGCCATAAAAGATTACAAATACACAATGAGCTATTTTCTAATCACAAATTTTAAACACAAACTAAACAAAATAAGTCCATATACCGAAAGGTAATAAAATGTATTTCTACAGGTATGCAGGTGTGAATTTGTCTTTGTCGACGTCTAGGTCGTAACAATATTGTAATATTTACATAGAAGAAACTTCAAATGTTAATCTAAATCGCTTGAAACACGATTTTTGAAGTTTCTTGTCATTTTTTCATTGATAAAAAATTTAATTTTACATTCAGTTAGGCTGATATTAGATGGCGGATCAACAAATTGTTTTTTTAAAATGATGTAACTGAAATTTCACTACGGTGTTCAATGGCATTGAATGATTTGTGTTTATATATCCTGTACTCTTTCCAACCACTATTTTACTTTGGACAATTTGATGACGGATCAATTAGTGATGTCCTAATGCGTTGCCGACTCGATTTTTTAGAAAAACCGACTTCATTTATAAATAAATTTTAATAAATTTATCTATATATTTTATGCAATAAATATACCCACATTTTAATGAACATATTTTACAAATATTAAATAAACCATTTTATAAGCACTTACAATGATTGCGGTATTATTTTTCTTTAAAATTGAACATTTTTTTTTATTTTCAAATCGATTACTTGCGATTTATTTATTTAGTGTCGATGGTTCAATAGTCTATGCTTTACATGACTCCCAGAACATCAACTATTACGTCACCCACGACAATTATCTCATTTGTATCATTTGAGCTTTGCTGTCAAAATATATGTATATATATGTAAATTGATAGATGTCCAAACGTCAAAAGTAAAATAAACCCTTGGAAACAGTATAATTGAAAGAACGAAATGATTCACTTAACATCGGCCTTACTTCATCGAAATACTTTTTACGATGATTTTGACACTGAAAGATAGTGATAATTTTTAAATTAGTTCAAAATAATGAAGCTATTTTAATGTTGGGGCAAAGTCATTATCACCATCCTTTGTTTGATGCACGTGAGAGTAGATAACACAGTTGTATTTAAATTTGCAATATCAGTGTCAATGTGTATGTAAATGAATAGTGTCTAAGATGGAATCTAAGGCTGACTAATTGTCGCACTCAGAATCCACACACTTTTTCCTAATTACATTAAACAACAATTTATTTTCACCCCAAACCGTTTACGCAATTTAAGGTCGATTAACATAATTAGTTATAGTCGGTGTCAATACAGATTTTATATCACTTTAGCGGTACCTACTTACGACGTTGGAACGATGGTTACAGACTTTGTTAATCAGCAGTTAATTGACAGCTCGTGAAATAATAATATGATGTTTGTAGATACTCGCACGACCGCAAAACCGATATGCAATCAAATATTCATCGATCAAACAGTGAATGTCAAATGAAAAAGCAGAATATATGCTAATATTTAAACACGCGAGAAATGTTTAAATACCTCAATGGTTTAAATCATTCATGCCGGGTTTATAATAATGCTCTATTTATTGAGCGTGACATCCTCTGTGGTCGAGTGGGCTAGCAATCTAGAGTCGGTCTATAAGAAATATTGTAAAAGCTCTTAGCAATACTCACTATAGAAATCAATCACTTATTGTCAATATTATAAAACAGTGTTCACAACGACCATAGTAGGTATAGCAATAATTTTCCACGTACTATTGTAAGTCATATTTAAAAATTTCGTCTAAGTGTAACATTTCCTTGTCAATGTATTTTGTAATTCCTTTATGAATTGGATATTTGGTGTTTTTTTTTTTGTGGCGTTATAGACGGAATTTTATTATAATATATTTTATATTTTAATGGTCATTGCAATTAGACCACAATTAGGTATAAATGTTCCTGCGAAATCCATACAACGGATAAAACTCAAACTACTTGAACGATGAGGTCGTTAGTTTTAAATGTTTTTTTAGTCAATGACATTATACCGGCTGTTCTCGAGCCGAACGGACTGTACTGCGATGATGGCAAGCGAGCGGATAGAATGTAACTTGGAAGATGGGGCGCCCCTTAGACTGGGATGTAACGTGTGTGTATACATTGGCGGCTTCCTACCTTTCAGATACTGCCGTGACTACCGGGGGGGGGGGGGGGGGGCTCTGCTACAGATCAGGGAAACCCTGAAACGGCACAAATATTTTTGCATCCATTGGCAATGGGTATATATTTGTGGCTTTCGGGAATGAGACTGGGGTCGTGGGAACGCGAGGCTTATCAACTCTATACCTTTTGATACGATTGAAAGAAATCTTGCGTGACCAAAAGGCTGGCCTTTGTTTTGGACAACGCATTGCCATACAGCGTGGGAATGCGGCCAGCATTTTGGGAACGCTCCCCACCGACAGTGACCTGGCATCCAATTTTTACACACATACATATTATCACGCCTGTTTCCCATGGGGCTAGGTAGGCAGAGACTATGAATCTCTATTTGTGACGATCCTGACGAACTACTTTCGCTTCATCGACTTTCAGTAACCTCTTCATATGTGCACGTTTATTTGAGACGCTTTTTACCTGACCTCTCTTTGACACTTCTGATATTTGATCAAAGTGTACGTCTATCGAGACGAGATCGCTACCGGCAGCACTCTACTTTTATCCATTCTCTCTACATGTCCAAACTACCATAACATTCTTGTTACTATTACATTTTCTTTCAATCCAGAACATTCCTTTATCACAATGTTCCTTATCATATCATTCAAGCTAACCGCTAATCTAACTATCTAGATAACTAATAATCCATTTTTTATTTGTAAATTATGTATATAGTAGTTAAATTTTTATGATTTTTTAAACATTGTATTGTCTAAATACTTATATATGTTGTGAATAAACAATATAGCAAATATTATATAACTTGTATTATTAAGCTTATGTTACGATTTATTAGTTAGTAAAATTTTTCAAGAAAATTGCGGTAGGGGTTCTGAATGACGTGTTACGTACAGCCTACTGAAATGGGCGCAGCGTAAAAGAAACGATAGGAATTCGATTTGGGCCCTCGAGCCCAACGTCCTTCCTGAATGTAAATCGGAAGTGAATTTGTGTCCCACTAAATTTTCCTCTAACGTTCTCTAAATTAGAATAAAAATTCGATTTTATACATAAGATTAACTATAATTTTTCGCTACAGCCGTTTATATGAACAAAAATACTAATAATAAATAAATGTAAAAGTATTTCCTTTTTTGATTGCTTAACGGCCTAGGTAACGAATTAATTACCGCTCAATTTGGTATGTATTGTTAAGGTATGTACTTACAATAAGGACAACGAATATAGGACATACTGAAAAATGTCAAACTTACGTGGAAGAAAGACTGATATTTAAGCTAAGGCTATGTCGGAAGCTATATATATGACTACATTATTTTATTTATATACTCTACAGTTCTATATAACTACATTACTTGCTATATTGATAGATTGGTACAATTCTACATTAGTATAATCTTTAATTAATAGGTTAGATAAAACGGGGGACCATATTATGAGAGTATTTAAAAAAATATACCAAAAATATAACTGATAACATAGATAAAAAAATATACCGTGGAAGTTTTAACAATATGAACGACCAATATTTCGGGATGAATCAGCGATTTGCACGGACATGCTTCCAACTTTTGGGCACATTTCCAACATTATATACCTAGTAAGCAATATAATCTAATGATTTGATTTATTTATCTCGGTAAGATAAATGTGCAGTGAAAATGACATATCGAATACTATCAAATATTTTTGTAATAAATCAAGACTAATGTAACGTTAATTTATGATAACGCGTGTAAAATTTTACTATTTTATACTATACTAAAAGACATACGTAAATTCACTGTCTTCGAAGTATCCACATTTGGACGTATTTTCAAGTCACACAAAAATTTAAAATATAGTGTTCACAATTTTAAAATAATTGTAATACGTAGTTATTTAATGCATTTATCAAATCAAATAAAAAAACAAAACTTTCTAATACTATAAATAAAGCTTTACATTTAACATTGTTGTGTATATTTTTTTTGATTTCATTATTATTAATGTATTTTTATCTGATTGTAATCTGTTCGCATACCATACGAAATCTGTATATCATATAAAATAAAATAGTTTGTATCCTCATGAAATAAAATACTAATACGACAAACAGGAGATAGATAGATAGATAACACTTTAATATACACCATTACAGGAAACTACGAACAAGTATTATTCTACTTGTGTACAAAGGGCGGTCTTATCGCTCATAAGCGATCTCTTACAGACAATCCGTGGCAAGAATATTGCTGATTAGGAGTGGCGATGTGTGTCATTGAGATGAATTTGCATCGTGTCACGGAACTGAATTTGTTGCGTGGGTGATCTGAGTCGCGTAAAAAGCTTGTGTCAGTAACTCCCACATCTGCAGCAAGACTCATGTTTGTGATATACAAGCCACAAAAGAGTTTCCTATTTACCTTACAGTCTTGTTTTACTTACAGTAATGGCTAGGTATGTGGGGAACAAATGTCTAGTTATGCTCCACTAGGTTTTATTAAAAAGGGTAGACTAGAGAAAAGCTGGATTAATGTATATGCTCGACAATATAATACAATGAGGGATGTAGAAGATCATGTGAGATAGAGAAGAACAAGTCAGAAAGAGGAGACTCGGATAAAAATCAGGTGTACAACTTCAAAACCTAGCAAGTGACATTGTTTTTAAAATTTTTGTGCATTCATTGTCTTGCTAGGCATTTGCTTATGTATTGAGATTGTAAAAACACATAAAACCTGTATTAAAACGTGGTATTGCTTTCAATAAGGTAATTAAATAATTATGAAATAACATATCGTTGAAGTTCATGTCGTTTTTGTGATGTGTAGTTAAATTTCTTGACAAGCACTTGCTAGGTTTTGCAATTGTACTATTCTACCTATCATATAATTCCTTAAAATTATAAGTAAACTACTAAGTTTAGGTCACCGTTTTCTATGGGAAAGATTTCCCAGAAGGCTGGCTACGTTACTTCGCTGGATTGCCATATTGATCCGTTGAGGTAGGCACCAACTGGAGCTCTCTGATCACCTAAACATTGGATGAGCCGTTTTGGTAGCTCTTCGTTGAAGCTCATGGCCTTAGGACCCCACGGTTCGGTTTTAATTATAATGCAAATAGCGCGAAAACCGCCGTGTAATTTTCTTCTGTCCCCTGTCATATTTAATTAAACATTAATTACGTAACGTAATTACCAATTCGATTGTCCAGCGCAATAGCTCTGAATCTTTGAATACACAATTTAATGTCATTTTTACTTTGTAATAATAAATTAAAAATTAGATTAAATTGTATATTCAAAGATGTTCAAAAAACAAATATGTTTACATAATACATGTTTCGTTGTGTAAAGTCTGGTGAATCAAATTGCCGTTACGATGCAGTTCTTGTATTGTTATTCATGTTTCGTGAATGCAGCGAATAAATTCGCATCGACGTTTATTCCCCGCCTCACCACGACTTGTGTTTTCAGCCAATTTAAGTTTGTTTAGCTGACTCGTGTCTGACTTGCTACGCCGAATTGCTACGGGCTACCACACACGACCTAACTAGTAAGTTATAGTATCACGAGTTGGGTAATTGGTAATTAAATTTGGGTATAATAACAAACTTTGAGAACGGAATTATAAAGTAGTTTCGATTGAAGTATGAATGAATGAATGAAAACTCTTTATTGTTCACTATAAACTTAAATCTAAACAATTGATATGGATACATTTGCATTAGAACAATTGGTGGCCTTATCGCTTATACCGATCTCTTCCAGACAACCCAGTGTCTAAGGAGATTTTAAACGAAATTTCAATATAAGATTTTTGGTGGTGTATCACACAAAATAAAATAAAATATAAATAAAGTACTATATACTTATATATACCGATATACATACATATATATATATATATATACAGATATACATATATAATTAGATGTACGATGATATTATAAATATATATACGAACAATAGATACATTAATTTAATGCAACAATTTTTATTTAATAGACCAATAATGGTCAGTGATCATACGTTTAAATGTAGTAATTGATTTAGCTTGTCTGATTGGAAAGGGGAGGGAGTTCCACAGTCGAACAGTCTGTACGGCAAAAGAATTTCCTACGAAGGAAGAAGTGTGTGCAGGTATTGTTAACAAAAGATTTTTATTTGATCGCAAATTGCAGGAATGAGATTGATAGAGAAAACTAAAAAGTTCCTTTAAATATGGGAGAGAACAGGGATTGTAAAGGATATTGTGCAAAAGTGAGAGTAAGTGGACATTCCGGCGAAAGCGAATAGGTAACCATTTAAGCTTGTCACGAAATTCGGAGACATGGTCATATTTACGCAAACCAAATATGAACCGGATACAAACATTTTGAAGGCGTTCTAGATTATCTAGTTGTTCCTGGGTTATGTCTAGATAGCAGGCATCTGCATAATCAAGTAGGGGGAGAAGCAAGGATTGTGCAAGCATAACCATAGTAGCAGTAGGTAGGAAATTCTTCAACCTTGTGAGCGAAGCGGATGATGCGAAAAGTTTCCTACTGATTTCAGTTACACGAGGCCGCCAAGACAGTTCTTTGTCAATGATGACTCCTAGGTTCTTAACAGTTTCACTGTTTTCTATGTCCACATTGTCAAACACAACACGGGAACGTGACGACCAATCAATTCTGGAAATAAGTAATTTAAAAGGAATAAATAATAAAAATAATATCAACCACAAATGTTCCACTGGTTTCGAGCCTCCCGAATTTTAGGGGAACGAAGATGATGGATTTCACATTTCGATTATTTCGATGTTTATCACAATATTCCCTTCGCCGTTAGCACATGGTTATGGTCATATCTAAGTGGTATACGGTTGTAGGCCACGATTAGAACGTATGTCGAACACGAATTTGAGATGCGAGTGCGACAGATACAACTACAACAGGTTTTTTTAGAAGAAAGATTAAAAATGTTTGTTATTAATAGAAACACTCGTCTTCTATTTGTAAAATTATTATTGTAATTTTAATGTAGTAACTTTATAAAATTCTCATACTATCGTAACAAAAATAATGACGAGAAAATATTTTCATTTGTAACACAGGTACAGGCGCGTAATGGTGCTCTTCGTCGCGAAATTAGTAATCAGTTGGCGCAGTGCCGGGCGGAAGGCTGACGAGCGTTGCCTGCTTGGAAAAAACAACCTCGAAGTTTTTTAATTGCCTGAAGAAATAAAATATTTATCTGAGTAATTTTGAACACGTTCCGAAGTCAACAAATTAATATAACTACTGGTCGAAATTCCACCATAATAATTAATGTTAAAGACTATACTTCTACAATCACAGATTTCGCAAAGGCTACACTGTTAATTTGACTTGAACAATAAATAAAAGATATGCGTGTGTGTGTCAAATACATGATAGTGGGTGTAATGTTTTTTTATTGATTTAATGTATTTCTTATGCATAATTTATAAAAAAATATTAGCATTCTGCACTCATTCTCTATATAAACTATAAGTGTGCGCAATTTCATACTCCTCCGTTCGCGCAATTTTCGTAAAAATGGGTACAAAGTTTTTGCTTCACGTTAATATATAGATTTCGTCAAGCGCGTCATAGTCTGCGCCCAATAAATATAATAAATAAAAAAAAGGATCGTAGACAGTCGTTAATGCTTTTGTCAATGTGTAACGGCATTAATACATACATACATACATACATAACTTCACGCCAGTTCCCTTGCGGGGTAGGCACGAACAACAGAGCGCCATTTAGGCCCATTCTTACACACCTCACTTGCTTCTTTGACATTAATACACCTTGCTAAATTGTTTATATATCCAACTAGGATACCCCCGCGATCAAGTGGCGTGAAATCACAAAAACACTGTCCACGCTTGACTTGAAATTCCCGCAGTGTTCCCGAGACCCAATATATCGCAGCAGTTAAAAAAGAACGTAAGCTATCGTTTTAGTTAAATCTGTGCCGGAATAAGCAAATTTTTATCCACCCGAATCGCTCTCGGGAAAACTTCAGCGGGATTCCCGGGATTAAAAAAATCACACGTTTTATTAAATATTTGCTATTGATCAGTGAAAAGATCACCTTGGAATTCGATTCTTTTTTAATTTGGCCATTTAAAAAAAATCCATAAAAGTTTCCGCAGGATTCCCAGGATGAAATGTAGTACAGATTTTATGTCTAAAAATTGGTTGTCAGTCAGCGAAAACCGCATCGAAATCAGCCCAGTAGTTTTTACATAAATCCCGAACATAAAGACAAGAAATCTAAAAAAAAATGCATAGTGTTCTTCATGGTTTATATAGTATTCCAATATTATAGATATTATCGTAAAAGAATGGTAGTGTCATCGGAGAAAAATGGACGAACGGAGATAATGTTTTTATAAGGATTTAATTTCTACCAAAATCGCTACAAAACCCTAATAATTAAATATTCAAAGAAATTTCAATTGACTTAACATAAGACTTGCACGTAATAAACAGTTGTTTCTTGAAAAGACCCCTGTTCATTTAACTGCTTCGTTTAGATTCCTTTAACCGTGGCGAGTGCCTTGTTATGAGAGACGTGAAACTTCCAGTTTCCTTTTCGTCAGAAAGAAATGAAGACGGTCAAAGTTTTCCACTTTACCACCGTCAGAATGAACTTCGTTTAAGGACTGAATTGTATTTGAAACTTGTTAATTCCCGTCTCCGGCGCAGTTATTTAAGCAAGTCTTTCATTAGTGGTTGTCACGTGAGTTGAATTACAAGTTTACCAGTTTTAAGGTTTGGAAAAATTCGCACGACGACGTCGGTTGGCCTCGAGGCGGCCGCGATTGCCAACCCTTCCAACGCCGCTATTCTGAATACAAATCGAGGCAAAATTTAACAACTTTTTATTAGGTAAGCCTAACCGATCACAAGTTTGGGGAAGTTGATTTTATTGAACTATTATTACTTTAAATATGCCTTTAGACGTAAGAGAATCACCATCAGTAAACATTTTCAAAACAAGAAGCAGCAAAAATATATAAGAAACCTTATTATAACATAATATTAACTCTGGTATTGTATCACAATCCCTATAAGTATAATATACGTAGTATAATTATATCTACATAGTTGTTAAGTAGACTTATATGTAAGTATACTCGATGTACTTCTAAAAATGTATATTTCTCGGTATGTGAAATTGTTCTTTGAAAAATAAACGATTTAAACCTAACATTGTTTTATATACAGATAAAATAATAGGCTTAATCGATTTTTTAAAAGTTACGTTTTTATTATAAAATATTAAGTATTAAGGATTTTACGTTACGTTCACTTAAACTTTGCATTCTTTTCCCATAAAACGGCCTCTTTTTACGATATAAAAGTTTCCAATGTTCATCTCCGTTTCACTCAAGAAAAATAAATCAATGTAAAGCTTCATGGCCTTATTTACATGTACATATGTAATATATATAAAATGAAATGTAATAATATTTTTTTAATGCTAGAGTACAATTAGAGAGGCTGGCTATTATTCTCCTGATGGAAGGTAGCTACCGTCGCCTATGGATGTTTGCCACACGAAAAGTGTGAAGTACTTATTGTACTGCTAGCTTCAACGGAATTTTACAATACCTTATTTGAAAAAACGCATATCGTATTTCAACCTTTTTGTAGTTAAATGGATGTCTAAATGGATAAACAAAATTTATTAGTGATAGAAGGCACAACAGTAGTACGTACTAGTGTCGTTTACTACCATGTACAACTACGTATATATTTTACTAACGTTTCCTCTGGAGTCCCATGGTTGTGACATCTATTTTAATGTATTCTAAACTATTAAAAAAAATCAAATTATGATATTTAATTTAGCTGTAGGTAACCCTTCATTCTAAAGGAAATAAAAGAAGCTAATTCCTTCAGTAATAATTGAGTGCAAAGTTTTCGTTTTGAAAAAGGCAAAGGCAGGACCCGTGAATGTTCCTGAATAGGCAGACCGAAGGCAGGCAGCGGTTACAAAAAGGACCTACGTCTGTCACTCTCGGCGGGGAACTCTCGAGGACAATGAAAAACACTTTCACCCTACCGCGCGTGAATGCAAAGTAGGGTAAAGTTCCTTACACTGGTACATGTATTCACACTACGCATAAATTTTTATTACCCATGTAAAGATTTTATCGAAGGCCGCACTTGTTTATCAAATAAAGAAAAACTGCTGTAAGAGGTAACAAGAAAAATAGGAAATATTTATTTGAACGCATCACGGGATAGAGGACGAATCGAAACTTTTATTGTGGATTTACCGAGCGTAATATTGATTTCCCTTTTCAGTACTATCATGAGTCGTAAATTTGATTCCGATACAACTTTCGGAATGAATACAAGGACCGAATATACATGTTCTGTAAAAATATGATGCATAATTAATATTAAAGATAAATAATTTACACTGTTTTATAGATATATAACACGTAATTTGGAACTTAATTTCACCAAAGTTTTGTGCTAGTTCGGTTTTGCGTAACTATGTCCTTATATTATAGTTTTATCAATAAGCGTTACAGACACTTCGTTTGAACAAATAAATTTCTATTCTCACAGAAAAACATTTCGTAAATCACCACGGACAACTGTTGTTAAAGCTTCGGCTATAAAATACAAAGCTCATAACTCCGAATTGCTGAGTACTGCAATAGAATGTCTAGGAAAAAAACTAAGAAATAACAGAAACATCTCTAAAGAAAGTATTGTATTTTATATTTCTATTGAAATACACTAACCTTGAGTATTTCATATAATGTATAAATCCGTACTAACATGCAAGAAGATAGAAAACGACAATCCAGTAAAAAGGTTTTTTTTTTTTATTTTATTGCAGGAGTTCAGCAGACAGGCAGACGGCCCACTTGATGGAAAGCGGTTACCATCGCCTATGGACATTTGCAACACTAAAGGTTAAAGGTAAAGGTTTGTATAGCTCCTAAAACCTATATGATTTGATAGCAGCACAGGTATTTCCTTTCTAACTTTTTGACATTTTATTATTGAAAACATAATTATTATCATAATATCAGCCCATAACGTCCTACTGCTGGGTTTGGACCACCCTATTATTTAAGGTGAACGGCAGTATACTCGTGCTATACGCCTGTCTAAGGCAGATTAGCGGGTTTGACACATAGTTTATCCCAATGAACAGATTTATTCACATTTTCTTTCACCGTCAGCTCGTGGTAATTGTAACAATATACACGTTAGGTTAGAAAACTGTCTACGTGGTGCTTTCCTGCTACGATTCAAACCCACATACATACATTTAAAAACTTTATTGCGCATAGGAACTTTTAGTTCACTTACAAATAGATTAAAATATGATTACTATATTACTAATACATTGACATTCTTAAGACTAATGTAGTGCTATACAATCTTCTATGAACATTATGTTATGTATAGTTTTTATTATTTTAATAAAAGTTTTTTGAGTTTGGTTTTAATGTTTCTTTTGATATGTGAAACGTGTCTTTTGAATTTGAGACTCGATAGTGTTATCAATCAAGCTACCACGTCTTTTTATGAAACAAATTAAGAAGAAATTCAAATTCAACTAACTGTATAGTGCCCGCATCCTTGCCGTTTCCCGAAAAGAGTCTGGTTTCTGGCTCCAACCTATCCCCTCCCCAAATATAGGTACATTGATGGATAATACTTCCTTTTCTTTAGCTATAAACCTGCGCTTGGGTTCTGGTATATGCGCACCACACACATACGTCTGTGGAACAGAGGTAATCAACCCAGAATACCACGGTCTTTTATGCCGCCGTATGCAGTGCCGGCAGATGGTCACGCCACGCTGCTTTGAATGACGTCTTACGGAGGGCGCTTCCCACTGCTAATGTTCCGGCTTTATTGAAGCCGAACGGTATTGCACGTGAGGATGGTAGGCGTCCTGACGGAATGACTCTAATTCTCTGGCAGCGTGGTAAGCCTTTGGTGTGGCATGCGATCTGCGTTATGACAGACATTTTCTGCTAGGTATATTTTCGGAACCCAAAGTCTAAGGGCAATGAAATTTATATGGAATTATCAAAATCGGTTCAAAAACAAGAAGTCACGACTGAAATACTTCAAAAACGAAACATTTTTACATGATTTTAAAGAGTTTTTTGCTATACCTTCGAAACCCTAAATTCGATAGCAATGAGGTACTTTGAATCCAAAGCAAAAAGAATCGTCAAAATTCATTAGGAAACAATAAAGTTACAGACGTCATTTGCTACAACGTTCCCTACTTGATTTTAAGGATTTATTGCTATATCTTCAGAATTCAAGATCTAATCCCAATGAAATTTATATGGGATCATTATGAAACTATACTAAATCTACATACATACATACATACATAACTTCACGCCAGTTCCCTTGCGGGGTAGGCACGAACAACAGAGTGCCATTTAGGCTTATTCTTAGACACCTCACTTGCCTCTTTGACATTCATAACTCTTGTCATGCAAGCTCGTCTGTTCTCAAAGCTCCTGACATCACCTTCTGCTAGTACACGATCAATTTGATCATGGAAGGTGTGTCGTGGCCTTCCACGACTTCAGCATCCATCCACTTTTGCATTGTATATCTGTTTAGTCATTCTTTCATCATGCATTCTTTCCACATGCCCGAACCACCGGAGCATTCCTTTCTTTACCTTCACCCCGACACTCTCTTTCAAACCAACTCTCTTTCTTACTTCGGTATTACGAGCGCGGTCCGCGAGCGTCACTCCGCAGATTTTGCGCAGTGCTCGCATCTCGACCGCGTTTACTCTACTTTCATGGTCTCTCTTCCATACCCAACTCTCGCATCCATACGTGAGGTAGGTACCAGCACCGCGTTGTGTATGGCGAGCTGGGCCTTCTGGCTGAGGTTCTTAGCGCCTAGAAGTTTACCTAACGCTCCATTCACACTATTCCCCAAATTCACTCTTCTTTCTATATCAGCGGTGTACCTTCCATCCCTGCTAAAAGCACATCCGAGAAATACAAACTAATTCACTTGCTCTAGCATAACATCATCGACCATTATCCTTGCATTCGTTCTGGTTTCTTCTCTTTCAAACACCATAACCTTTGTTTTCTTCGCATTCAAATGTAAGCCTCTCGCCTGACAGTCATCTTTCATCATTGTGACTAGTGTTTGCAGTTCTGATGGCGATTCGGCTAAAAGCACGGCATCATCCGCATAAAGCAGGGTGCTTACAACTAGATCACTTATCCGCACCCCAACATCCATCAATCTTATTCTCTGGAGACAATCGTCCAGATATAGGATGAACAGCAAACCCACAGCACGCAGCCCTGGCGGACGCCAATATTGACGTCAAACCAGGGCGACAGGCTGCCTTCCACTCGCACGCATGCCATACAGTCCTCGTAAGTGGACTGCACAGCACGCATTAATTGGCCATTAATCCCATATTCAGGCAATATGTCCCAGAGGTCCTTCCGCACAACCCTGTCAAATGCTTTCTCTAGATCCACAAAACCGCATAAAACCTTCCGGCCCATAGCCAGCTGCTTCTCTACGATATTGCGGAGAGATTCCCTTCCATTTCTGAAGCCACCTTGTGCATCCCACAGTAATCCATCGGATACAACTCTCATTCTCTTTTCAATAATCTTCGCATACACTTTAGATGCTGTGCTGATCAAACTGATGGCCCTGTAGCTGGCGCACTCCATACGTGACCCCTTGCCTTTATACAAGGGCACGATGACAGCGCGCCTCCAGTCCTTGGGAACCTTTCCCGTCCTCCAGCACAAGTTGCATAAGGACAGGAAAGCGTCCCGGACGCAGGTTCCACCATATTTGATCATCTCAGCAGACACACTATCGATTCCTCCTGCCTTTCCATTTTTCAGACTTCGTATCGACCATTCGATCTCTTCCAAAGTGATCTCGGATGCTGACTCCTCGGAGTCGGTCACAGACTCAGTCGTGGTGCCAGCATCCGGGATATTATCATACATTTCTCTAAAATATTCACTCCATCGCGCTAATACCTCTTGTGGGTTAGCAAGAACGTCCCCTGCTTTAGATTTTATTCTTTCCATTCTGGAAGCTGACGAACAATCCCGAGACTTCTTAACATCTCTCCAAAAGAGTTTGGTATTTGCCTCGAGGTTCTCCGTCAGCTTCTCTTCTTCTTTCAATTTTATTCTTTCACGCTTCTCTTTCACTAAAGCTTTGGTTTCATTCTTGCAGAGGCGATAAATTTCTTTCTTCATCTCTTTCATACTGTCATTCTGTTGCAAGGAAGCAACATAATCCAGCCAGGCTTTTCTCTTTCTCTCTACGCTGGATTTAACATCCGCGTCCCACCATTCATCACCTTTCGTTGTTATGTGCCTCTTCGCGCATCCACATGCTTCTTTTGCACTTTCCACTATACTTTCTTTCATACTATCCCAGTCATTATCCACATCTAAGTCGGAGAAGTCCGCTTTTGCAAGCCTTTCTTCGACTAGGCGCGCATACATACTCCTTACACTAACATCTTCCAATTTTTCACACTTTATTCTTTCAAGCTCCCCGAAATTGGTACGCACTCGCCAGTGTCTCCACTTCTTGAAAAGGCCGACAAACCGGCTTATCACCAGGTAGTGGTCCGTTTCAAGAGTGGGGCCTCTGTAGGCTCTTGTATCCATTATTGTGTTTCGGAGGCGACTATCTATTAAAATCAGATCAATCATACTTTTCTGATCATTCATTCCCCATGTATACGTGTGAATATCCTTATGATGGAATAGGGTGTTCGATACAAGCAAGTTTCTTTCCATGCATACGTCTATGATTGGCCTACCAGCATCGTTCACTCTTTTGTCACCATAGGGTCCAAGGACAGCCTCAAGGCCGTCTCGTTTGGTCCCCACCCAGCCATTAAGATCACCATACATAATTAGTCTTTCGTTCCCTTCAGCCAGATCCAGAATTTCTCTCACAGACTCCAAAATCTTCTCGAGTTCTTGGGGATCCGCTGAGCTTACGGGAGCATAAGCTGCGACCAGAAAAACTCGCGTGATCCCCAGTTTTAGGCGGACCCAGAGAAGTCTCGGGTTCACCAGACAATAAGCTTTTACTCCAGACACAAAGCGGGATGAGAGTAAGACGCCTACCTCCGCACTTGCACGCTCGTCCAGGTCCACGCCGGACCACAGAGCAAGCATGTCACCGGGGAGGTCATCGACGTCGCACCCCTTCCGCTTTGTCTCTGTCAGACATAAGGCATCCAGGCTTCTCTCATTGATTATATCAATCATTTCGTCCATCTTATCTTTCATTCCACCTCTCACATTCCACGTGCCTATACGGCACTCTGCTCCTCTCGACCCGCCAGGTTTATGTGTATACTAAATCTAACGCATAAAAATGACCAAAATCGATTAAGAATCAAAAAAGTTATGGCTAAAAATTGCAATAAATTCATATTTCAACCTGGTTTCAAGGATTTCTGTGCTATACTTTGGGATCACAAAATCTGATAGCAATAATTTTTTTATGGGACAATTTTGAAGCTTTGCTGAATTAAACGCAAAATTGGAATTATCAAAATCGGTTCATTATCCACAAAGTTATAGCTGAACATACATAAAAAAATAGTTACACGACGAATTGAGAGTCTCCTTTTTTGAATTCAGTTAAAAATCGCAAAATTTAACATTTCTACCTGATTTCAAGGATTTTCTGCTATATCTTCGTAACTCAAAATCCGATAGCAATGACATTTTAATGGGACTATTTCGAAGTTTTGCTGAATTGAACGCAAAGAGAATCATCAAAATCGGTTAAGAAACTACAAGTTATGGCTGAACATACATAAAAAAATATATTTAATATTTTCTTGAGTTTTCGCGACTTGTACACATAATAAAACTACGTTTTAACGGTTTTAAGTGCGGTAGTTTATTTGATTTTTTTATTCCGACGTGTCGGCCACTTTTCAGTGGCCGTGAAAACCGTTACAACGTAGTTTTATTATTTAAACGACGAATTGGGAATCTGCTTTTTTCATTAGTCTTTATTAGTAGTTGTAGTTTCAAATGTTCAGTGAAACAAAAATCACATCTTTGTTTTTCCCTTATGATAATCTCTGTAATAAAGACTCCGTTAGTCAGTCGCATTGATATTGCCCGCTCCGTATAGAGGCTCCTTGGTCAATATAGGTGAAGTCATAATATACGGATCCTACTGTATTCTTCTTCCATAGTTTTGAGAATCTTTGGCCCAAGTTGTCTTAGGCTTTGTTTACTATATTTTTGAAATTGATATATTAATATAGAGTTTTAAAGATACCTATCACTCTTGGTGAAATTCATAATTTTCGCAAAATATAGATTTAAAGATAAGGCGAGTAAAACTGCGTGGATAGCCATGTTTAACTTTAATAAAATTAACCAAAATCTGAAAGTCACTAATGTGTTCGTGACTGTTTTCCCCCTTCGTGAGGACAATTGGAATGTAATACATATAATCCTGCATAGTTTCTAAACATTCGAATGACATGGGGTGAGGTATGAAATCACTGCTCATTTGAATCGCACGAGAGACAGTCGAGAGCCGCTTGTCTCGACAATGTATTTCCGATAGCTGGGTTATTATATGGCTATATATTGTGGGTATTATACCTATCTGGTGTTTGAGATACGAGAGTAGGGTTCGCGTTTTGCAGTGATCAGTAGAAATCAAAAGTGCCAAGGATGTAACTCTTTTATTGGTATAATGTATGAATGAAAATGTTTTTGTACTATGAAATGTACAAACTTACTCTTTTTAGAGCCCATAGCTAAATGACAAACAGGACGTAACGTCCAGCTGTTTATGTATGTATGTATATATCATCACTATCTTCCTTTACAACTAAAGGGTCCGCGGATCATGGACGATATTTGGTAGGAATTGTGAATGTCCTGTAAAAGTCAATATTGACCCTGCAAATTACTTTGAAGGCAAATTAGTTTGATAACGAACTGTTGGGTAGTTTTTAGTATGTATGTATGTATATCTAATGTGCGAAATCCGCAGGTAAAAATACCCCAGATATTCCGTACACACGAAGCCGCTGAAAATAATAATATAATTTAGTTGCCTTCAGTTGTTGTGTAAATGTTTGTCGAATAACAATGAATAAATAGAATAGACTATTGTATAGACTCACTCAAAACCCCGTCGACTAAGAACGTCCACCTTGGCTTTAGAAGTAGATATCATACATACACGGAAACAGAAACTCCCTTAACCAATCATTCAAACAATAACAAACACTTTTCAGGGCGGCCTCCATTTAGTTTGTTTCAACTCACTGCACTTGCCAAAAAACTTATTATTTCTAACATGAATTGTCTTTTTAACACCGGCATACGAATCCGACGACAAAATGACGACGTCTTCCATGTACCAAGGAAAAATTGAGGGGACAGAGATATACATACATATTATACAAAAAGAGAAGGAATATGTATGTATCAAGAATGTGCATTATGGTTTCAATAAGAAATGCATATGAAACCATAATAAAACCACGCTTTAACGGCTCCAAGCGCGGTAATTTATTTGATTTTGGTTATTCCGACGTTTCGGCCACTTTTCAGTGGCCGTGATCACTTTATTATCTATACAAGTCGCGAAAACTTATTGAAAACCATAGTTCAACATTAAATAATAAATAAATCTCATTAAATTACTTTTTTCATGGGTCCGTGATCTAATGACGAAAAGAGTGAATGTTCGTTTGTCTGCAGAAATCTTTACAGCAAATAGACTGACGCGTACTTAACCGATTTTCTTTTATAATTCCTCAAAGTATCTTGATCGTACAATCTGGTTAGAATATAAACCAAATTAACACACACGTTTAACAGCATAAGAGGTTCCTGTTTTCGAAATTTGAACATATCACAAACTAGACATCTCACTAACTAATAGCTAAGTAATTTTCACCGTGAATTATCTCGTTGCATTAATCTCATCATGAAACCGATCAGGCTCTGAACAGTTTCCAGAGATTTTGTGTAGATAAGATCCCGTTACAAATCGAACTGCGCCCACAAAGGTCTAGGATTTATATTAAATCCGACAGAATAATTTTCAAACATTTCCACGCGTATTTACAAGATGAGGCTTTATATACAAGGTGTTTCAGCAAACGGAACACCTGCTTGAAACCTTTATAGTATACCGGGAATATATCTCAATTAAGATGCATTATAATTTTATTATTTAACAATAACAAAGATACAGGAAGAAATATAAAAATTTTGGTTGTGCTTCTCCTTAACATTGTACACTAAGAATGATTGAACTTTGCATAAAACATTTGGTAAGTTCGTTGCCTTTTAATAATGCTGCCAAACACAGATAACGCCGACAAAGCAACCGGGCATCAGGCTTACCGATAGTTTGCGTTTTTAAAAATTTCAGCTGACAGTTCGTGACCTCAACGATTTGTAATCATTGTTAAGGGGGATCCTATCAAAAGTACGTCGCTGCTGAAGTTAATTTTCATGCGTGTTTTCAATACCGGATGAATAAATTTGAAAAGAAAAACGATATGTTTGATTTAAAATCTTTTACTGTACATGTTCCACCTGGTTTTATGCGAAACTATGGTGATAAAAAGTGAAAGTTTAAACAGTCATAACTCTAAAACTAAATTTTTAAGAATTTTTCCTTTTTGTAACTGTACGCTAGGTGTTATGCCCTTTCACCTATTTAAGTAGGTGTTCCGTTTGCTGAAACACCCTGTAAATAGCTTTATAATAATACGAAAGTTTCGCCAATCTTTCAAATTGTAGCACGCCCATCACACATTTACATTACACATTCACACAATTATTTAGGTACAAATGTCACATACAATAATCTTGCGGTAAAGGGCCGATATATCGTTCGTTTACCCAAAAATCCGTATGGATGGCTACCACCTCTGGTCTAGAGTATGTCACCATAACAACCTTGAGTTGTGTTCCGGAATTAGTGACCAGGTTCCAGTCACCCTTTAGAGAGCGACAGCACATTGTTAGCACCTTTGGTGTTACAAATGTCCAGAGGCGATGGTAACTGCTTTCCATCATGTGGGCCGTCTGCCTGTCTGCAGAACTCAAGCAATAACAAAAAAAAAATTAGTCTAGTATACTTTTGTTTGACGTGGAAAGTATGTATGAAAGTAATAATAACATGTAATTTTCTAGTTATAAGACATTCCTTTTCCAATACATTCTTGTAATAACAAATAATATCGATTGTACCCGCAAAACAATAAAGCATGACAGGACCCGTCCCTGAACTATGTCAAACAATGGCGAAAGGAAGTCTTTTTGTGAATATAACCGGCGTATCAGAGGAGCGTGGATATTAAATGCATAATATAGGTATATACGTACATAGTTAGGGTTTAGTCTAGTGAAGTGGTCTTGCCAGTGTTATTTTTCATTTTTGCCCAATGACACTAGACATTTATAACAAGTTTTCATAAAAGTGAAATATGGTTTTTTTTGTTTTAAAGGAATCATTTCGCTTTTTTGCTTATAGGTACTTTTTTTGATCAGCGGAATAGTGTTATTATGGTGGTTAGGATTAAGTACATATTGTTTATTATTTT
Source organism: Dendrolimus kikuchii (assembly GCA_019925095.2). Classification (NCBI taxonomy): domain Eukaryota; kingdom Metazoa; phylum Arthropoda; class Insecta; order Lepidoptera; family Lasiocampidae; genus Dendrolimus; species Dendrolimus kikuchii. Next base: position 10,464,414 of record CM034403.1, read on the forward strand.
AATCAAGTCAAAATACATATGTTGTGTGATATATGTATGTAAATTATTTATATTTTCGTATTATGTATCATTTGTCTATGCTACCATAGTATTACCCTTGTGATGTTGATTCGTAAAAACTCTCTCTCAAGTAATATTATAGTCATGTCAGTCAGTTTTTGTACTTAAATAATAACTTAATAATAATTAATTTAAAGAATATTAGTATATATGTACAAATAGTACTATGTGGTCTTTCCTATGTATCGTATATATGATATCTGTGAAACGTTTTCGAGATCTTTAGTGTTAGTAATTAAACAATCGGATACTTCGTAATTTTATTGTTCGTTTGTTGCTTTCTACTGTTTTTATTTAAATTCCTTTAGCAACTGGAGATGACCAGTTTGGACTTAAAAAGTAGTACTTACATTATTATCACTGGGATACCTGCTTTCATTGCATAAATATGGCTAATCAAATAATAACCTATAAAAATATCGTAAAAATCTAACTTGAATTATTTTGTTGTATGGCAACCCTAGGCTGTCAGCGAGGACGGTGGAGTGTTTGTTTTGGCCCATCGACGTCCGCCGACGGGATAATGGCACCACTCCGGTGACACCGAGAGCACGCGAGATTACGTTTCTATTCGCCGTAATGAATTCCCCAAAGTACAAACGAATACCTGAATTGTTTGTTTTATTTCCTTCAGACAATCCTGTGCACTAAAATGAAAATCTTATCTGGAGGGTATGGGAAATTAAATAGGTAAATAAAAAAATCAAAAACAAAATGTTCCTGTTTTATAAAAAAGTTGTGACCTTTACCTGTTTACGTGGGACATGAACGTGATAATATTTTTATTTTCTGAACGCTGTAAGTTGTCGAAATGTAATGTAAATGATTCGAAATAAAATCCCTCATTTACATTGTAATATTTTGAATAATTTCGGAGCGTTTTGAACCTATTCGAGATCAACTTTTAGACCCAGACAAGTTCTAAAAATGACCATTTATTATTACTCATCGTATAGCAATGTTCACAAAAATATTTGGTAGATATTTATATTATAATAATAGACAGAGTCTACAATTACCTACGACTTTGTCCTTGATTATAGATAATGTTTAAAAATAGATATAATTTATTGATATCAACAATATTTGTGGTTTGTGTTAAATTCTTTAGAGGCTGGTGGTAAAAACGCTTCAGTACAATAAAAGCTTTCAAAGGTAGTCTATTATACACAAAAGTTCCGTCGCGACGTGTACCTCTCACTTTTCCTCCCTAGAGAGCAGAGCACACTCTTCGTACGAAATTGAAATCACTGGCTTTCTACGTGAGCTTAAAAACCAGCTAGTGTTCAAGGAAATCACAAAATAATATTTACTTGGCGTTAGATTTTCGATTGGCTGCTCTTCCTTCGCAAATAGCTTCCTTTTGAGGTGAAAATTGGTATTTATTCCCTCGTGTGCTTTGTGTTGCTGGTGGTATACGTGAAATACATGCGAATCGCCAGTATGATATTGATAAGATACATGAGAAATAGTAATGAAGGATGTATATTCCTCTGTTATGTTTCTATTTATTTTGTTAATAGAGCTCATATACTCGAACCGCGGTTATTCTTATATTATAGAAATAGCCATGGTCGCCACTTCGCTTCCAAGGGGCTTTGACTTTATAAACATATCTTTTGAAACCTACAACACAATATATCTAAATGTAAGAATACCATGAATAGGGAAGGGGGGTTCCCTGTAGGTAACAACCGTTCCCAGATCATTTGCGGGATGATAAAAAAACATAATATAATCGAAAACACTCTATAGTTAAAAACTACGCAAGGAATATTAATAAAACCAATTATTGTAGCCACTATCTCATAGTTTAGAAGTATTTGAGGAGGGAAGAAACAATATTTCACGATTTTGGGAGTTATCTTGCCACGTCGTTCAAAATGTCAATAAGGAACATGGTCATTTTTTTCAAAAATTACTTTCTCGTCTGATGACTTACACCTCCATAGAAACTATATTCTGCTTTCAGATTTCTTTTATACAGATCCATTACTTTCTAAGAAAAATGTCTGTCACATTTAAAGACAGAAGGACGAAATTACATGAGGAAAATATAAGGAATCCGATTTTGCCAATTGCTACGGAACCCTAAAAAACTTATTTATATCTAAAGACATGCGAAAGGAACTAACAAATATATCATCTATACCTACAAACTCACTTTAACATAATATATATAGAAGTTATCCATGACATGGATAGATTGATAGATTTAAGTGCCAAAAAATGTACCTTAAAAAATAAGTAATAGAATAGAATATACTTTATTGCATAACATTAAGATACAATTCAAGAAGTTTAAGTACAGAAGACAATAGGCGGTCTTATCACTAAAAGCAATTTCTTCCAGACAACCTTAGGATGGATTAGAGAAAAATTGTGTAACATGTGGGTTTTGCAATATAACTAGAACAGAAGCGTGCTCGTCGCGATCCCCGCTGGCCCAGAGGGCCACAATTCTGACCAGGATTCACCCGAGTGCAGTGCACGATAGGGCGTCCCCCGCAGGCGACGCTCACCGATGCGCCCCCGTCGGTGTGGATTCTCGCGCATGCGGCGAAGGGGGCCGCCACCCTTCACGCAGCGCCAAACCTGGCGGGTCGAGACGAGCAGAGTGCCGTATAGGCACGTGGAATGTGAGAGGTGGGATGAAAGATAAGATGGACGAAATGATTGATATAATGAATGTGAGAAGCCTGGATGCCTTATGTCTGACAGAGACAAAGCGGAAGGGGTGCGACGTCGATGACCTCCCCGGTGGCATGCTTGCTCTGTGGTCCGGCGTGGACCTGGACGAGCGTGCAAGTGGGGGGTAGGCGTCTTACTCTCATCCCGCTTTGTGTCTGGAGTAAAAGCTTATTGTCTGGTGAACCCGAGACTTCTCTGGGTCCGCCTAAAACTGGGGATCACGCGAGTTTTTCTGGTCGCAGCTTATGCTCCCGTAAGCTCAGCGGATCCCCAAGAACTCGAGAAGTTTTGGGAGTCTGTGAGAGAAATTCTGGATCTGGCTGAAGGGAACGAAAGACTAATTATGTGTGGTGATCTTAATGGCTGGGTGGGGACCAAACGAGACGGCCTTGAGGCTGTCCTTGGACCCTATGGTGACAAGAGAGTGAACGATGCTGGTAGGCCAATCATAGACGTATGCATGGAAAGAAACTTGCTTGTGTCGAACACACTATTCCATCATAAGGATATTCACACGTATACATGGAGAATGAATGATCAGAAAAGTATGATTGATCTGATTTTAATTGATAGTCGCCTCCGAAACACAATAATGGATACAAGAGCCTACAGAGGCCCCACTCTTGAAACGGACCACTACCTGGTGATAAGCCGGTTTGTGGGCCTTTTCAAGAAGTGGAGACACTGGCGAGTGCGTACCAATTTCGGGGAGCTTGAAAGAATAAAGTGTGAAAAATTGGAAGATGTTAGTGTAAGGAGTATGTATGCGCGCCTAGTCGAAGAAAGGCTTGCAAAAGCGGACTTCTCCGACTTAGATGTGGATAATGACTGGGATAGTATGAAAGAAAGTATAGTGGAAAGCGCAAAAGAAGCATGTGGATGCGCGAAGAGGCACATAACAACGAAAGGTGATGAATGGTGGGACGCGGATGTTAAATCCAGCGTAGAGAGAAAGAGAAAAGCCTGGCTGGATTATGTTGCTTCCTTGCAACAGAATGACAGTATGAAAGAGATGAAGAAAGAAATTTATCGCCTCTGCAAGAATGAAACCAAAGCTTTAGTGAAAGAGAAGCGTGAAAGAATAATATTGAAAGAAGAAGAGAAGCTGACGGAGAACTTCGAGGCGAATACCAAACTCTTTTGGAGAGAGGTTAAGAAGTCTCGGGGTTGTTCGTCAGCTTCCAGAATGGAAAGAATAAAATCTAAAGCAGGGGACGTTCTTGCTAACCCACAAGAGGTATTAGCGCGATGGAGTGAATATTTTAGAGAAATGTATGATGATATCCCGGATGCTGGCACCACGACTGAGTCTGTGACCGACTCCGAGGAGTCAGCATCCGAGATCACTTTGGAAGAGATCGAATGGTCGATAAGAAGTCTGAAAAATGGAAAGGCAGGAGGAATCGATAGTGTGTCTGCTGAGATGATCAAATATGGTGGAACCTGCGTCCGGGACGCTTTCCTGTCCTTATGCAATTTGTGCTGGAGGACGGGAAAGGTTTCCAAGGACTGGAGGCGCGCTGTCATCGTGCCCTTGTATAAAGGCAAGGGGTCACGTATGGAGTGCGCCAGCTACAGGGCCATCAGTTTGATCAGCACAGCATCTAAAGTGTATACGAAGATTATTGAAAAGAGAATGAGAGTGGTATCCGATGGATTATTGTGGGATGCACAAGGTGGCTTCAGAAATGGAAGGGCATGTATGGATCAAGTTTTCTCTCTCCGCAATATCGTAGAGAAGCAGCTGGCTATGGGCCGGAAGGTTTTCTGCGGTTTTGTGGATCTAGAGAAAGCATTTGACAGGGTTGTGCGGAAGGACCTCTGGGACATATTGCCCGGATATGGGATTAATGGCCAATTGATGCGTGCTGTGCAGTCCACTTACGAGGGCTGTATGGCATGCGTGCGAGTGGAAGGCAGCCTGTCGCCCTGGTTTGACGTCAATATTGGCGTCCGCCAGGGCTGCGTGCTGTCGGCTTTGCTGTTCATCCTATATCTGGACGATTGTCTCCAGAGAATAAGATTGATGGATGTTGGGGTGCGGATGAGTGATCTAGTTGTAAGCACCTTGCTTTATGCGGATGATGCCGTGCTTTTAGCCGAATCGCCATCAGAACTGCAAACACTAGTCACAATGATGAAAGATGACTGTCAGGCGAGAGGCTTACATTTGAATGCGAAGAAAACAAAGGTTATGGTGTTTGAAAGAGAAGAAACCAGAACGAATGCAAGGATAATGGTCGATGATGTTATGCTGGAGCAAGTGAATGAGTTTGTATATCTTGGATGTGCTTTTAGCAGGGATGGAAGGTACACCGCTGATATAGAAAGAAGAGTGAATTTGGGGAATAGTTTAAATGGAGCGTTAGGTAAACTTCTAGGCGCTAAGAACCTCAGCCAGAAGGCCCAGCTCGCCGTACACAACGCGGTGCTGGTACCTACGCTCACGTATGGAAGCGAGATTTGGGTATGGAAGAAAGAGCATGAAAGTAGAGTAAACGCGGTCGAGATGCGAGCACTGCGCAAAATCTGCGGAGTGACGCTCGCGGACCGCGTTCGTAATACCGAAGTAAGAAAGAGAGTTGGTCTGAAAGAGAGTGTCGGGGTGAAGGTAAGGAAAGGAATGCTCCGGTGGTTCGGGCATGTGGAAAGAATGCATGATGAAAGAATGACTAAACAGATATACAATGCAAAAGTGGATGGATGCAGAAGTCGTGGAAGGCCACGACACACCTTCCATGATCAAATTGATCGTGTACTAGCAGAAGGTGATGTCAGGAGCCTTAAGAACAGACGAGCTTGCATGACAAGAGTTATGAATGTCAAAGAGGCAAGTGAGGTGCGTAAGAATAAGCCTAAATGGCACTCTGTTGTTCGTGCCTACCCCGCGAGGGAACTGGCGTGAAGTTATGTATGTATGTGTATGTATATATATATATATATATATATATATATATATATATATATATATAAATAATAGTCATAGTGTTAATGTATAAAATTATGTAAATATGGGAGAGATGAAGATGTTATGATTGACTTTAGAGCCCAAGGTAATAATCCTTCACGAGTCCGTTGAACGCCTGAAGAGACTGGGCACGCCTGATTTTCACAGGTAGCGCATTCCACAAGCACACTGCATGAACTGTGAAGGATTTATTGTAAAATCACGAGTGATTTACAGGTGTTTCCAGATGTAATATCGTAATATTAAGACTAATAAAGAATAGATACCTTCGTGTTGTTCTCTAGTAAAGTATCCTGAAATCCCATAAGTTGCGTGTCGCGTGGGAATGTGCCGCGCCGGGCCCATATTAAATCCCGCCTCGTGCCTTTCACAGCTCGCACAGTGAGCACCCGGCTTTATTGCTCGCTCTTTAAAATCTTCCCTGACGGTTCTACACTTATATTAAAGAACTTTAAGCGAACTTAAGGCCCAGATTTGTTTGGGAGTAATCATCGATAGCTGTTGGGAGTCGATTTGGTGTGAACAAATAACTTTTGTTCTTGTTACTAACTTTTGCGAATAACGCGTTTTGTAATTATTGTTTCTGGATAAAGTAGTAAGTATTGGACGATTTTAATACTTTTCGATTTTATACTCAATGAATGAAATTATTTTAGTAACTTTTAGGATTCGTTGCCTTATAGGCAAGATTGAACTGTATGAAATCGACATGTTCATCAGTCTGTTTGTCTTTGTATGTTTCAAATGATGTTAACAAATGATTCTTAATTACTTTTTTAAGTTAATAGGTAACGAGATATTTACTTCGAAAGTCGTACAAATTAATCTTTAACTATACTGTAGAAAATTAAAAAAAAATCAAGATGGAATAATTCTAAGAATTTTAATTTTTTAAATAAGATCCGTTAGTGGTTTTTAACGTTAAGTCGTGGTAGCGTAATGGCTAGCGCACGCGACCCAGACTCAAAGGGCACGGGTTCGATCCTGGCCGGAACGCATACACTACTTAGGCAGTTTTCTGACCTAATGTGCATATTGTTACAATTACCACGTGCTAACAACGGTGAAGGAAAACATCGTGATGTAACCTGCACATCGAGATAACCGATGTGTCAAATCTGCCAAGCCGCCTTGGACAAGCGTGGCGGGTATACTGTCCGCTCTCCCTATAACGGGAGGCCCGAGCTCAGCAGTGGGACATTTATGAACTGTTATTATATTATATAATCAAATTGATCGTATACTAGCAGAAGGTGATGTCAGGAGCCTTAAGACCAGACGAGCGTGCATGACGAGAGCTATGAATGTCAAAGAAGCGAGTAAGGTGTGTAAGAACAAGCCTGAATGGCGCTCTGCTGTTCGTGCCTACCCCGCAAGGGAACTGGCGTGAAGCTATGTATGTATGTATGTATTATATTATTATAAGTGGTTTTTGAACAATAGAAATAATAATTTTAAGGGTTCGTAGCCAAATGACTAAACCTGTGACTTTTATCACCTCTAAGGAACCCTACAATGTGCGTGAACACATACTCATTTAGCTGATTATTTAAGATGCATTAATTTACTTTACTGATTCCATGCTTATGTCTACCTCAAGATTGAATATCAATCAAGAATACGGACTTAGATGTTCAATATGTGGCCGTAAGTAAACCGTTTTTAATATCTTGAAAACCCTATATCTAAAGTAACGCGCAAAAGAAACAGCTGGTCTAAAGTGGATCGAGAAAACTCTTCAGAAGTAGTTAGCGAAGGATAAGTTTCATACTTGAACTTGCATCAAAACTCGACATTGGCTAAGTTGCATTTTAAAATGTTCCACCAGTTTCTTGTTGAGAGAAAAGAAAAACGCAGTTCGAAGTATTGGAAAAACGAAGAATAAACGTAGCCAATTCACATTGGTCGGAAAATACCTCTTACAAGTCGAATTTCGAAGTAGAAAGTCAATAGTGGTTTCTTTGTTTATTATTATTGTTTATTTTTAAATTATTAGACGCTAGAGCATTTCATGTGGCTTCATTCTTGTAAATTTCGGAACGATATGCCATGAAAATTATAGGAGTTTTCGAAATAAACAGTATCTTATATAAATTATATAGAAACGATACACTTGTCAATGGTCTCACGATGCTGAAGTTTCGATTTGATTTGCTTTAATTAATTTTGTGTCCATAATTGTAGAAATTAGCCCTTTTTAGAGACAAAAAGTATCCTTTGAGTATATTTATAAATATATTTTACTTATAGTATATATTATATTTCATTTCATATATTCTTTTATATAGCTATCCCTCACGTGACTGTGATTGTGTATCCTGTGGAAACTATTTGATTTTATATATATACAATGTACACAAATTATCTCAATCAAAAATAACTTGGGCACGAACTATGAAACATATTTGGTAAATACAGAGTAAATTTACTCCTCGTCTTGTGCCATAAAGATTATAATAATAACAATTACTGCTCATTCTGACTCTATCGAATTATATAACCAATTCTAAGATGAATTAGCAGTGTTCAGACGTCGATTGATAAAGTGTGTACGGATTTCTAAATACCGCTAAGAAACGTAAATTATTACTCTCAGCGCCCCGATTTTCCCGCAATTTATTACGGACTTGCCAACGTAGCCTACGTGCTAGGTCGGCTAGTCTACGGGCCACAATTCTGACCCGAGTTCACAGACGTGCAGTGCACAATAGGGCGTCCCCCGCAGGCGACGCTCACCGATGCGCCCCCGTCGGTGTGAACTCTCGCGCATGCGGCGAAGGGGGCCGCCACCCTTCACGCAGCGCCAAACCTGGCGGGTCGAGAGGAGCAGAGTGCCGTATAGGCACGTGGAATGTGAGAGGTGGAATGAAAGATAAGATGGACGAAATGATTGATATAATGAATGAGAGAAGCCTGGATGCCTTATGTCTGACAGAGACAAAGCGGAAGGGGTGCGACATCGATGACCTCCCCGGTGGCATGCTTGCTCTGTGGTCCGGCGTGGACCTGGACGAGCGTGCAAGTGGGGGGGTAGGCGTCGTACTCTCAACCCGCTTTGTGTCTGGAGTAAAAGACTATTGTCTGGTGAACCCGAGACTTCTCTGGGTCCGTCTAAAACTGGGGATTACGCGAGTTTTTCTGGTCGCAGCTTATGCTCCCGTAAGCTCAGCGGATCCCCAAGAACTCGAGAAGTTTTGGGAGTCTGTGAGAGAAATTCTGGATCTGGCTGAAGGGAATGAAAGAATAATTATGTGTGGTGATCTTAATGGCTGGGTGGGCACCAAACGAGACGGCCTTGAGGCTGTGCTTGGACCCTATGGTGACAAGAGAGTGAACGATGCTGGTAGGCCAATCATAGACGTATGCATGGAAAGAAACTTGCTTGTGTCGAACACTTTATTCCATCATAAGGATATTCACACGTATACATGGGGAATGAATGATCAGAAAAGTATGATTGATCTGATTTTAATAGATAGTCGCCTCCGAAACACAATAATGGATACAAGAGCCTACAGAGGCCCCACTCTTGAAACGGACCACTACCTGGTGATAAGCCGGTTTGTGGGCCTTTTCAGGAAGTGGAGACACTGGCGAGTGCGTACCAATTTCGGGGAGCTTGAAAGAATAAAGTGTGAAAAATTGGAAGATGTTAGTGTAAGGAGTATGTATGCGCGCCTAGTCGAAGAAAGGCTTGCAAAAGCGGACTTCTCCGACTTAGATGTGGATAATGACTGGGATAGTATGAAAGAAAGTATAGTGGAAAGCGCAAAAGAAGCATGTGGATGCGCAAAGAGGCACATAACAACGAAAGGTGATGAATGGTGGGACGCGGATGTTAAATCCAGCGTAGAGAGAAAGAGAAAAGCCTGGCTGGATTATGTTGCTTCTTTGCAACAGAATGACAGTATGAAAGAGATGAAGAAAAAATTTTATCGCCTCTGCAAGAACGAAACCAAAGCTTTAGTGAAAGAGAAGCGCGAAAGTATAAAATTGAAAGAAGAAGAGAAGCTGACGGAGAACTTCAAGGCGAATACCAAACTCTTTTGGAGAGAGGTTAAGAAGTCTCGGGGTTGTTCGTCAGCTTCCAGAATGGAAAGAATAAAATCTAAAGCAGGGGACGTTCTTGCTAACCCACAAGAGGTGTTAGCGCGATGGAGTGAATATTTTAGAGAAATGTATGATGATATCCCGGATGCTGGCACCACGACTGAGTCTGTGACTGACTCCGAGGAGTCAGCATCCGAGATCACGTTGGAAGAGATCGTATGGCATGCGTGCGAGTGGATGGCAGCCTGTCGCCCTGGTTTGACGTCAATATTGGCGTCCGCCAGGGCTGCGTGCTGTCGGCTTTGCTGTTCATCCTATACCTGGACGATTGTCTCCAGAGAATAAGATTGATGGATGTTGGGGTGCGAATGAGTGATCTAGTTGTAAGCACCTTGCTTTATGCGGATGATGCCGTGCTTTTAGCCGAATCGCCATCAGAACTGCAAACACTAGTCACAATGATGAAAGATGACTGTCAGGCGAGAGGCTTACATTTGAATGCGAAGAAAACAAAGGTTATGGTGTTTGAAAGAGAAGAAACCAGAACGAATGCAAGGATAATGGTCGATGATGTTATGCTGGAGCAAGTGAATGAGTTTGTATATCTTGGATGTGCTTTTAGCAGGGATGGAAGGTACACCGCTGATATAGAAAGAAGAGTAAATTTGGGGAATAGTTTGAATGGAGCGTTAGGTAAACTTCTAGGCGCTAAGAACCTCAGCCAGAAGGCCCAGCTCGCCATACACAACGCGGTGCTGGTACCTACGCTCACGTATGGAAGCGAGAGTTGGGTATGGAAGAGAGAGCATGAAAGTAGAGTAAACGCGGTTGAGATGCGAGCACTGCGCAAAATCTGCGGAGTGACGCTCGCGGACCGCGTTCGTAATACCGAAGTAAGAAAGAGAGTTGGTCTGAAAGAGAGTGTCGGGGTGAAGGTAAGGAAAGGAATGCTCCGGTGGTTCGGGCATGTGGAAAGAATGCATGATGAAAGAATGACTAAACAGATATACAATGCAAAAGTGGATGGATGCAGAAGTCGTGGAAGGCCACGACACACCTTCCATGATCAAATTGATCGTGTACTAGCGGAGGGTGATGTCAGGAGCCTTAAGAACAGACGAGTGTGCATGACAAGAGTTATGAATGTCAAAGAAGCAAGTGAGGTGTGTAAGAATGGGCCTAAATGGCGCTCTGTTGTTCGTGCCTACCCCGCAAGGGAACTGGCGTGAAGTTATGTATGTATGTATGTATGTCATTCCTATGCCGAGTGAAGTGCGTATGCACGTCACTATGTTTGGCGTTTGCAGAGGCCCTCTAGCATCTAAGGAGCAGAGGAGTCTTCACCCCTGTTGACGAAGTGAGTGCCCCGGAGCATTCTCAAGCACTGATGCGCTAGGATCAGCGTGGGCGTAACTACGTTCTAAGTCTCACGCTCTTCCTGTCAAAAGCGCGGGGCACATGGGAGGAGGGTGGTTTTAGTGGAGTATTGAGTTGGTTGGTAGGTTGGTTTCGAGTCTCCACACAAGCCGGTCGATTAGTGTTTGGCAGCCCCCAGGGGATTGCCTCCATAATCGACTATGGTTTAATCTCTAGCAAAAGACCCGGTATTGTGCGAAATGCATTTCCCCTGCCGTAAAAAAAGGTATGAAGTCGCACATATACTGTAACTTGATATATTAGCATACTGGGTAGTGTGGGTGTGTAGCATGGAAAAGGAATCTTCCATGGCTATAGTAAGAAAAATGGATGGATGTATTAAGCAATAAATGGCATAATATTAATTTTAAATAATATTTTTCGTGTACATTAGGCGTATTAGGTATCGTTACTATAATCGTAAAAATTATGTGTAAAAATTATCTCCCCTATAACTATAAAATGGAAAATTCTTAACAAAATTCAGAGTAGTAGAGCTGCAAAAATATTTTCACTAATCTAAGGTATACTGAATAAATAACTAATTAAAATATAGGATATGTTTTAAATGCTAAGGATAAATGCTACTTTATGATTCCTTAAATGAATATTTTGTTACGATGGACATTTGTTCACTTATATGGAACCCTTCAATTTATGTACATTGGTCCGATACGCGCTTTGGCCGATTTTGTCAGTTTTAATTTATTTTATATTCTACTCGTTGAGGAAATATATTACCTACCTTTGTTTAAAAAACTTTATTTTGAAAAAACCTATTTGTACGAAACAAAACAGTTTTAAATTCTTACTTGATATTTAACTCAACTTTAGGCGTTAAACCTATTTTAAATTCCAAAGGCAATGAAGGCAAAGGGACTAATCTTAGGATTATGGTAATGTGGAGCTTCTTATCGGGGACAGGGTCCATTCATCGAACACGATTTGCCTGAGATTTTCGAATAAACATCATGTAATACTATGAAAAAAGTTTATATTCATAGTGTACTTCTTCCATGACACTTTGAACAGATTCTTTGCAGCAGAATCTGTTCAAAGTGTCAAATAAATGGAAAGATAATTTACTAATTTCGTTACGAAGAAATTATACGTTCTAATTCCAATTTACGAACATTTTGACTTTGAAGTCATTAATTTTTCTCATTACCTCAGCGTTTAGCGTCAACAAAGGATTTTCAAAGACTTTTAATTACAAATTAGCTACTTCAGCACTTTTGAAAGAGGCGTACCAAGATTTTAACATAATAATTATGCAAAGCTTTAATTAACTGAAGAGAAATTATTTTAGGTTATAAAAATTGACGACGGTCCACATTTTTCTGGGAAAATATAATAATTGGGAACTTTTTAGAATACATTATTTTTCAAAATTTAAAATTGTTATGTCAAAACAACAACAACAAAGCAACAATATTAATTTTTCTTTAATTTTGCTACATTAATTAAAATCGTAAGAGTATGATGGTTTTGAATGGAAGCCCATTAACAATTTTCATAATAATTTTTAAAGTAAATATTAAATTCGTGATATTTTAGTGGGTAAGGCATGCGTGTCTCAATCTAATGACGTGCATTTATACGCTTGTAGGAAAGCGTACACTGTTTAGATAATAATTCATCTTGCCAATTTTGTTAAGTAGGTCTATCACATGTTAGCAGTGAAGGCAAACATCTTGATGAATTTTAAAAATCGAGTTTATGTATGTAAATATAACTAAGCATCTGGATTGTCGTTACACTGTGGTGTTATAAATAATAACGATGTTTTATCACAGTTGCATTTTTATGTAACGAGGCATTCACTTGCAATGGCTATGAAAGGTGTGCTCTACTTAATTTTTCGTTAACTTTTAATATATTTATGGCTGGTTCTATATCTCACCGACCGTTCATTTGTCTTATTATCGGTTAAAATTTGACATAAGCTCCATAAAAGAAATGTTAAAATTGAACCCATGACAGGGCAAGTGAATAAATAGTAATAATTCTAAAAAGATTCAATGTGTAGGTAGTTCAAATAATTCGTAAAAAAATAATTTAAACAAAATCCGTTGAGTACTTTTTGGCATATAGTGTACTTCCGGTAAGGATTTTAGAGCTTGTGTAGCCAATTTATGAAAAAACATTGAACAATCATCAGCTTTACAAAAGCATTCATTGTGTGCGTTGATTATAAGGGTTGATTTTTATTACTGATAACATTGCAAAAACTGGATCTGCTAAAGTATTGCATTCTGAATAGACTGAAATATTTTCATTTAAAGATCGGGGCTCGAGGACCTCCTTTGCGTCTCGTGCAACATACCATAGCGATAAGTTAGTATACGTAGACACATTAGTCAGATTGAAACCTCTTTGCCAAACTTTGAATTGCAAAGTGGGTGCAACCACTCAGATGCAATCTAATTCTAGGAAAAATATATCAGTACCTACTTACTATGCAATAAAAAGCATCAATAAAACAACGTCTAATAAACACAAATATTGTATGCAGTTTTTAAAATGCTTCTATTAACTAGACCTTTATGTATAAATGCAACGGATTTTTTCAACCTAATTTTCACCGATTTTCAGTCTAATTTGAAATTTTGCACTCGTATTAAGAAACGCCTTATAATATAATAAGTTTTAATCTTTTAAAGAAGACATTGCAACAACTGAAAAACACAACGTGAAGTGTTTTTTAAGTACTTTTTTCCGTAATGGGTTTTTAAGTTTTTACAAGCTTTTATTTAACTTGCAATAGATGTATAATATGTATGTAAGTTCGGGTGGAATCTAGCAAGTTAAATTTGACCAACTTCTCGTTTTCCGATTGAGCTGAAATTTTGCAAACATATGTATATCGCGTGACAATGCAATAATATGGTACCATGGAGCTGATCTGATGATGGAGTCGGAAGGTGGCCATAGGAACTTCTGTATTAAACAAGATAGACCAGTCTTGTTTGGACTCGTTTTACTTGTCTGGGTTAGCACTTTGCTGTTGCATGATATCCAGGATCTCAAAAGCTTGTATTTAAAAATCTTTTCAAAAAAGCTTATTAATCTATCATTTTTTACCGAAAACATACAGATGATCTATTAAACAAGATATTATTTATAATTATGGCTTTTCACCAGACACCTTTTGTATCAACTCCAAATTTTCATTATTTATGGCACATAGAAAATATGGTAGCGGTTGAAATAAAGGGATCAAAATGGGGGTTCCGACTTTCGCTTGGTGTGTATTTGATTGAAGACTTTTCTAAAATTCGAATATTCGTGAATACTGGACACTAACTAGATCTAGAACCCATGCGAAAAAGAAAACGAAGAAGTGAAATGAAACTGGCTATCTCCTGTCATATTTTTAAAATCAATTTTTGTCTATGCGGAGGGGAAAATTTTACTGACGTGACTTTTCTGTCCGCCTAATAAATATTGTAATATATAATGATAGTGATTCATGAAAAAAATCACTCATAAAAAATGTACAAAAGATTTACTTTCAGAAATTAGTAGGTATGGATGGTTAATATCTAGTTGTCTTTATAGAGAAACATCTATTCAAACAAGATATTATTTTAATAAATTATGTTCCCTAAAACTTCGATGAACTTATTTAAACTGTAATAGCTGGTTTAGCTATGAGTATTAATAGTACATTATGGTACTAGTGTGTAACATTGGTGATTACCGCCGAGGCGCCATTGAGATTCGAGCCGTAGGCGAGGGTCTTAAGAGAGCCGAGGACGGTAATCATCAATACACACGTGTATCATACGACGTTTTTCAACACACTTGTGAATAAAATAACAACAAAAACTCATTTTATTTAGTAGATAAAAAAAAGTTATATATGAGTGAAAGTTTTATTTATTAAACACGTACGAGTTAAAATTATCTATTTAAATAAGAATTTGCATGAAATGAGCAAGCAATAGGAACATTAATTTATTTGTTCTATAGAACACGATCTTTATTTTTTTGAATAAAAACTTTTTTAAGAACAAAGCAACTCAACCAATAAAATTTAAAAAAAATATCTATAACTCACTAGTGAGTTATAATGTTTTTTACTCACAGTTTGATAATGGGTGTCATTCTGTGCCTAATTGCGGTGACCATAGAGCCACTTTATGAGCAAGTGTGTTGAAAATATATTTACCTAGCGGATACTTGTTCCAAAGGATAATATTCAAAATGAAGACAACGTACCACAGCGGTGGTGGAAACTAATTTGATCTAAAGTTAGCTCTTCCGCGGACAAGTTGCCTCACTAGTTACGGGCCTTAACACAATGTACATAATATCTTCATCTAAACATCTATAATATTGTTTGGCTATAGGAACCTGCACATCGAAAGCTTTGTGACGTAGTGGTACAAATCCTAATCTAATAAGAAAACAAACATCACATTTTAAAATGCACCAAAAAATCAAACAGGATTAGATATAGTTCAAATGATTATAAAATTATTTCACAACAGCTTATATGTCGTGATTACCTACCTATTGATAAACGACAAACATGAACGTATGCATTATAGCAAATTAAATATCTAATTCTATTATATGTGAAAATAACTAATATTATACACGCTATTCATCCTTCATCATTTTATCCGTGCAGGAACGGAGAAAGAATACAATTTCCTGCGGCCTGGCGGCCTGTCGTAAGAGGCGACTAAACAATCCACAGCCAGGTGGTAGGGTATTTGCTCGACTGGATGGCGACCACCCCTGGTCTAGAGTATGCCGCCATAACAACCTTGTGTTGTGTGCGGCATTAGTGACCAGGTTCCAGTCTCCTTTAAGAGAGCAGCAGCGCATTTGTAGCACCTTTGGTGTTGCAAATGTCCATAGGCGATGGTAATCGTTTTCCATCAAGTGGGCAGTCTGCCTGTCTGCTGAACTCCTGCAATAAAAAAAAAATCAATATAAACAAATTTTCTTTTCAAAATTAACCAATTCGATTCCTGACAAGAGTACCTAATTGATTTTTCAAAAATCTAATGATACGATTTTAGTTTTCGAGTGTTTTCGCTTTAGGATTTGGTCCTGAAGGCCCACTTAAAAAATTCACCCATGTATCTTCAAATATTTGACTTCCATATAATAAAATTACTAACATTATGCAGCGTTTGCTTTATTAGTGCTAATAAATTCGAAAACTACTTTCCCTAATTCTTATTATTTTTACAATATTAATAAATAAGTCACTTTTTTATTATTATTGCAGGAGTTCAGCAGACAGGCAGACGGCCCACTTAATGGAAAGCGGTTACCATCGCCTATGGTCATTTGCAACACCATAGGTGCTACAAATGCGCTGCTGCTCTCTTAAGGGTCACTGGAACCTAGTCACTAATGCCGAAACACAACTCAACGTTGTTATGGCGACATGCTTTAGACCAGGGGTGGTAGCCATCCAGTCGGGCAAATGCCCTACCACCTGGTTGTGGGTTGTTTAGTCGCCTCTTACGACAGGCCGTCCGGCCGCAGGAAATTGTATTCTTTCTCCGTTCCTACACGGTTGAAAACTCACTTGATTGTTTTAGGTCACTTTAGGTCTTGAGTCGACTATTGTCCTGCCGCCTATAGCTCCTGCACGTTGCCTATCCCGTGACATAATTTAAAGTAAAATGCAGTTTCTATATAATTATGTATGTCATAAGCGAGGCACGAGTCAACCGCTGCGGTTGAAAGCTCGTGCAAACTTCGATTATATTGGGCTCAAACGCACTGTACCTTGAAATATGGGGGCACCTTTCTGTCGGGTCGAGTATTTCATTTAAATCACAAGACTGAATACCATTACAAGTTTCGTGAACTAATTACCAAAACAGTCATAGTGTTTTAGTTCATTGGGCTATAACATAACCACATTAATCTATTCAATAGTTGTATTAGAATTGCTTTCAAGTTGCAGCTGTACCTACTTAAATTTTCAGCTTTCTATGTTATTAGACAATTGTCTACATTACTTGTTAAATGCACAAAAACGGTCACACAAACATTTTTTTTTTTACTTTTTATATAAACGGTATGAGATATTCCTTCCCAGTCATAAAAAGGTTCACTTCCCATGTAACTTTTAAAACTATATGGAGGAACTTTAAAAATTTTTTTTACGAAAATTAGTTTGTATCTGACTTATGTGAGTAGATTTTAAAGTATGGGATGTTTTTATTTAAATACTTTCAAGGATCCGTAGTCATATTCCAAAATTAGGGCACACTTCGACTGTACTCTCGGTGCGTAGAGCGCTGATTATATGACTCCGCATTGACATGTTTGCGGTCTATAAGTCAATCAATGGTCAGTGAAGAAAAGAAATTAGCTTGTATAATTAACGGATATACAAGGAATGGTGCTCTTACCTTCTTAGGCCTGCCATTTTTGCGAAGTAGTTTAGCGCAGCAAAGTCCACGGGTGTCGGGCAGGGGCGCAGGCGGCCGTCGCGGCCAGCACAGCCGCTGCGGGCTCGGCGCGGCCGCCGCTTCGCTACGAACTTCCTCCTTATCTTCGCACATTACCGATGCCCCCTACAACCCCACTAGCCTTACACAAACGTAGAAAAATCACAACCTCCGAGATATCGGTGCTTTATGAGAGCCTCTGACATTATTCCCCCTACAAAACCACGGTACGAGATCGATAAAACTCTTGTCTCGCTAATATATTACTGAGAATGGCGATGACTTGGCAATTCGTTGAACTAAACTTTTGGTAGCAAAGAACAAAGGGTCTATACAATATATATGTATAGACCTAGGAAAAATTAAGTTCTATAGTTTTGTACTGCGTTTACTTCGTCTACTAAATCACTAGAAAGCCGAAAGCTATTTTAATTCTAGAGTATACTGAAGCAACGTCCGATTTAGCATCTGAAACAAAACAAGAAAACTATTAGGCACATTCTGTTTATATACAATTAAATAATCACTGCTGATAAATTATATCGATGTTGTTAGGGTTTATCAATATTATAATTCTCTTGTATTTGACAAGCTTCATCACTAAACTTAATATACTATAGCGCTCCTTTGTACGAATAGTAGATACAATACCTACTTCAAAGCTATTTATTAATGATTAAAAATTAATACAATTTTCTTTTTAGCTGTTAATACTTAATGCTTCATATTTGTGTTAGCATATGACGTGGGTGTATTTTATTCATGTCGAAACAGATATTTTTTTTGAATTTTATTTTTCCGAAATGACTTTAGCAGAACGGAGAAATCAAAATCGTAGATATTAAACAAATAAATTGTTGTGAATTAAATAAAATAAAGAATTTTAATAAAGATCTTGTTTCTAATAAATAAATGTTGATTGAGACCAAATTTAACATAGGTAACTGCTATGTGATAAATGTTTGCGTCATAATTAATTACATACATAATATATAGACTAGGAGTTTCTCCGTGATTTTACTCGTGTAAGTCTACGGCCCACCTGGTGGAAAGCATAGTGGGATACTAAACCATTTTCCGGAATGACCATTATCCTATGTTCATTGCTGTTATAGAAAGTAAGGCTGTTCTAAGGAACAAACAAACATACTTTTGAGTAAATATATTTTTTTTTCACATTTTTATATTAGCATGAGTAGGTATGGAATATAAATAAAAGAACTCTTAACTCAAACAAAAGACGGAGAACTCAAATTTTCTTCAATCAAATAACTCTAACAGAATAAAACGGACTCTAATAAATTTGGTTAATGACAAAGTATAAAGGAGAATGCTTTCTGAATTCTATCTGAGCAATCAGTATTAAACAATGTAATTAACAATTCCGCTCCTCTGTTGTTACCAGGAAAATGTCTAGACTCGATCTGTTTGGGTAATCGATTTACACGACTTTCTTGCCAGTAATAGTCCTATAAAGCCTACTTTTGTCTCAAGCCAGTCGTTTCTCTTCCAACAATATTCGGCTATGTAATTCCTTAACGGAGAAACTTTTTGTAAGGAAGCCTCGCCCGAAATGAACTTAGACTAATTTCCATGTAATTTGTGTTCTCAGTGAGGATTTGGCGGTGAGTCGTAGAATAAAAATGTTACTTGTGGACCGCACCCTGTTGAATATTAAACACAACACGGTTAATGAATGCGCCAACTTGCTCGACATAATTACATAGAGCTCATTGAATACTTTGCCAAACTTCTGCCGTCACTTGTTAAAATTCTTCGTGATTGTTCCGGCGAAGGGAATCAGTGTTGTAATATTCAAAATCTTCGTAATATTACGTATAGTAGTAGGTAGTTGACAGTCAAATCAACTGAGATACTTTTAATATTTCACAAAACACTGAAGCCGTCTAGATTTTGTAGGAGTATAGCAAGTTATGACATCATTTTTCAAACGTATCAAATAGAGTATTAATTATTTTTTAAACATTAAGTAAAATTATTTTTACCATAATATTTTAAAAGTATTGTTAGAACTTAGGTTCCGACAAAAACAAAATCCACCTGAATATCTGTAAAAACACATTTTATTACCTGTCGGCATTTGAACTATTTGTAATTCTTTTATGATCGTCTTCTTTTGTTTACTTATTTATTGGTATACGTTTCGAGAGAACAGCCTATTGTTCTGTTGTAATCGTTTACGGCCACTTGCGGCCGAATCATTAGCCAACCACGATCGAGGCGAGAAGTGTACATTCGGGAATCTATTAGAGACGGACTTAGCGCGTTTTATTGAATTACGACTTACTGCATTACGTTTGGATTTGTTGTGTTCGGTTATTTTTCTACCTGTGTTATACGTGTTTGTATAGTTCTAATAAACTGTATAATAATTCTAACGGCATTTTAATTGGAGTCCCGCAACTCGTAACATTATGATGACAACATGGTATTTTAATGCCCGCTCTTTTATACGAACATTGTTTGAGAATTTATTATGAAATAGGTTAACTGCCCAATTATACCCCAAAGTTTTTTTTATATTATAAATAAAACATAAAATAAATTTCATAAAGCATAAAGATTATAAGAGGAATAAATCAGGTGAGCAAGGGTGCCAGCCCTGGTAGCGCACAATGAAGGATACAGTAGAGGTGACAAGCGTCCTCTGTTTTTATTGTTTGACTACGGAACCATTTTTTTTTATTGAATACATCTCATACATCAAGAACTATTCAAAGGTTCAAACCAAATTTTATTGGTAGTGCCCTACTAATGGTGTGGTGGTGACAACCCACTAGACCGCGATTTTGTTTCATTTATTCATAGGACCTCGAGCGAGAGAGAGAGGGGGGGGAGGGAGAGAGAGAGATAGAGAAAGAGAGAGAGAGAGAGAGAGAGCAAGAGAGGTAACTCTTTATTGCAAATCAAAATATACAATTACAAAAACAGACCATATTTACAATATTTTTTAGGCAATGTAATAGGCGGCCTTATCGCGCAAAGTGATCTCTTCCAGGCAACCTAAATAAAAAAAATGAATCAGGCGATGTAGGTGGTGCAGGAAAAAGGCAATAGATACATAAACACTCAAACTAATTTAAGAAATAAATATACAAATACATATGTATACCTAGTCTTGCCATACTACATATTGTAACAAAGAAATATTTTTTTTCTATTACAAACAACATTTATAAGTTTTACAGTGTGTTAGTTTAATACATAAATATAAAACAATTTATAATATATAAAGCTTATTCGAAGTGGTCTCCGTTGGCTGCAATACAGTCCTTTAAACGTTGAGACCAGTTATCAATAGAAGCACGCACTCTTTCCATAGAAAAATTCTTAACTGCCAATCGTATGGATTGTTTTAGGGACTCCAAATAATCATGGCGTTTGGAGTAAGCCATACTCTCTAAAACTGACCATATATCATAATACAGCGGATTAAGATCGGGACTAGGCGACGCCCAGTCTTCAGCTCTGATGAAGTCCGAAACGTTCGATTTTACCACCCTATTCTTTTTTAAATTATGAGTTAAGAAATGATCAGTGCGTCTCTTATAGGGTGCAAGTCCTAAGTCATCTTTTAAAATACGCGATATGGTTCTAGGTGATATCTTCATCTCCCGAGATAAAATCTTTTGCTTTCGGACAGGATTTCTTCGAATTCTTTCCCTTACTGCTCTGACCACCTTTTACGTACGAACACTACGTGGACGGCCAGATCTTTTTCTGTCACAAACAGAGGAGGTCTCATTGTACCTATTAATAGCCCGGTCCACAAACATTTCAATACCGAGCGCATGGAGAGTTTTAAAAATTGCATTTGGCTCCATACCTCCTTTGTGTAATGCAATCACAGCGATTCGGTTCTCTTTATCGCCCCACTTCATTAATATCGCAAAATGTTGTACAATGTATTGGCGCCAAAATGAGAAAACACAATGAACAATCATATAAAAATGACAGATTACAAAATCAAATGTAATATTTTTTTCTTTTTAATTGTAACAGTATTTATGGCCAGACTAAGTATATACATAGTTATATATATACACATATACAATAATATATTTCAAAATATATAAGTTATTATAATAAATGTATTAGCATGATTATATTGTATAAATCAGACATAGCTATTTTTGGACAAATAGTGTTTTCTAAGTAAATTTCTAAATGTTGGTAAGGATTTGGCCTCTCTGACAGTAAAAAGCAGCATATTCCAAAGTTTGACAGCCTGCACTGTAAAAGAATTATCATAATAGGATGAGCAGTGTGCAGGTGTCATAAGTTTCTATTATATCGCTAAATTAAAATTTGTTACAAGTGCAGGGTGTACACTACGTTAGAATATCGTATAGAAAGAAGGTAATAAATGTTGAAAGGCAAGGTGCGTCGAGCAGAGTGGCACCTGTCCCCAGCTGTTTAAAGGCATTACAAGTGTAGTTGTCCCCGAACACTGGCTTCATTCCAACGCCTAATATCCCAGTCTGTTTGTCTTTCGGGGCAATAAAATGACTTTTATGCAAATCATACGAATTCTATACATTTTTGATGAGCCACTCACCGACGCATTTGCGGCTTTTAATTAACAGATTTTATTCCATCAAAACTTTGATATTTCCAAATTTAAACATTGTTTTTCTTTGGGCGAAAAGATTTTTTGTTGTTATCTGTTGTTGATATGATTGTTTATTGTTTAAAAACAAAATGTATAATAGAGATGTGGAAGACGAATATTAAGAATGCCATAACCCTCATAAGTTTCTAAATCCTACGTAAACAGGCGTCAGAGGTAATGTTTCTTAAAAAATGAGAATAATTAATGATATTCTAAATATTTGATGTACCATATTTTACATGAACCAACGAATTAATCAATGGATACATCTCTTATTTTTTAAACGTGTTATTTTTATCCAAATGAGTCAAAACTATCTGTGAGTCTTTTAATCAGCGTTTACGGTTACTCTGAAAATGTGTTGCCCAAGCTCAGTATTTAGATTTCTATGAATGATATTATTATATTAAAAAAAACTTCTATTGACATGATATGTCTACTTAAAAAAAAGTGAAAATTCTGTTTAAAGTTAGCAATTACTAGCTGCACACTAATTGCTAACTTTTATTGCTAACTTTAATTGCTTTCACAGATACCTGCTTGTGTATATGGTGCTTTTATGACTTCACCCTCAGCAATGACTGCAAATAGATGCTCGAGTTTTCACGCAATGATGAAGTTAGATATTTGACATGCACGAAAGCAAATACAGGCTGAAATTTGCTTTTCATCCAGCTTTCTCATTATTCTTTTCCTCGTTCCCCCAGTTTTTTACCTATTTTCTATTTTGCTCGCAGAATGAACCCGTCTCGACATCAACAGCGTCTAAACAGCTTTTATTATAAAATCAAGCGCGTCTCAGTCAAAACGATAAGTGCACTTGTTGGGCGTTTCAAAACATAGTACGTAATGAGGTTGGAAAGGGGAATTAACTCTGCGTTGTTTCGCTGTACATTATTTAGTAACATGCTACGTTTGCTACGGATATTTAAGGTATAAAGACTATAGTTTCTTTCAGGTGTATTTAGTCAATACATATTTCAAAGTTACTGTATTTGTAAAGTCGACAATAGACGATTCCTTTCAGTCGTTCAATTTACATAGCAATGGGCTAAAAGAAGTAAAACTATTAATGAACGTAATAGTGTACTTTTTATATAGCTTTTTTAACTGTTTAATAAACAGTTGATGTCACTTATGAAAAAATATTGTAAGGATTTAATTAGTTTACTCTTTAGATTTTTCCATTTCTATCGAAATTGAAAGACAAAATCTGTTTAGTTTCTACTTAATTCCTAAAATTATGAATTAACAAATAGACGCAAATCATTTTGACTTTTAATTATTCGACAAAGGTATAAAGAGGGAAATTATGGATTTTTTATTAATTAATTATTCTTCACCTCTCTGCGGGCTGTTAGAACCATATAAGTACCTTAGAGAAGAGTTTGATATGGCAGCGAAGCAAGCGTAGGCTTGAGCGACACAAGTAAGAACTGTAAGTCACAAATATGCGTAAAAGGACTGTAAATATACCGTAGTGTAGGCAACCATGTTTTTCGGAAAGCAGCAAGTTATGTAAGGAAGTAAGGAACGAACATGGTCATGTCGTATCCACTAGGTCTTGACAAAAGCGGAAGGTCCAAAAAAATGCTGACTTGACATCGTGAGAGATGTTGTGGATGCTAATAGTCTGACAGAGAAATGCCGAAGATCATGCGAAATGGAAAAGACAAGAAGAGAGACGACTAAAAGTTCAAGCGTAACCGCTAGTTACCTTGTTAGATAGGTAAGTAATCTTATTATTGATGACTTCCAACTTTAACTTCGTTATGACCAGAGGATTTTACTTAGGTATGTATCATCGATTATAACAAGATTTAATTAGATGCATAAACTGATATTGTGTTCAAACAACAGCCCTGAATTTATCAAAACAAGGGTTTCCCACGCAATTTCTCTGAGATTTATCCCAATAATCGAAGT
The DNA here is from genome assembly GCA_019925095.2 of Dendrolimus kikuchii. NCBI lineage: Eukaryota > Metazoa > Arthropoda > Insecta > Lepidoptera > Lasiocampidae > Dendrolimus > Dendrolimus kikuchii. Next base: position 10,488,586 of record CM034403.1, read on the forward strand.
CAAATATATTACGTCCAAATTATAAAAAGATATAGCAAAAAGCCGTTCCCTTTCTAATCGATTCAAGGCCGTGAAGAAGAAATAAACGTTCAAACAAAATAACTTTTAATTGAGTTCTAATGTTATTTAGAATATAATATTAGTATGAACTACTTATGGAGAATATAATTAATATATAAAAGTCTAAAGCCTAGTTAGGACTATGCAATTAGATTAGGAATGTATACATTTCATTGTATACAACTTTGAAAATATTCGCAACTCTCCCAAAATATTATACTACTACTACTATACTTAGAACTATGCTTTCATATGAAGTAGATACGAATACCTAGTTCTAACTATATATGGATACCATTATTGAAGTAAAAAAAGCAAAAGGAGTTCTCAAGCAAAAAAGGTTCTCAAGATGTGCTACAACCAAAATATAATTAACAAGAATCTAGCATAAATTTAAAAAAAATCCAGTCTTAAAGCATCATGTAAATAAAAAAATTTAGTTGAGTTTATATAACATGGCTAACATTGTAAAGTAAGGAAAACAAAAATTAAAAATTTCCTTAATTAAATTCTAAATCGTTTAATATTTCTTACCAAAACATAGAGATAGGAATGAGGAAAAACGTCAAGACACGAATTTTTTCACGCACGTATTGAATACTGTATCATTACAATTTATCCGTCGAAAGTTGTAAGAAAAGTTTTACGTGAAGCTTTGATAGCCTGATCTGAAACGCTAAGGCTTCTGACGAGAGCCACGGTAGCTCTGCGACGTGGCCCGACTGGCGCCCGCCTTATATGAGATAGCTGCGTGCACCCGTACACCCTTCCGCCCAAATGCGCCCTTCCCGCTAAAACTCCCCATCTCGTCTACGGGAAAAATTTGCCACTCACTGTATCGACAATATTACTTATGGATATCACAAAGAAAACGTTTGTTGGTTTAAGCTAATGAGCCAAGTCGTGTTGAGCATTGTTTTACATCTCCCCTTTTATCATTACCCATAAAATCAGGGCGATAAATAATACTAGGTATCATCATTATTAGTCATTTTAATTTCATAAGTAGGTACCTTGATAATAAAATATATAGTTAATACTTCCAAATCAAAGATTGGATGATTATGAGAGTACCAAACATTCCTAAAGTTTGAAATATTTAAAAATGCGGTCTGTTGTTACTACTTAAGTAGTTATTCTAAACAATAACTTAGTTCAAAAATAAGCATAAAAGTTTTAATTTTTTCCAACATAATATTTCTGTATCTAAACAGTACTAATATCAAGCAGATGCCATAGGAATAAAAGATAAAATCACAAGTCGCAATAAACAACTCACCTTGAGGGTCGCGTGACACTTCCCAAACATCACATTATATATTTTTAATTGACGAGTGTATGCACGCCTTCAGAGAATAATATTATCACTAAACAGGATCAGGAACAAGTTTGAAAATATAATTTCATATACAATAATGTTTGTTTACATAAATCTTAGCTAAATAAGATATAACACTAGCATGTTGTTGGAGCGCGGGCTCGCAGCGCCGACTAGCGGAGGGCGCGCGAAGCACTGACTAGGGCGGCGGGCACTGCAAGGGTGGAAATGGAAAGCGCCGGGTTCGGGCCTCTCGTTCGCACGCATTTCTCCTTAATTCACACAACACTCCGTAGCGTTACGCGAAAACGATGCCTTTATCAATGACATACGAAATATAACATTAGTAGCTAGGCTAGGCGGTTGGCAAACCGCCGCGTGGCCGGGTGCGTCCCCTTCAGGCTGCGCGTAGTGGCCTTGAGTGGGCCTGATGTTTTCATCCCGTGTGCGTAATAAACCGTTTAGGGAGGGACCGATGACTTTAGCTGAAGGATTTATACAGAAATCTCACAAATTAATTGGTCGATTGGAGCCCTCCGTTCATCGCACTATAACACCGAAGGTTTCAAAGTTAATCCGATATCGTAGTTCAATCAAATTATTTATTATAAATGTCCGTTAGTTTATATTTTTATGGTTATAAATGAGTTGTCCGGTACTCATATTTTTATTAATGGAGTACAGCAGCCAAGCTTAAGGTTCACCCATGGAAAGTGTTCATCGTCGCCTACGGCCAATTGCAACAGCGTAGGTGCCACCAATGTACTCCCGACCTCGAAAGGGGGGAATTGGACCCTGATCACTGATGCCGGAAAAAAAACCCAAGGTTGTTATAGCGGCATACTTTAAGCCAATATAGTCATCCAGACAGGCAAATGCCCTACAGGCCGCCCAGCCGAAAGCATTAGTATTTATTCTCCGCGCCTGCACGAACTTAATACCATAGAAATATCATCTAGTACTTATAGAGTAAATATTAAAGTTGGAATGTTACTCGTTGTCGTTAACTAATCGCACTCCACTACTGGGCGTGGGCCTCCTTAAGCTTGAGCACCACATATACCAGTCCTCTGCTTTCCTCGTCTACAGGCAGTTTTGCGCAGGTCATAATTGCTGGACTCTTACAAGACGTTACCAAGACGCAGCCTGAGCTCTGGAACTTGTTTGCTGCATGAGCCATGGGTCCTGCGATAGACGTGACCGATCCACTGACTGCAACGTTAGCTTGCATTTGCAAGCTATGTCACTAATCTTAAACACACACATGACATAGCTCATAATAATGATGATAGAAATTCTTTTTAGGGCTGATTTTTCAATCACAAAGGCGCTTTTGCTATTGTGTCTAACATGTATTTGGGTTTAAAGTAATTGCTGATTTTGCCAGTTTTAGTGGTTATAACAAGTACATACCAAAATTAGCAAAATCACAATGCAGCAGGTTACGATCCCGACACTTCATAATTTAGTTTATGGATAACTTTTATGTTACTTGAAAGCTAATAAGCGCTGGTCCCTTAGTAGTTATTAAAAATAAAACAAACTTTCTCATAAAAATATATTAAAACAACAGACACGTACAACTTTTAGACTTGCAGTCTAGCAATTTCCTTCAAATGTTACCATAACTAGGTACCTGTCAAAATAAAATACAAGTGAATTTTATTCATGTGTAACAAATAAATATAATTATGATATTGTACTTTTACATTAACATTCATATTAAACGTATCATATTATACATGAAGATTTGTGACTAAATTATTACATTGCTCAGTTTAAATGAAAAAAATACTATCATTACATTTTAAAGATGTCAAACGCGATTTTTCCTTTTAATCTGACGTTTCGTACCCATTTGATTTTTTTCAATGACAACTCAACTAAAATAGCGTTCAAAATATTTTAAAACAATTTAAATTAGGTATAACAGTCGTGAAAATCTAGCCAGTTATTCATATTAGTCATTCGAGGTATATGTTTTTTTAAAGGTAAAAAAAGAAACCTATTAATAATCGCATTAATAACTTTACACAATTACACTAGTTGGACTGTACTTATTAATAACAAGAAATCTAAAAAAATTGCATTGTATTCTCCATTGTTTATTATATAGTGTATTCCAGTTTTTTTTTTATTTTTTTAACAGCTACAATGTACAGGATACGGCTTGTTTAGAATTTTATAATATTATACAAGACAAATTTTCCCTTTAGTACTTGAAAAATAATAATGTTTGCATAAAAATAACAATTTTTAAAACAGGTATTTTATTTACGCACACTGTATAGAGCAACGTTATCGTATAGCCGCAGCTTTAACATACAATTTATAATCAGTAAATTTACAAGCATTTTGATAAGGGCTTGTTGTGATCAACAAGGTCAGTGTTTAATACAATTAACCAGGAAATACATAGTACCTATATTAAATATTTAAATTTCATTTTTACCATAAATATGTATTACATATTTTATATATATTTTTGTTTATTGTGGATTTATTATTTATATAAATTATCCAATGAGCATCGGTTCCAGTTGGCCAGACTCGTGCAATGCTTTGACGTCCGACCCTCCCCCCACACACTTGCCATTAATAAACACCTGTGGCACCTGAAAAGTACCATAATAGATTATAAACGGTGACATGTTTTAACAATATATATGAAGCGTGGTTTTATGGGAAAATTGCTTGACATAAGATCATTTCTTGACTATTTCATCAAGTACTGCTTCTAGTATGTGACCAAATATGTACTCACAACATTAACTAAATATATTGTTTATTTTATATATACACAACATTTTATATTCCCAATGTATGCACATTGCCCCTCCGTTATTCGAGACAAATCTCAATAACTTACAGAATAAAGATAATATCAGAAATGTTACTACCAAGAACCCTGACCCACAGTTGGGCTCGGGTTCCGGCTATTTAGAGGATACCCTAGACGTTTACCACACAAACTTTTTTCACGCATTACCCGCTGCGCTTCTCCCACTCAGATTGGTGAGTTGTAATCGTCGATCATCTCAGTGATTGAATTGAAAAAATATATGCATAAGTCAGAAAAACTTCATAAGTGTTGCATGCTCATCGGCCAGGATTAAAATCAAGTAATTTGAGTGAGATGTGGTTGACTTATCCACTAACCGCTAACCACTAATATGCGCTGTAAGGGGCCGTCCATAAAGTATATCCCACTAAGTTGTGCCTATTTAGACCCCTTTCCTCTCCTTTGGTCATGCTGCATCACACTTACTGGTGTTACTCTTTCTTTTTGACCCCATAAATATCACATCACAAAAACTAGATCTTCCCACTTCTGTTTTTTATATGACCGTCAGGGATGATACGAACTGCAAATGTCACATTTTCAAACCTAAATCCCCCTGGTCACATTGTTTTACACAAAGAGATACTCCCTCCTGTTTGTGAAGAAACTTTATGAACAGCCCCTTGGGTCCTAGGTATAATGAAAGCAGTTAACATGTGACTGGCTTGCGTAATTAATAGATTAAGTGAGCCTAGCTGCCCCATATTCAGACCACAACACCTCAGTTTTCATCAAAATTGGGACCAAACCTGTACATCTCATTTATTGGTGTATGACAACTGCCAATATATCTAGGAAAGTGTAGTTATAAACCGTCTATTTATCTGGATATTGACTTCACTTGGGTTAATGTTAGTGATTGTGTCCAAATGCGTCCTATTGATAGCGTAAAAGTAATTTAACAATGATAAGCTTAAACAGTTTCATTATTCAGATTAGTCATAATGTATCTCCAAATCAAGCATGTTTTGTAATCATCACTTATAGAACTGACATCATATTGTATTTGTTCATATCATCATGCAATATTTATGTGTTCTACTTGTTATATTCAATAGCAACCGTCCTAGCTAATAACCTTCATGAGTCATATATAGCAATAGTTTAAAACTCATTGTTATTTTGAAATGAATTGTTTTATAACAAATTAAATCATACATTTTATATTGACGGATAATTGTCTACTGTAACACCAATATAAAACTATAAAATAGGTTTGCTTTGGATATAAGTTTATAGTTACCTAACTTAAATAGCTTTTAGAAATCTTCTAATACATATTTTAGTCACTTATTAGTATTTCTCCCTTCTGTGCCATCCAGATATGGAAGGCACAAAAGCAGGGGTTGTAATTGAAAGACCCACAATGTTTACCATAGTGTTGCCACTCCCCTTAGTCTTGGTCAAAAAACCTTGCAGATATTTTTATTATTATATTTCTTAATCATTTAGTGTCACACTCACTGCTGAGCCCCAACCTCCCCATATTGTTTAAGAGTTGAGTCTGTTGTATTGTAGCATTATGCAAATGAGTAGCAGAACATTTTACCTGGTCAGGGTAGGGTGCATCTTACATTATTGGAATGACATGCAGACTTATGGCCGGTTCCTATTCTTTCACTTTTGACATTACTTGTATAGAGCTTATGTCAGATTATAACTGATAGTAAGACAAATGAATGTTCTGTAGGATATAGGAACCGACATCTAGACACTAAGCTACCAAAAAAAAACTACAATAAGAAATCAAAATGAAATTTGATTTGAAAGAAAAATAGTTTATGTATAATTTGGCTGTTCTATAAATACACATTTGAAATCTATCAAACAGATTTTAGTAGTTGAGTGAACTACCGATGATGATATAATTAAAAATTAGAATTGTAATAGGAAGTCACATATTACTGAATCAATTAAAATTAAAAAGTATGTTTTACATTTTATTGCCTTTTTTATCATCAAAATATAGAATACATAACTTAATTACGATTTATGTTTAAAATCTCGAGGTCACATCACTAGGATTTAACAAAAAAAAAGGTGTTGACAAAGATAACATTGTTATGTATTACATTTCTAAAGAAGTAATCTAGTTCTAATGTTTTAATTTCATATAAATTATTTTGATACTGTTGCAAAGTTAGTTCATCAGAATTCATATAAGTATAAGACTTCATATTTATATCAGTGGGATAAAGTGCAGGTTCTCCAACCACAACTATAATATATTAAAATAAAGATTACAGGATATTGAGCAATAAATTTATTAATAACAATATAGGAATAGACTCAAGTTTATTTATTAATAATAATTAGTTCAACTGTGATTTCATATGCACAAGTATGTATCAAATACATACTCAAGTAATATAAACAAATTTTAATTTAATCAACTTTTTTGCCATCCAATTTAAACAACTTATAATCTGAGTAAAATTTATCTAAATTGTTTAATTAACTCTATTCATTGCAGTATATTGTGCAATACATTTACCAAATCTTCATTGGTAATAGTAAATTATAATAATGTCTGTAATTTATGCACAAATATGTATTAATTTTGTTTAAAATAGATATTTTTCAAATTTAATGATTTTTGCAACAAAATATATGCAGCATATTAAATGTATACATAGCATATTTCAGGGGTATAGTTTCAAAACCCTCTAAAATGAATGAAGGTTCATATAATATATATATATATATATATATATATATATATATATATATATATATATATATATATATATATATTGGAACTACACCCCTTATTTGAAGTAGATATATTTAATTTATTTTAGACCCAACTTTAATTAAACAAATGCTGAAACACCTCTGCAAATGGCAATAAAATTGGTTCAGCCCTTGTGGTGAATAAGCACATACGAACTCACAGACAAGACTCTTGTTTATGATTTTAAGTAATTAGTCATCCATTGTAACAGAATTCAGTCTCAAATATAAGGGTGGGGTATAGATATACATATTAGGATATTACCTCAAAACTTAATGTTAATTAATTTTACATGGATGGTACTTACAGTTCTAAACCCAGTTACTTGTGCCAAGTTGTCTTGAATTTGGTTTCCATCATCACGTTCATCCAACTCGTAAACTTTAATTGGTTGTTTTACTTTCCTGAACACCTGAAACGTATTTAAGAGGTTAGGTAGATAGAGTTACGCGAATCTGTCTGCATTTAAGTAAACCACCGACTAATCCCAGTTTAAACTGCTATATACATTAGAAATTTATCAGTTAGGCATTTAAATAATTAACGAAAATGAATTAAATTTAAAACATCAATTCACTTACCTCCTTAGCCAGAGTGCAGTAAGGGCAATAGGATTTAGAAAATACAACCACTTTATCCTGCGATATGGCATCTTTGATGAATTGCTCAATTTCCTTTGCAGACGCCATGTTCGTGGAACGAATAATTTTGCTACTCTGTAAGCCCATAAAATAAATTTAACTTATATACAATTTTTTTAAATTAATTTACTTTTTCCTGATTCATGGCTAGTGGTGAACCATACAAAATATTTATAAAATATCAACGACAATCGGCTAAAGTTGAGAATGTTATGGTTGAATCGATAATTCGATACGAGGAAATAACTTGTTAGCTGATATTTATCCAATGTTCAATTATTTATAATGTAATGTATAGTTCCTGCTGACCAACTTCAAACTAGTAGTACTTATATCTATTCATTCAAGTGGAAGTCACTTTCAGACTCTTATATTATTATAGCTTTCAAGAAATACGCACTTATATAATAAATCATGGCTTTTATTGCAAACACTTTCATTAAAAACTGTTAACTTTTTATCATTATTATTTTAAATTAGTAAGTATTCGATAAAATAATATATTCGATACTTCTTTATATCTAACATCATCGTTTACATTGATTTTGCAAATATCACATTAAAAGAACCAGGTGTTAGAATAATATGATTGTGGCTAAGAAAGAAAAGAAAATAAAAACATTCTGATAGGTATTTTATGAAAATTTTAGCATAGGACAACACAAACAATTATTGTTAGAGTAGGAAAAATCTTTTTCGGTATATTTTGGGTTTCAAGCATTGTATTTACATTCCATTTATTATTAAATGAAAGAATCGATTTTTCTACAAGTACAATGTGTGTACTATGAATCGATTGTGTATTTTTGGTAAATCGCAACTCTCGACATTGACAAAAGTGACAGCTTAGTGACAACTGACGTCATATTTTATAATGTTCATGTCAGTAACTATGCTTCTTACTTTTTAGTTTTTATTGGTGTTTTCCAATTACTGTATTATACCATGTTTTTCTAAAATAAGGTTATTGAATAGGTATTTTTCAAAAAGAGCTATAATTGAAAGAATATGATCTTTATTAAAAAAAAAAACTTATTATTCATAAGTGTACTTAGTGATTAACTTTTACCTATTTTAATTTTCAAAATTTAAATAACCTACAAATAGGAGTCATAACGATGCTCACCATTTTGTGATCTCAATACTCAGTACTACTGACAGACCAAGAGCCCGTTCACAAAAACGGCATCAAAAACGCGAAGCGTTGCTAAGTTCACTCTGTGTTTTCGGGATATCAGGAAAAAAATATTACCCCATTTTTTATAATTAAATATTTTTTATGTAAGTGAAAAGTTTAAATGATCGTTATGTTTTAATCGCTTTATGTGTTATAATTTAATATTACTCCGAGGTTTCAGTTTTTTTTAAATAAAGTATTAGCAACAAAAGTTGTGTGTCTTGGAACGAACCATAAAAAAATACATGCACAAATAAATTCATAACACATTCATAGCACATGTAGTAATTTTAATTCGCAATAAAATGTCTGTACAGATATTAGTACATATTTATAAGTCTGTTAATTACCAATACTAATATAATAATTAAAAGAAAACTATTCATAATGGCAAATTATTTTTGTGTTACACATCATGTTCACGAAGGTTATTAGATGACTATTTATAACCCAAAGATTATCCTGCGCTAAAAGTCAGTGAAATCATTTGTAATAGTAGATTTGGAACGATTCGATAGGTTCATATTGGGTAGTAGGCTTTATGTATAATCCAAATTTTATATCAGTAGTAGGAATTACGGGATAGGTACACGGGATAGTTTAATGCAGGGACTTAAGAGCAACTAAACCACTTGAAAAGGGCTATTATAGAAATAAAAATATTCATATCCAAAAGTTTTTATTCAAACAAGTTCAGTTTGATTATTTTCTGAACTAAAATTTGTTTTTTATCATATTAATATATTAAATTATTTCTTTATTAGGAATTAATGGAGATGCAGCTAACAGAATATAGACAAAATTAATATCTTAATTATGACAATAAAGAATTATCTATAATATTACTAGCGGCCCGGCGCGGATTCACCCGTGGTCTGTCCCGCTCCCGTGGTATAAAGCGTCATGTTATGCCTATGACACTCCCTGTTAACGTAGCTTTCCAACAGTAAAATAATTTTTAAAATCGGTTTAGTAGATCCCGAGATTACCCCCTACAACGTCACAAACTTACAAACTTTACCTCTTTATAATATTAGTACAGATAACTCCGACCGAAGCATCTGCTTTAAACGATATTCAGTTTTTTTTACATCCTCTTTAACGATATTTGCAGCACGCATTCTGTCAATTCTATGTCAAACGTCATAAGGTTACATTAAAAAGTTTATATTGTCCAAAGCGCTAAGGTTAGATTAGAAATAATTTTACATGATGGTTAAGTATTCTTAAATTTTCTAATTATCGTTCACACAACTTACATCTTATCGGTCACGACCATATATAATTATTTTAGGTACTTTATTTCAATACAATTGTGCCGTTGATAAGAAAATATAGAAAACATAGTGTAAAAATATCTCCGAAAATGATTCAAAATCCATCTCTTTGTCCAACAATATGCTACAATTGGATCCGTAGGAAGTCTAAAACGTAATATAAACTAGTTTAAGAAAACCGGACACACAAACATTACATGTCTGTTTTCTATAGATTTTTTCAATTATTCATATTTCATAAAAAAAAAAATCGTAACAAAAGTCCCCAAATTTTGGAAAATAAGTCACACTTCTCACCTGACAACATCAATCAATTCGATAACCTTGAAAATGTCGAAATTAAATTTCACGTTTTTACAAAGAAATCATGAGAAAAGTGTTAAGTTTTCCGATTAAATGACATCTCATCCTTATCCTTTCCCGTTTTAAAATAGTTCCGACACATTTTAATAGCGCAGGCCGACATAATTATTTTTTTTGCTCGGTTTCTCCAATATTTATTTATATTTGTATTATATCTTATATTAAAGTATATAATTTAACACGGTTTTATTTATGCTTATAGTATGAATTTGCCAAGAATAAGTTCCGACTTCTTTTCTGCCGAACTAAGAAGTTTTTAAACTGCGATGTAAGAATTTCTAGTGGCCTAATTCCCTTTACAAATTTAACAAACGTGGCTCTGTAAATGTTTACAAACTAAATATACTGATTGCTACAGGTCTGGAGAAGTCCTTCTGTGACGACACAACAGGTTCTGTTCAACTCAAACGAGACCAAAGTATTTAAGTGTAGTTTGTCCAGAGCATAAAGCACGATCTACTTCATATGCAGCTATACTTAACACGAACAAGAAAAGTTGTGGAAACTGTTCAGTGTCATGACTATCCCGCATCTCAAGGTGGTTGTAAACACGGTGTTGTTTTTTCATGTTGTTGCACGGTTGAAGTGAAAAGCCATCCTTCACGTTGGTGGAGTGCTATTAGTGAAAGTCAAATTTAGCGATGGTAGGAGCATTTACTAAAATATAACACACAAAAGAATTAACCAAAAAGAAACCACAAGAACTAGTGCCAGACAGTAAGTCCGATGAACCTAATTTGTTTTATTATTTCATAATCTTTGATTATACTCATAGATGAAGACTGACAGGTTTTTACTCAAAATATTACATTTGTTTGATGAGTCCTTAAAAATATAAGTACCAACCCAAAATCAAGATAAAACTAAGTTATGGCATGAACTTGATATGGAAGAATAACAGCGTCCAAATGTTGTGAAGTTGCTGTAGTGAAACTGCTGATAAAACTCTTGTTGCTGGTCTTCTTGGTTGAAGAACTCTGAATACAGCAACAATAGCAGAGAAAAAATTAGATGAGCAGGCGAGGCTAGTAATTGAAAAACAATTTGGAATAAATATTATAGTGGTCTATATGTTTTAAAAGAGTGTCTGATGATTGCCACATCACCTGATATGATTGAAAGCATAACCACTTTTGAAATCCAGTGTCTCATTAGTGAAAAAACTGCAGTAAACTATGTGGATAAAAATGGTGTTATTACAAATAAGAACTTTAAGCTATGTAATGATAATCATCTCAGTACAAAATTTGAAAATATGTAGTTTAAGTGAAATAAAGAAATAAAACACATCATAATTTAAAGTAGTTTTATTTAATAAGTGTCTTGCAATCTTGCAAGTGTATCAATAAGCAGACTGTCTTTATATATAAGTAAATCTAACATGCCTATCAAATTTAAGTTTATAACAATGTAATTTTAGCATGCTAAATTTTCTAAGTCTATATATCACTCTCTTAATATGTATTCTTAGACTGGCTATCTGCTTTGTCTCTTTCTCTTCTTTAATTGTAAGCTTGAATCCAGGAGAAACACTCATGAGATCTCAAGAAAATGAACCCTCTTTGAGATATAAACAATCCAAGATGCTTAAACTTTCTATCAGCTAAAATACATGTATAGGTATAATGTTTGCCTCCAAACATTTTATAAAACTTGCTATATTCCCACGAGTTCACATCGCTTATCCTGCCTGCATATCTAGCAAACACAAACGTAACAGACCATCAAGTACACACGCTTGCTTGTACTTTCTTCAGATATTTTTAAGGTGAAGTGGCAGTACAAAGAGTTGATTTGAAAGGTGTCTTTTGTAGTTGTCTGGTTTTGTGTACTTCTAAATTTTGCTTTCAAATGAATTGCGTAATAATAATCTTGGCTTGAAAAACTTGAATAGTTTTATTTACCTTATTTTTATGGGCGAAATAGTCTCTTCTGTAAGTAAATCCCTTGATTAAAGAACACATTACTCTCTTACGAGATCCTCGCCGTTCTCATGTTGTTTCTTGTTATTGTCCAGTAACCGTATAAAATACTAGAAATAAAAACAGTCTGTATCACAGCTCTGCATAAATAAAACTTATAGTACTGCGGACTACTACGTTGTTGTTTACATACAGTTGACAGTAAAATGTTTATAGGATAGTGACATCATCAAAATGGTGTTGCTTTTTGCGCGAGCTTGTCAGATTTAAAATTTAAATGCCATTTTAAAGCACTTAAAGATTTCATAAAAAAAAAACCAGTAGCTTATTATTACCAAAGGATCGATTTAAGCCACATTCCAAAAAATGGTGTAATACCATATTGTTTTACTAAAGATTTTATCGATCAGTGAAAATTTCGTATCGGAATCCATGTTTTTCGACGTGGCCACTATAAACCTCTCACAAGAAAATTCCTGTAAGATTCTTGGGCATATAAAGTACCGCAGAATTTAAGTCCAGGAATTTACTATCAATCAGCGAAAACCGCATTGAAATCGGCCACGGTTCCGCTAAAAGTCCATAAAATATTTTAGCTAGATTATTGAAATAAAATTTCTATATTTAGTGGTAAAGTCGCTAACGCAGCAACACTGTTTTTTTTATCATGGTTTATATGACACTGTCATGTGTCGTAGTAACTGCAACAAAAGAAAAAATCGCTGTCATTCTCCTGAGAATTGACGTCACGCATTTTGATTGGCTTTTCCAGTCACATGATAAGTAGGTTAAAAATCATAGATTTTTTTTTTTTGGTTTTGAGGCGAGGGAAAATGCTTAACCGATTTACGCACAAACTGGGTCGTTGCTAGGGGAACGACACGCGTCGGTCGGGGGCGATAACACTGCAGCAATAGTATGCTCTTGGCAGCGCTCCGTCCGCGATCGACGTCACAGAATAGTGTGGAAGACTCCGAGCGTTGCTGCACGGGCGAGCAACCCCAATACCCACTAAAAACCCCCTCCTCCCTGACGACCCTGCGCTTTGAATGTGTTGGAAAGGCTGAGATTTAGAACATAGTTACGCCCAGCCGATCCAGCGCAATAAAGTGCCTGGAGTGTGCCCTGGGAGAACACACCCCACTTCGTTGTGCGGGGGTAGAAGGTCCTTTGCTCTTCCTAGCAAGCTAAAGGCCCCCCGCGGTAAACGGAACCTAACTCAGGGAGGGAAGTAATGCGCGTACCTGCCTCTCCGGGTGCCAGCTGAAGGCCGGCGACCTCGAGAAGACGCATTGGCACGCGCTGCAGGACTTCTCTCCCTGTCTCGTTCTGCGGCCTCCTTGAGTGACATTACTGTCTCGCAAAAAGTAACCGCAGCCCCCCAATTGTCGCTGCTCTGCAGCATGGCCTTGACCAAGTCGCAGAGCGAGTCGACTGGACCTACGTGCGTCTCAAGTTCGAAACGCTGCGGCGCCCATGCGGCGCACTCGACAAGCGTGTGTAACGCTGTGTCGGGCGCGCCGCACTGGCGGCAGTCCGGGGAAGGCAAGCAGCCCACAATGCGACACAGATACTTATCGAAACATCCGTGTCCGGTAAGTATCTGTGTCGTCCTGAAGGTCAGGGTGCCGCTGGTGCGGTTGACCCATTCCGTCAGCTGTGGCCTGATTGCATCCACCGTGTAGCCGCCATAGGCCGCAGGGTTGTCGAGCTCTTGAGACCAGACGGCGATCATGGAGGCGGTTTCCCGCTTCCTGATCGCCTCGATTTCGACCTGACAGAAGGTCAGGCCTCTAGCTAGGGCATCCTGCCGGGTGCGGCGCACCACTGTCAGGACGTCCGCCTGGAGATGCCAGGGCGGATCGCCTGCCAGGAGGGTGGCCGCCGTCCGCGACACTGTGCGATACCCCCGTATGGTCCTCACGGCCAGAACCTGCTGCGCCCGTTGCAGCAGGGTTCTGTTGTGGCGGTGAAGTGCATTGGACCAGACGGGTGCACCGTACAGTGCCATACTCCTCAGGATGCCAGAGTAAAGTTTCCGCGTCGCACCTCCCGGGCCCCCTACGTTGGGAAGCAGCCTCGAGAGTGCGCCCGCGGATTTGACGAGTTTGGGAACTAGCTGCTCAAAGTGCGCTTTGAACAGCCATTTCCCATCGAGAACTAGCCCCAGATATTTCATCTGGGGCCCTACTCTAATCACCCCTACCCCGGGTAGGACCGGAACCCGAAGGATCCAGTCATAACCTACGTTCCAAAGAATCGGCCCGAGGACCGACCCCTGTGGAACGCCGCACGCGACGCGTCGACGACCTACCTCGGGATTGCCGGACTCACCGCCCTCCCAAAGGATATGTCGATCCTGCAGGTACGCGCCCAACAGCCTCGTGAGGTACGGGGGGACTCCATGCGCGCGGAGCCCCTCCCTGATCGTCTCATGAGGGAGGCTGTTAAAGGCGTTCGCTATGTCTAGCGACACCGCAAGAACGACATCCTTCGCTTGGACGGCTTCGTCCGTTGACGTTCGCAGCGTCTCGAAGGCGTCCATCGTGGAGCGCCTCCGCCGAAACCCGAACTGCGTTTCTGAAAGCCCCGGCTCCACAGTGTCGAGATGCTTCACGAGCCGCTCCGCCAAGATCTTTTCGAAGACCTTAGCGACCTCGTTCAGCAGCACTATGGGCCTGAAGGCGGACGGATCGTTGGGAGGCCGACCTCCCTTGGGAATCAGGCACAAACGACCCTCCTTCCATTGCGACGGGAGCCGACCTGCGCGAATACAGGCTTCGAACAGTTCCCGCAGCTGGCCGCGTAGATGTTTAGCGGCCAGGAAGAGGAGTCGACCTGGAACCCCGTCGGGTCCCGGTGCCGTCTTCCTGCCCCGGAGCCGGTCCAGGGCAACGTCTAGTTCCCCCTCGGAGATGGAGTGAGGCTCCTCGTCCGTGGGAGTGTCGGGAACGGGTGGACCCATACTGGGGGGAGTGAAGTTTCCCGGATCCGGGAAGAGCCCGTCGATAACCGACCGGAGCACCTCGGGTTCGAGCGTTTCCGTGACCGTGGATGTGCAAGGCCGCAACGTGTTGCGAGCCCCACGGTACGGACGCCCCCAAGGGTCCCGATCGAGCGTCTCGAGGAGCTCGGCCCGAGCCCGGGCTTTCGCTTGCAGTATTGCAATCGAAAGGGCCTTTCTGGCCTCCCTAAACTCTCCCACGAGTCCATTTTCCGCGACGTAGTCCGGAGGACGGCGCGCCCTGCAGCGTTTGAGCCTGTGGCTGATGATGCGAACTGCCTTTCGCATCTCGCCCAGCTCCTCGGTCCACCAGTGGACCTGCTTGCACGGAGGCTGCCGCTTGGAGACGCGAGGCATCGCCGCGTCGCAAACCCTCGTCAGGGTCTTGCGCATGTGCTCTGCCTGCGACTCCAGGTTCTCGAATTCGACTGGGTAGGCCCAGCTTTCCGTGAGTGCCCACTCCTCAGCCTGCTCCGGATCGAGCTTGGTAAGGGCCCAACGCGGGAAGAGAGGGGGGCGATGAACAGGGCTCGGACCGGAGGAGGGGGTAAGCTCAAATCTGATGTACCGATGATCAGAGAGCGACTCCACCTCCTCCAGCACCCTCCATCCGACAACTCTGCGGGCGGCCGCATGAGTGGCGAATGACAGGTCGATGACCGATCCACCCCGCGCGCGCACGCAGGTCTGGACCGATCCCTGGTTCAATATGGTCAGGCCGGATTGAAGAGCCCATTCCTCAACCGTCCGGCCCCTAGGTTCCGTGAACGTATTTCCCCAGGAACAGTGTTTTGCGTTAAAGTCGCCCATCACGAAGATCGTTTTAGGCGACAATCTGTCTATGGCAGCCCTGATGGCGTCCAAGTGAAGCTCGAACTCCGCCAGGGGGCGGCTGCGCGAAAAGTAAACGCCTATGACGACGATACTCCCGCTCTCCGCCACCGCATAGCCCTTTCCTCTTTCAAGACATGTAAGCGGTGTGCCAGAACCGGCTCTGGCCACCACCGCTACCACGTCGTCGAGGTCGCCCACCCAATTGCCGCAAGGCGGCACGTAATAAGGTTCGCTTATTACGGCCAAGTTCGCTTGCCACTCCGCCATCGCCTGCAGGCACAAATCCTGAGCGGTGGGGGAGTGGTTTACGTTCGCCTGAAATAGTATTGTTACGGGCGTACTAGGCATTGGAGGTGTCCATTGCGCGTACTCCCGTAACACCCGTGCGTTGTTTCGTCCTCGGATGGACGAATTTGCCCTTCACGTAGGGAGGCTGGCAGAACCTCGCCAACGTGGGGTGGGCAGCGTTGAGTCCCCCCGCCGCACACGCCGCGCAGTGGGGGTTCCGGGCCGTGCAGTCCGGCATCTTGTGTCCGCTCTTACCGCAGCGGAGACACAAGTTAGTCCGGTCCGGGCACGTGTCCGGACAGGTCTGGGCGCCATGGCCGACGTTGTAACACCGGTAACAACGTATCGGTCTGGCTTCCAGTGCCTCTACCCTCGCCGAGGTGAAGCCTACCACGAGGTAGCCCATCTCGACGATGACTTTGGCAGCAGCGACGGGGCACATCACGTACGATGCGCCCAAACCGCCCGGTCCTGCACCGATGTGCTTCGTGCGCACGTCGTCGCGCCGGCATTTGCCGGCGCGCGCGATCGCGTCACGCAGCCCATCGACCGTGACCGATTCGTCCAGCCCAGAGACGTAAAGCTCCCCACGCTTTACGGGGCGGACGACCTCGGCCATCCCTGCAAGGGCTCCGCGCAGAGCCTCGGCGACGCGGTCCGCCTTGGCCGCGCTCTCGGGTCCCGGCTGGAACTCGAGAAGGCGCGCGTCCCTGACGGTCCGCACCACCTTCAGCCCCTCGCGGAGGCCCATGGCCGCGATGTCGACCACCGTCGAGGCCTTCGCGAAGACCTCGCGATAACCGACACCCTTCGCGGCCGCTGCCGGCAGCAGTTTGATGATAACTGCGGCCGACTTCGGCTCACGGAATACTACCGCAGGCTTCGCAGCCTGTTTCCGTTGTTGCTGCCCCCGCCCCGACGGCAGGGGAGCAGCTTGCGCCTGGGTGGGGGGAGGGGGCCCATCGGCCCTCGCCCCCTTACCCTTTTTCCGCTTGACGACCGTCGTCCACGCCCCCCCCTCCGGGGCGGGGGCGGGGGCCACGGGCGCGGGCGGCGGCGCGACGGGCGCGATGCGAGCGCGGACGGCGGGCGCCGCGACGACCGATGTCGCGGCCGCGGGCGCCGTCCGTTGCCTAGGGGCCGGCCTAGGAGCCGACACCACAGGCACGGGTGCCGTGGCGGGGGCCGTTAATGCAACGGCGGCATCGCGTGCCGCTCTCCGCTGCATTTTCAGCCTCCACTTCACCCCCCCTCTATTCGTCTTTTTTTTAGGGGGGGGGGGGGGCGGTGACGGTGGGGAGTCCGTCACCCCGACAGCCGGGGTCGCCACCACCTCCATCGGAACCGGGGTACTTACTTCCCCCGCATTCCGCCGGACGGCAGCGGCAGCCGTGGCCGTTTTCGGCCTAACGGCCACTTTTGGTGCCGGTTTGATTGCCGGCGCCTTGCCTCGGTCGGCCGCTAGCGGTGGACGGAGGGTCGGCGCGGCATTCAGCCGGTCCTCGATTCCGGCGAACCGGGCATCGAGTATGGGGGCGACAACGTCGATCACGGCCCGCACAAACGCGTCGTGATCGATGCCGCCGGGCCCCGTTGGAGCGGGTGTCGGCGCCACCCCGTTGGCGGCCGCTGGAGCTCGCTCCGTCCCGACGACGGGAGCCGGTGTCGGCCCTGCTACCGCAGCACGGGCCGGACGCGATTTTTTAACCGCAGCGGGTGCGGCGGGCGGTTCCGGTACCGCCGCCGCCTCCGCCGTGGCGGCTTGGGCCTTTCGCTTGACGGGTACGGGGGTCGGCGCCGCCATTACAGCAGGCGCCGGCTCCGCAACCGAAGCGGAGGCCTTTAGGGCCTTACGCATGTCTTCAAACTCCCTGCGGTAGGAGCGGTTTTCCTCCCGCAGCGAGCTTAACTCCATGCGTAGCCTGGCGTTCTCGTTACCGAGCTTCCAGGCCTCGGATTCCGGATTTCGCGTGACCAGTGTGTCGACGATGTCCGACACCCTGGACGCGGCCTCCTTCAGCCGGCGCACGTAAACCCCCTTCAAATTGCCCGACGTTTGGGCAATTTGAATTATCTCGGCGACCTGGGCGCACGCCGCTAGGCGGAGCTCCCCAGGGCCGAGAGCCGATATATTCCCGACGAGGGCGGCGCACTGGCTAGCCGCGGCCACTTTGGCGGCGGTTGCCTTGCGCGCCTTGCGCCCCTTTTCACCCCCCTCGGTGCGGAGGTAGGCCTCCGCACCCGCGAGAATGCTAGTAGTCGCCGCGGGTGCGCCCCCCGTGGGGCGCAGAGGCGAGCGCGCGCGCGCTGGGGAAGAAGCACCCGACGTGCCGTCCGAATCGGCGCCGCTGCTCTGGGACCGGTCCCAGAAGCGCGACCTCGATCCGGGAACGAGCATCGGGGCACACGAAATCGGCACCGTTGCCGTTGAAGACGTTGACGGCGCCGCCGAACCCGATGCCGAAGACGATGAGGCTGTGAATGAACATGACGACGTCGTCGTGCCCGCCGCCGCTGCCGCTGAAGACGAGGACATGGACACCGCCGCAGCCGAAGACGCAGGCGCCGACATCGCAACAGCGGCTCCCATCCCATTAGGGAAGGAAGACGAGGGGGTCGCCGCTGCCGCGCCTACGAGGTCCCTATTCACGACCCCGGCCGAGGGCGCGAGTGAGGCTCGCGCGACAACCGGTGTCGTGGGACGGCTGCTCTCGACGTTGCAGCCCGAAAGGTTGCAAGTCGAAGTCGTAGGCACAGGTGAAGCCCGTGCGCTATACGACACCGTTGTCGTAGGGCACCCATCCCCTGCCGTCGCTGAACCGGCCGCCGTGTATACCGGACTACAGGCAGGCGCTTCAGGGCGGGAATAACTATGGTCGCGAATCGCACCGTAGAGCGCGTGCTCCAGCGAGTCTGGGACGCTGCCGGACGGTGGGATGTGATCATGCTCTACGTAGGCGCCGCTCCCTTGCACGAGTGAGGCTCGCGCAGAGGTGGGTGGCGCCATGTAGGCATATTGAACTATGGTGCTTGCAGCGCTCACGGCCAGGCAAACGGCCGAGTTCGCTGCAAGCAGTACGTTCCTATCTATCTCCGGGTGTGCTGCGCTCCTGCGCGCGGCACGCCCGGATGGGGCCCTAGGCGCCATGGGAACCGGAGGCGGTCCCATCGCGCCGCACCTATCCTCATGCGTGGCGGCGGTGAGGTCTACCACCACCGACGCATCCCCTACCGAGCCGGGCATATCGGCAGCCGTGAAAACGGCACTATCCGCATGCCCGTGACGCGGCCCGGCAACCGACCTGCTGCGACGGGCCGATGAAGAAGACGCCTTTTTCACCCGCGTCTCCCCGATCTCAGGCATTAACCAGCCATCCTTGTCCTTTACCAAAGTCATCATCAGAATAATTATAGCCTTTCATTATAGCTAAGTCTTATATTTTATTTGCACCAGTGTCAAATGTCGTATTGGATTTTTTTTATGTCTGTGTATAGGCAAACTGGCAGATGGGTCCACTTGATGGCAAGTGGCTACCGTCGCCCATGGACATCTGCAACACTAATGCCTACCTCGTTGAGACTTTAAAAATCTGTTTACGGATGTTGGAGTTGAATGGAGAATGCAGTATTATTGATTTTCTTTTCAAATTCAGGTGGATTATAAATTACATTGGTGGATTAATTTTTCAAAGCTGAAAAGCATAAAAGTTTAATCTTTTTATAAATATTTGTTTTTAGAATATTGCTCTGTTACAATCAAACAAACAAACACTTATTTTGATTTCTTTTAAACTTTGGGAGTGCTTGGCTCATGTTTTCACCAGGTTATTGATCTAGCTTTTATATTTTTGAACTCATCAAAATTAAATATAAATACAATGAAAACTTTAGAGTGCCTAGAAGACGTATTTAGCCGACTTTAAAGCTCTCAATTCGTTGTAATTTTTTTAATATCGCTTTTAGTTTCTGGATTTAGATCATTCTTTTAGTACAGCTTCAGGATAGTCCTATATAATTTTCATCGCTATTAAACTCTGAATTCCGAAGATATAGGAGGCAATCTCTCAAAATCAAATAGGTAATGTGAAGTTATTGAAATATTATTAGGTGTATTAGGTAGGTTAGGTAAATTTGATTTGTGTTCCGGCATCAGTGGTCAGGTTCCAGTTACGACTTCGAGGCCGGCAGTACTTTGGCGGCACCTCTGGTTTTGCTAATGTCCATAAGCGACGGTAACCATTTTCCATCACAGTTCGACCGTCAGTCTAGCTACTGTGCTTCAACTTTAGGCTTTTAGAGGCGTTGAACGTAACCAGGTTAGCATTACTCCAGTTGTCCGTCCGTCTGTAAGGATACGTTGAGCAGTTCAACCGTTGCCTCTCTGTGCAGCTGGATCTGGGCTCTGTTTTTTTGCTCATTGGATATATATCTATCTACAATCGTGCTGTCGTTTGTTTCAAAAAACTCTGGGTTTAAGTAGATCGTTGCAGAGAGAACAGATCCTTGAGGGACCCCGGCACTGAGTGCCATGTGATCGGAAGAGCAGCCACCTATAACCACTCTAATCGATCGTTTCCTCAAGAAATTAGATATCCAAGCACAGAATTGACAGGCAATCCGTATGCTGTGGAAGTTTGCTGTAAGGCTATCATGCCAGACCCTATCAAACTATTCGCTATTAACTTTATAATAATAACACATTAGTGATAGTGAGTTATATAAGTCACCACAGATAGAAATAAATTAAGATATCTAATCAGAGATCAGAGAAGTAACAAAAATACTAATTAAATAAGCAGCATAAGCTAATCTACGTTGCTATGTGAAAAAAATCTTATCAGCGTACGATATTAACATCTCCGAACCCATAATTATGTTTTCCAAATATTGCTAAATCTCCGTTATTTCAGTATTATTTAAACTGTGCTTATGCACTTTTAACGGTGTTAAGAGGCTTAAGCGAAATTATTAATTTAGTGTAAAATGCGCCTAAATTTAAAATTATTTTGGGGTCCACAAAGCTATAGACTAGTTTGCATAAAATATTTTTCTATGGTATCTACCTATGGGCCGAGTCATTAAACTATTTTAAAGGATTTAATGATAGGTGAAGACTTGAGTGCATAAAGGATTTATGTGTCTTGGTTAAGATTTATTTCGCCGAATGAAGGGGTCTTGTGCATACAAACTACATGTATTAAACCTTAAATAAAGCTATGTTATCTTCCTTCTGAAAATAATAAGTGACGAAGGAGTTATGCATGAACACTTAACGATAATAAAAGACTTATCCGGGTTTCTTAATGTTTATCAAATGTAGCTTATGTTTATGAAATATCCATTTCATCTACTCATCTTCAATCAATAATTTCATTTTTCTTTGATAACCATTTCCACCATCGGATAACCAGGTGCACCGCCATGCAGCACTGATATATGGTGGATACTCCACCTATGCGCACCGTAAAAAATTGTCACTCACTTTCGGAGTCTGTTTTTCCGATACCCCGGGCCGTCTGAACGTATTGGGCGCCGGGGTGCGGAAATCAATTTGAACTCGTCACTCTCGACCACTAAAACACCATTTAATTTTTAAGGATCTCAAGTCATTTGGAAAAAACGGAACACATGCATTCGTCATATACGTCTGTCGGTCTTTATGTTACAGTAATTTTTCTCAAAAACTACTGGGTTTATATGATGAAATTTGACAGAAAGATGTAGTCTATATGACGCTATACGTAAGTTTTATTATTTAATTTATGATATTTATTTATGTGTTGCTAGTTACATCTTGAAAAATCTTGATAGTCTTTAATAATTTTTTATTGAAAGCAATGGACTTGGCCCCTTAGATCCCTGCGCCCGGGTCACAAACACCCCTGGCAACCCCGGGTAAAGATGGCCCTGCCGATACTCACATGGTCTTCAAGGCACGAGTGAACCTTCTAGGTAAGCCTGATCCATCTTAGACTCGACTTAAGAGTGTTGCGAAATCATGTTTGAACGCAAACCTAGACTACAATAGAAAATTAATGATTTAGCACCTTCTGTAACGGTGTCTTTATTGAATTCTTTTCATATTCTTGACACAACTCAACGTTAACATTACTCACTTCCTTGACTAAATATAAATACAAGTGCCTAATAATGTTCCGATCGTATTTACATCACTATCAAATTTATTATAATACAGAAACACTTTGTGTGAGTCATACTGGTTACAAACTTTTTGTCTCTTTTTGCGGATTCTGGAGTATAAACGAAATCGGACAAATGTGAATACGATCACACTACGCTATGGATCCGTAGAGGAGCCTATTGTTCTCTGTTTTCATCATTTGTCTACGAAACCCTTAATAGCATTGAATCGAAACAAAGTCGTAGTTTAAAAATGTAGTCTACAGAACCTATAAGTGAAAAATAGCCTGACGGCCTCTGTGGTTGGCCGGGCTAAGCGTTTGCCGGCCTACCTCACTGCAATGCAGAGGCTCCGGGTTCGATCCTGATATAGTAAATTTCGGAAACGTACTTTCTCCGTTATTTACTATGGTCTGGATGTCTGGGATCGACCCCAGAGTAGTCCGTTATATATTACTCATAATACAAGCTTAACTTGCTTAATTTGGGGATATACAATATGTGTATGCCAGCCGATTATTATTATTAGATAAAAAGCACCGTATAATAAACGTGTATGTGTGAAAAGATAAATGAAATAGATAAAGCAATAGATTTTTGTCCAATCGTAGCAAATGGAGATCCAGCGTCTGTCTACTACTGAACAGAACTAAATTACGCTGACAGTATTTTTAACAACCTTTCATTTTTTAATAACTTTCTATTTCATAGTTTAAAAAAGAGTGTGAGAGAGAGAGAGAGGGCACAACTTCCTCGACTTTTGAAGCAGCACCTCTTGATTTAAGTAAAGCAGTCAAAACGGTAGGTTGTTGTCTTTAAAAATGTGACTAACAATAGCCCGCACGACTATCCGTGTGTTCCAGTTGTCGGTCACAACGCTCAAAATGCTCCTTCAGTCATTCCACATAGCGACCACGGTCATTATGGTCGCCGCGCAAACGTCACTAATGACGTCATAATTCTCACTCGCGCAGCGCTCATAACAACCCATGTCAAGAGGTGGGTTGAAACGGGCGTTGACCACAGAACATTAATTCTCTCTGTCGAGAAGTTAACAAACCCACGATTTTCAACATAATTCAACCAACGCCATCTGTGTTAATGACATCAACGTTCCATAATCCATACCACGATTGTAAAGCCCGCAACCAAGTGAATTGGAAAAAATCGCGGGTGAGGGCGTGGTGGTTGTGAGCAACAAGAAGAACGCGCCCATGTACACTGAAAACAATTGGGCATTTGACACATTTGACTCGTTAGAATTATGACGTCACCAAGCAGTACTTACATCCATATAAAATCAAGGAGACTGACAGTTTGTATCTTTATAAAGACTGTCAAATACCCCATTGTTTCACCCCACGGTTACATGTAGGGCGGTCACCCATAATCTGTTTTTTTTGCAATGTCACAACCACGTTGAGTAGCGCCATGCCAATTAGGAACATATTCCTGAGCGATTTTTAAATTTCTTGACAATGATTTGGAAATCCTTTTTGTGACACGTCTTTCCCGTTATGCGATACTACGCGGTAATAATAATAAAAAACAGTAATAACGAACTCATGGTTAACCCTCAAAAATATATTATATTCTAAAATGATGCCCTCAAATTCTTATGTAATAACTTCTTGAAAAATAATGACAACAATTGAGTTAAAAGTGCTGTGATATCTTGGGACAACTAATTTGCAATACATTCGAATTTCCGGTGTATTTGTTTTTATCGTTTCTTAATAAAATTGACTTATTTTTTAAGTGTTTTTATATTTTTTATTAATAATTTGATAAGTGTGAAGTCATCAAAACCAAATATCGACATGTACGATTAATAGTCTACTATTTATTGTCTTGCAAAAATGTGGGACACCGTAAGTTAGAATTACTTTAGTCAAAAATTTTGAGAAACGCTCATATACCTAGTAGTTTCTGAGAAAAATGACTGTGATATATAAAGACAAACCGATGGACGGACTTACAATTTTATAATATACTAGCGGATCCGGCAGACTTGGTCCTGCTCTGAAAAAATAAATATCTAAAACCTGATACCAGCGCCACCTACCGAGTCTAATTGAGATCCTAAACCATCCCGGGACCCAGTCAAACACTAATTTATTAACACCTTGGCTCACATTATGAATTTTAGTAAGGAACCCTAATTTTTTCTAGTAATAAATATGGTCTATATTAATCTGGGACAATGTAGTATTCTAATGGTGAAATAACTTTTGAAATCGGTCCAGTAGTTTTTGAGTTTATTGGTTACAAACATAGAAAAATACAAATCTTTCCTCTTTATAATATTAGTATAGATTAGTATAGATAGGTGTTCCATTTTCCCCAAAATGATTTCGGAAATCCGTATCCGTCTACGGAACCCTAAAGTGATATATTGCATGACCAAACGAATGACTGCAATAATATGGCCTTTAGTATTTTTGTTGCATGAGGTGGTAGTCGTCGAATCCAAATTAGGCAAAACTGGTAAACGACACATGCATACTTCACCTGTATGAACGAACAAACCAACCCGTTCGGCGACGTATCTGCATAATATAAACCTTGATTGGAACCCGATGACTCATTCCTGCCAAGTTTGTAGAATCATTCTTTATAAAAAAACAAGCAGACAAGAATCGTCGCAATTCACACATCATAAAGGGTCTCGTAGGGAAGATGGACGTCCATTTGGCTACTAAACCCTAAAAAGAACTTTCAGCAAGCCTTAGCAGGTGACCCTAAAAAGTGCATAATATATATCAATAACTAGTCAACAGCACTTTTCAAATTAATATCTGTTGGTAGTGTTTTCTAAGCTACCACTTTGATTGTTTTCAGAATTCTCAACATATTATTCAAAACTTGTGGGAGAGACAATTCTCACGACTTTTGGAGTTAATATTTCGTGGTGCCCATCTATTGGCCTAAATAAAAATATTAGGAACATCGTTATGGGTTTTCAAGATCTGACAAACGATGCCCCATATGGTCCTGTAAAATGAAATAAAAGTTCAACCTTCGGTTACGTGCACATCGGCCGGCCACGCTTAATATACAGATTTTATACTCTTACTTATTTTTATTCACACAGACCGCGCGACATACAAAGTATCGACGGACAGATTCCATTTTTGCCAAATTGTTGAGGGAACCTTAAAAATCTTAAATGTATATGTAATCTTATAATAATAATCTATTATTGTGTTCTTTTGTATAACTTATTAACCCCTATTTAATATTTATGAAATATAATAATAACAGAATTACTAACTAGATAAAATAATATTCTACTCATTAACCTTAACTTCAATTATGTACAGTTGTAAATATTTAACCTAATTAAACCTAATAATAAATTAAAATTCGTTGCATAATCTATTTATGCTCGTAGTCCTTTCGATAATGCAGCGGAGGAAACGGTTGACCTAATGTCACTATTCTACTTGTAACAGGTAGGTCACCATTATCACATTAGGTCACCGTCTCATAGAGTGCCCAAAAGGCGGGAAACCTTTTTCTCGATCGCTATGTTGATCTGGAATTATGAGTTAATATAATATTGTGGATCAAGGCCGTCCTAAGGGTATTGGGCGCCGGGGTGCGAAAAACAGTTTGCCCTTCTTATCAACAATCTAAAATAGTATTTAATTATTACATTTTATTTTTAAAGATCCTATTTGGCAAAAATGGAACCCTTATGTATTTGTCAATCCGTTTTTGTATGTCAGTAATTATTCTTGGACTATTGTGTTTACATAGATGTATGACAGGAAGATGTAGCCTACATATATGAGGCTAGATATTGGTTATATGTCGTCAGTCAGGTCTTGACTTTTTTTATTAAAGTCAATCGGTTGGCGCCCCTTAGGTCCCTGCGCCCAGGTGCTACGCACCCCTTGCATCCTCGGGTAAAGACGGCACTTTCTGGATATTTTGTGGTGGCGATCACGAGTCGTGCGACCTAATATCGATGGCATGATATCGATATTATTATCTTAGGAAACGGGCATGGTCGAGTCTCGAGCGGCATGCTAGCGCCGCCCGGTTAAAAATGAATTGCTCCGTAAAATGTCCTGGAAGTTGAATGAAGTTTATCCGTACCTCGCCAAGGGCTCATCGGGGCACAGCTCGCGTCTGCACGGTCTAACATAAATAATCTCTAAACCTTACATGATTAAAAATAGCGCCACAGTTCATTACCCATTTTTTTTAAAATAGAATTGT
This sequence comes from Dendrolimus kikuchii, assembly GCA_019925095.2. Classification (NCBI taxonomy): domain Eukaryota; kingdom Metazoa; phylum Arthropoda; class Insecta; order Lepidoptera; family Lasiocampidae; genus Dendrolimus; species Dendrolimus kikuchii. The sequence goes on from CM034403.1 coordinate 10,515,414, forward strand.
TACGATTTTCAGTTTTAGATTTTGATTTGATCTAAAACAATGTAAAAAGCTAGAAATGAATTACGCGCCAAACGTAGCTCGATATAGTTAGGCTGGGTTTAAGAATTTTCAGTTATATATTTTATTTATTCAGTGATTGTCATTCCTTGTTTTATTTTTCTATGAATTATCATATATTGATTTGTACATGAGAAGAGGGCGGCATCCAGGTAACCCTATCTAGCAAAAATAATTAGGCACATAAACATATACTAATAGAAAAATTGAGGATTAAACTAATCTGTAAACGAAGTTACATCGTAATTAGGTATGTATATTTTACTTTTGTACGTTTCACTCGAAGATATAACAAGAGCACATCGAAGTAACTACATATGTATGTATACATCACTGTGCCCTTATTATATCTGAAGAATGAAACGTACAAAATATGACTCTATATAATCTTATTCATAGATTTTAGAATAAAATCGTGTGTAGGAGTGTAAGACTAAGTACTCCTTATTGATTACATTTACTTGTAAAGTGTAACCATATTCCCAGTGTCTTTGTGGTGAATGTTATTGACACTAGGAACAAACCGCAGTGCGACTTGTATTTTACCACGAACGGTACAATCAGGTATGCACCGTTAACAAATTAGTTTATACTTAACTTTATGCTAGACATTGTGTTGAGCTCCGAAGACTTTTAACATTGATACCCTCAAACTTTATGACCTATCCAGTGTAGAAAAAACGTTACCAACTAAGAGCACCAACATAATTTGACATACACTTTGAAAATTATATAAAATGTTAAGAAATTTATCTCATTATCATTCGTACCTACGCAGTAATTTTTTTAACAGGAATGATCGGAGTAAAAGGTATCTTAAAAATTTTTAACACTTCCTCTCGATAATTTTCAGGGCCTAGACCCTAGGCAGTAGTTATTTGATTTTCTTTTTTTTAACCGGCTTCAAAAAGGAGGAGGATCTCAATTCGGCAGCATATATTTTTTGTATGTTTGTTACTCGATTTCTCCATCAATTGTGAACCCATTTTAATTCTTTTTCTTTTAATAGAAAGAGTATACTCTTGAATTGGTCCCATTGTCATATCAGGATCTGATCAGTGGATCTCAGGAAAATCGAAAGAAACCTTCGAAATTTGTTAACCAACTTCTTTGTTATCTTGGTCAATTGTGGAGCGAATTTCAATTTTTTTTCTTTATTCGTAAGTCTATACTTCCGAGATGGTACCGTGGTAACCAAGTCAGGATCTGATGAGTGGATTCCAGGAAAATCGAAAGCAACACCTGTTGACGAGCGTATACACCGAAGTGTGAAATAGCAACCTTATATATGCGTGCCAGTACTATAATTTCTACAGGCGTATAATATATTAGTTCTAAAACCATTCAAGTATTTGCGCAAGTAAAAAGTAAAAAATATTTTTTTAACAATAACTAAACCTTAAAACCAAAAAGCAAAAAAAAAATACCATACTTCTTTCTACAACATCTTGAAGTCGATGTGAAGTAAAACATAAAAGTTTTTTTTATAATCATTGTTTTCATTTTAGTACTACGTACTGCTTGCCCTAATTAAGGCATAGCTTTAAATAATGATGTCAATTTATGTATTCTCATACTTTCCTGCACTCCTCTTGTTCGTCCATAATTTTCATTAAAAAATCAAACTTTACATTATTCAACGTAATACCTGTGACAACAACTTTAAATTATTATTGTTATTTACATGAAATCCGGTTAACAATGTTTTTATTTCACTTAATTAAATTTAAATAATCTGATAATAATCCCTTAGGAAAGGGTTACATATTTGTGCCGTTTGGGGTTAAAACATTAGGCTCGTGGGGTCCGTCGGCAAAGAGTTTCTTTAAGGGCGGGCATATGTAAGAAACTCCGTGACACTACCCGTGATCAGAAGGCTGGCTCATATTTTGCACAATAAATAAGTATTGCCATACAGCGTGGCAATGCAGCCAGGCTTCTGGGCACGCTCCCCGTTGGCAGTGATCTGCTACATAATGTATTTTAGTTTTAATGTCTTTGTCTTTTTTTCATAATTTGATTATTAAAATAATCTGATACAACAGACACGTACCTACATATACATATAACCTATAATTGTTCAAATACTTTCTCCACTTTCTTTATGTGCGCCAAATATGGAATAATCTGCCGGAATCTAATTTTTGTAATACATGCAATCTAGGAATCTTGACGTCTAAGTAAGCGTGCTCCATTCTAAACTTTGTCTTCATTTAATTTTAGGTATTAATATAGCAGTTAAAAACATAAATCTACAAGCATAAAAAATATGTAGGTTAAGTTCAAAAATAGGTAGTTCAACAATATTATAGAAATGTCTACATATTATAAAGACTTACAGAAATAGTATTGTAAGGTTTTGATCTATATTTCGTGTTTGTAGTTGTTCAGGCAATAACAATTTTCTGTGAAATATCACGCTACATCGCTTCCGGGTTGCGCGCGCGCAGTCTAGCCAAGATTGTTTTGTAACCCGAAGCCTGCCCACCTGCGAGGTATATCGAGGTATAGCTCATGTAGTTACCTACAGTATACCTATAATCAACGTGAATTGACATTTTAGTGAATCAGAGACAATGTTAGGTAGTTAGGTACTAAGCTGGAGGTCTCAACAGTGCGGAAGCTAGGGCTGACAGCCAGGAACGCATGCTTCGAAGAGTCGTATTCGCAGATACTTGATCTGCAAGTTACTTTTTCTTTTTAACAAAATAACTTTTAGTGAAAGCTAAATTTAAATTTTGCTCTGGGCACTTTTGTGTGGTATGTACCTAGTACCTACTATAGGAAATATAAAAGAAACTAATACTTACTATACTTTATTTTTATTCGTTGTAAAAAAATTACGGTTTACAGTTTTAGACGATCTAGTCTAAAAGCTGATTCAAACTGCGACTAGTAACAGTTGTTCAGGTATTGACTTTCTTGTAAAGTACGAAACGTAGGGGAATTATTTAACTAGTAAAAACATCATACGCAGCTGCTAGCAAGTCTAATTGTTTCATAAAACAAAGGATTCCTGTCGTTCGATGTAAAGTAAAGCTACAAATTGCAGACATTTATGACTAATAGGTAAGCATAATATTTATATGCCTACATGCTTAAAGAGCAAATTAATAGAAAGGTGAAGTCGTACCTTCATGATTTTTATGTTTATACAGTAGGTAAACAGCTCACAAATACGTAAATACTTTAAATACAAAGTTACACTTTTGTATCATGACCTTAAAAGGGGAGCAGCTCATAAGATAATGACATGGTTATCTTAAACCTGATACGGTTTGAAAGCATGTTATTAAACAAAGATGAAGTGATATCACAAAGCGAACGTGTCCAAATGTTAAAAAGTGTTCCAACAACAAAGATTATGAATAAGGCGTCTAAATGATAAGATTATTTATCTGCTGTATCTGTTATAATACATACACCCATCGTCTCAAATATTCAGCGGTAGATTAATCGCTAAAGTACTAGTAATGCTTCTCCATACAAATCTATTTATACTGTATACACACCACAGTAAATCACAAGTCTGCAGCTGTGGTAGCTTGGTGGTTAACGCACACGTGTCCCAAACTCAAATGACGCGGGTTTGATCCCTGGCCGGATACATGCACCTCTTAGTTAGTGATTGATATCTGGTGATTGAAAAGTGATAAAGGATAACAGATGTATCAAACCTGCTAAACCAACTTGGACAAGTATGGCAGGTATGCTATCCGCTTCCTTAAAATTTGGGAAGCCCAAACCCAACAGTGGGACGTTTATAGGCTGTTAGTATTAAAGTAGATGTGTTTTAAGTTTTATTCGTCCCACCAGAAAAAATATTGCTATAAACTGAAATGATAATGATGTCTTTGATCATGGAATATTCATGATTTCTTGTGAGACAAGGCCGAATTTTAAAAATTAAGCCAAAGACCTGATTGGCCCTAAATTCAAATTTAAAAGTTTTAGTCAAACTAAGTTCTAACGATAACACGTCTTTTGAAGGTACTTAAATCAAGAATTAAATATGTATCGTTTCCACTCTATATACACCGTTTCTCAAAACTGTTATCACTTATGAAGTCCTCCAGCAACACGCCTAGCTCAAACATTTCGAATTAATTTTGACATTTCTTCATCTTTGTGTCATTTTTAAAATAATTATGTTACTTAAGTTTTCTTCTGGAATTAATCGAATTATTTTAGCTTAGCTTAGCTGTTAGCGAATTATATTAGCTAACAGCTAAGCAAAAAAAGACAATGAGAGATTGCTTACAAAATCTTGTCAATATAACGAACTATTTTAACACTATGCTAAATAAAATGCGCTTAAACAAATACATGTGTACATACTTCCTCCGGTCTTTTGTATAAGACTACGCTTTGTTTCGGATGATGAAACTTGGAACAATAGTCACTTATTTGTTTCCGGATCAGAGCTCTGACATTTTGGGAGGGCTATGTTAAGTTTTTAGAGATATTTGTACTGTAACAAATATAACAGGGCTCTACATATCTAGAGATACGGCCTAATCGCGGCGTTGACTCAACTAAGATTTCACGACCCTGGCTCGATTCATGATGGCGGGTTCCTATGTCTTACTATTTATTCACTTGCCCTAACATCGATTGAATTTTGACAAAAGGTATATGAGGCTTATGTCAAATTTTAACCTAAAGTAAGGCAAATGGACAGTCGATAAGATATAGGATCCGGGCATGGAAAAACAATAGAGTGGTATAGTAAGTCACTGGTAGTTGCTACAAGTCCCACATTACGTTTTGTCAGCAGATATCAGTGGACCTTCACCTCTGCTTTACGCAGCGGCTAGAGCCCTGCTTCCCTGGATTTGTACCAATCTGACACACTAGAATGTCACGGTGCAGTGACTTGTCCTAAATCCCGTGGCGGTCTTATTGAGTGTTTTCTCTCTTCGGGAGCAGGCAGATTAAGTGGGTAGATCGTCGGCCTCTCACTTTATTGGAAGAGGTACCGATATCACACGAGAGTCCCACGCGTACACGTGCAGGCGGCACTAGGCGTTGCAGTTCGCCCCCCGCATCCATGGCCCACGTGTATTTCGCCAGAAAAGACATTGCCCCTGCGTTATAAAAAAAAAGTCCCGCATGACGCCATGTTTGCTCCCGGGCAGTGGAATGTGTATAATCATCTCAACTTCGAGAAAAAAGAACCCGTACGCCTTGTAAACTTAATCCGAGGTGTGACTGTCTATGACTGTCTTTATATCAAACTGTGTATCACCGCTTTTTATTTCAGGAGCTAATAATCTACACATATGAAATATTTCATATGTGTAGACACATACTTATATTATGGAACATTCTAAAATATATATAAAATGTAGTAGTAAGCGTTTCGCTAAGGTAAAGATGTGCCTGTCGTGTGAATGCTGTGTCAGCGTTTAGAAGACGAATGATAAAGCTGACTCCTAATAGTCGTAAGACATATGTACATAGGTATCGTAAAATAAAATAAAAAATATTCAAAACATTCTATCTTATTTTATGGAGAAATTCTCATGTAAGACCGACGAACGGAGTTGACGTGAGGGAAGCTGAATGTATTATTATCTTGAAATTTTGTTTTTTTGTACTTCCCATTACAAAGATGATCATACATACATACATAACTTCACGCCAGTTCCCTTGCGGGGTAGGCACGAACAACAGAGCGCCATTTAGGCCCATTCTTACACACCTCACTTGCTTCTTTGACATTCATAACTCTTGTAATGCACACTCGTCTGTTCTTAAGGCTCCTGACATCACCCTCCGCTAGTACACGATCAATTTGATCATGGAAGGTGTGTCGTGGCCTTCCACGACTTCTGCATCCATCCACTTTTGCATTGTATATCTGTTTAGTCATTCTTTCATCATGCATTCTTTCCACATGCCCGAACCACCGGAGCATTCCAAAGATAATCATAACCATAAGATACTGTTATCCTAGGAGATGAGATAGTTTTCATAAAGAACAGATGCGAATTCATGCGAACGAATCCGCTCATGCTATTTAGTTCTAGTAAGTATAATAGAATAGGGTAATTGACAAGCAACTTAAGTTAGATACTTTTTATCATCTAACAAAACGCGGAAACCATGTAGATTTTGTACGAACATAACAAGTTGTGACGCCATTTCTTTAACAATTCAAATAATGTATTGATTATTGTTCAAACAGTAATAACAATTATTATTGAAGTGATATTTTAAAAGTAAGATAAGTAAGGTATTTTAATGCCCGCTCTTTTATACGAACATTGATACAGCTAATTTTCACCCTTTTATAAATCTATATTCAAATACCAAGTAGAATGTACGGTTATTCATTTAAAATATCGCTTACACAATTGAAAACAAAACGAAACTTTCATATTTTGTTGAACTTTCATCAATAACAATTTGCGTGCGTGCCTATTGTCACGTTTCATGGGACCCTTTTAACATAAAATGTAATTCGTAATCAAATGTCGTCATGCACAAATTACAATTTGTAACGGGCTGTGTATAAAAAAAATTAAACTCGTACGATTTACAAATCAATCATAAAACATAATTTGCATTTTTAGAACTCTTTGAAAAGTGGAAGCTGTGTATTCTTTGAATCTAAAGGTAATTTTTATACAGCTCCAGAATTCTAGAACATACCACATCAGATGTCCGCGACATCTGATGTGGTATGTTCCACATCAGATGTCGCGGCTTGGGCCATCAATCAAGTCGGCAGGTGAGTAATATATTGATCAAAGTCGGCATTGCAGCAGACGGGCTATGGTAGGCACAGGTGGCTGATAATCACATTGCCTCTCCTCGGGATTGGTTTCAGGTTTTATTTGCTCACTAGTTGTGCCCACCAATTAGTTCGTTCCAGACTTGGACTTTATAGTCGTATCTTCTGAATCCTGCATGTTATGCTATAGAGATTAACGTAAAATTCCTGTTTTAATTGCTTATCTGTGAAACCGGCAATCAAATTTGTACAACTGACCGGCTGGCTTCCCCTGAAATCGATTGATCCTAACTTCATAGATTTTATACTTATATATTTAGATTTAACGATAACATAAGTTCTATAGATACGCCTTGTTACTCAAGAAATAAGAAAAGACATCGAACTAATGTTCGGTAGGTATAATCTATGAAATCAAAGGATAATTAAAAAAATATTATTATGGATAACACTTCTATTGTATTTGTGTTTACAATGCCCATTGTCATCAAGAAACGTGTTATGATAATGATTAAAAAATCACACGTCGTGAAATGATAATGCTATCTTACTTGAATCTTCTTTGTAACCCAATTAAACATATTTCGTAAACCGAGTCATGAATTAGCCCATATAAACGTGCGAGATTTACGAAATATAATTACATTAGCGTTAACTTCGTGATCGACCCCGAGCTCTATTAGTTTTTTTTTTGTTTGCAAGTAACAAAATAGTAGACGGCCCATCTGACGGTAAGTGGCTAATGCCGCCCATGGACTTCTGTAACTCCTAGGAAGCCGATGCGTTGCGCAAAGCTCATCATAGCTCCTTAAAGCCACCCGATCAGCATCGGATCGGTCTCGCTTGCAAGATGTCCTCGCGCAGACTCGCGCTGATCCGAATGACTCAGGTATAAATCTAGTCAGACCTAGATATAAATTTATCCGTGTACAAACGGAGGAAGAATATAAATTCCTGCGGCTGGGCGGCCAGTCGTAATAGGCGACAAAACAACTCACAGCCAGGAGGTATTTACCCGTCTGGCTGGCTACCACCTCTGGTCTAGAGTATGCTGCTATAACAACCTTGAGTTGTGTTCCGACATTAGTGGTCGGGTTCCAGTCTCCCTTCAGAGAGTCGCAGTACATTGGTAGCATTGATGTTACAAATGTCTATAAGCGATTTGATTGACAACGGAGCATCCATCCTTGGTTGGCGATGCTTTAGAGTGCCTGATCTAATGAGCTGTGACAGTAATTCGTTGGAACTTTAAAAATCTATTTACGCCATTTTTCAAGACCACAATATTATAGCTCTCTGAAAGATCGCTAGAGGAAACTCATAGACGTCATATCTGGTATATAATACTTATAATGCTACCTATTGTCCGCTATTCATATTCTAACCTTTTTGATATTATTAATTTAAGACCGTGATAGTTTAGTAAGTAACGCTTTGTAGTCTCAAACTTGTGTTTTAAAAGATACATGGGTTTGAATCCTAGCCGGGAAGTATGCACCACTTGGCAATTGTATGACCTAATAGGTATCTTGTTACAACTATCACGTGTTGACGGTGAAGGAACCGGAAAACATCGTGATGGAACCTGCACATTGAGATAACTGATCAAACCCACCAATCCGCCTTAGGTCAGCGTGGTAGGTGTACTACCCGTTCCCTTTTGAAAATGGCCCATCAGCGGAAAGTTATGCGCTGTTAAGTTATAACACCAAAAGTTTCTTATTTATACTTCTTAATTCCTTATCATATTGAGTCATTTCCTACGAGTAATACATGTAAAGTGAATGTACAGACGCATCCTTGAGTAAGTGTATAAGATATACTACACACTTATGAATTTATTTGCAACATATTTTACCAAAATTATATACGTCACTACATACATTATTCGCATCGGTACCTGAGCAAAGGTAATTAGGTACTTAGTTTAATAGAGTAGAGATAACTGTATTAAACCAATATCAATACGAGGAATTCCATCCAAATCTAAGGCAAATATGTAGATGATATCTTTCAGACACTGTTTTTAGGGTTCTGTATCTTTTATACTTTTAGAGAAGGAACTTTTCTAATTTTGTCGTGTTTATCCAACAGCCTGTCTATGTGTTTCAAATTGATTTTTCTTCAAAATTACAAGGTTTATGTTTATGTGTTGTTATGTTACGAAGAAAAAGTTTGAAATTATTTTCTATCGTGAAAATGTATGAAAAATGCGTTTTAGTCAGCGTATATTGGTCAGAAATAAGATCAAGAGTAAGTAATAGGTTAATTACTTAAAAGGAATCATTTAAAAAACAGTTTTAACTTATATTTTTTGGCATTTGTTTGAAATCAGACTCAACGACTTGAGTTTTATTTTTTGGTGTAGACGAAAATAAGGGCACTTTGTACTATTTTCAACATGCACGAAGTACCTTAAAGGGGGCAACCCACTATCTTGCATGGCAATCCATCTAGCAGTACGCCGCGTAATGTAAGAGTAGGATAGCTCTTGAGTACTGCAAGCTCCGCCCACTGCATGACTACCATGCAGGATAATGTAAGGACCTCTTAAGGAGGCACCCGGAGAGGCAGGTACGCGCATTACTTCCCTCCCTGAGTTAGGTTCCGTTTACCGCGGGGGGCCTTTAGCTTGCTAGGAGAGCAAAGGACCTTCTACCCCCGCACAACGAAGTGGGGTGTGTTCTCCCAGGGCACACTCCAGGCACTTTATTGCGCTGGATCGGCTGGGCGTAACTATGTTCTAAATCTCAGCCTTTCCAACACATACAAAGCGCAGGGTCGTCAGGGAGGAGGGGGTTTTTAGTGGGTATTGGGGTTGCTCGCTCGTGTAGCAACGCTCGGAGTCTTCCACACTATTCTGTGACGTCGATCGCGGACGGAGCGCTGCCAAGAGCATACTATTGCTGCAGTGTTATCGCCCCCGACCGACGCGTGTCGTTCCCCTAGCAATGACCCAGTTTGTGCGTAAATCGGTTAAGCATTTTCCCTCGCCTCAAAAAACAAAAAAAAAAAACCTCTTAAGGAATACGCTACAGTGCATCTTTAGAGGGATGTAGTGCTCTTCCTTGTTGTACAGCGTCGAAACGCATTTTGTAATTTAAACACCCTAGACAATAGCATTATTCTTAAAATTTCTTTGACCATAGATGTTTGTATGCGTTCAACGTACGTTCAAAGATAATGAATAATATCTAAGGAAAATTCTAAAAGTAAATTTTCTTGTCACGTAATGTTATTATATTTCATTAGTATCCAATTTACATGAAACGAACCAAATGTGATGCTTTGATTACCTTCAAGTAATAAAAAATGCTATACTTATGTACAACATAATAAATAGTCGTATTTATTAAAACTAGTTGTCGCCCGTAGTCGAAATTCGACCATAATAATTAATGTCAAATACTTCTATAATCAAAGATTTCACCAAGGATACACTGTTAATTTGACTTTAACAATAAACAAAAGAGTATATATGCGTGTGTATGTCAAATACATGGTAGTTGTGTGTCATGTTTTTTTATTGATTTAATGTACATTTTATGCATAATTTAAAAAATATTAGCATTCGTCGCTTCTCTATACAAACCATAAGTGTGCGAAATCTCATACTCCTCCGTACGCGCAATTTTCGTAAAAGTGGGTACGAAGTTTTTGCTTCACGTATTAATATGTAGATTAAATATTAAATATGTAAATAAAAATCTATTTTTTTTTGTGAATTACTTTTCTGCATACTATGTAATAAATAATTAAGTGTTGTCTATATATTTAAGAGATAGTTTAATTCGTGGTTCTGTGTTCTCTTTTTTGTGGTCTTTTTATTTTATATAAATTTTTTGGACAACTAACATCGAGGAAACCTATTAAAAAGATAAATATTTTAAGATATCAAATACGTTAAAATATACAGGTGAACTTTTCAAGTGGGCCGTCAGGGGCAAGTCCTAAACTCGAGGCCGACTTTGACGAAAATTAAAGTAGTATCATTAGATTTTGAAATAACACTTAGTCTTGTCAGGAATCGAATCGGCTGAGTTTGAAAAAATATTCGTATATTATTATACCAAATCATAGTGTAGCTTATCAGGATCCATTTCTCTGTAGGAATGTCAAACGGCAAAACAAGGGAATGGGTGTTTTTTCAACAAAATGATCTGTTTTCCACACATTAATTAAACCTCACCTCATTTTATTCAATATCGAAATAATAAAAAACTATTATATTTTTAATAGGCGTCTATCAATTAATATTCGAAGCGCACGTTATTTTAGCCTAATCAATGAAATCAGACAATGGGTAAACATTGATTGCGTTCAGATGCTTACAAGCTACAATATGATCGGTAAAATAATATGTACTTGTGTTTAATTTTTTTCAAAATCTGCCGATTCGATTCCTGATATGATAATTGATTTTTCAAAAATCTAACGATACTACTTTAGCTTTCGTCAAAATCAGCCTCGAGATGCCTTTGTGCGTTTTTCCCTATTTAGAATAGCTTAGGATTTAGCCCTGAAGGCCCACTTGAAAAATCCACTTGTATATGAACTGAAGGATGATCGGACATGACTATTGTGTAAGGGTTTCATTTTTGCCGAAACAAAAACAACAGACGGCTGATTTATTACCTATCAAGGACTTTTAATGTACAACATTTCATCATACCAAACAAGTCGTACTTGAACTCTGTAACCACAGACTGGATTTCTATAAGCCTTCATCACACTTTCCCTCCAACGGCCTGCGCCGTACCCAAATAGATACTTAATATTAGATTGTAATTAGTACAATTGTAGTTGTATCGTCCTTCCGCTGCGGCCTGCAACGGAAGCGAGACCCACGTGACTCACATGACTGCTGCGTGAGCGCACTGCGTATACACACTACTCGGTTCACTGGCCATTGTTTTACACTCCATAAACTGTGGCCATTTGCGCCATAGATAAAATGAAAATAAGGACATCCCATTATACTGGTGTGTGTCTATGTACATATTTTAGTCAGACAGGTACCACGGAATTATATAAATGTCATCATATTATGTGATCTGGACACGAAATAGGTTTAATGTAATCTTTTAGTAGTATAAGTATTAGTAGATATAATACTTTAGTCATAGTCAGAGTAATTTCTTTCTATTTTATTTATTGCTCTGATCGTATTCTATTGTATAGGGTAAGCAAGACCAGCGATGGTGCATTCAAACATCATTCTGCTCAGCAAGGACCAATAATTAGAATTTTTTAAATAGCAAGTATATTTTCATACATTCTATTTTGTATTTCTTTAGTAATGAACGTATTTGCAAAGGGAATTCGTCAATATAATTTTCTCTTTAAAAATGTTTCAACATAATTTAAAGAAAACTGTGAATAATAATGAATTAACGAGATGAAAATGGAACACTATAAGAAGATACCAAAGCAGGTAATTTTGGGTCTAGTTTAGTAACTAGTAATAGTGAGTGATTTTAGAAATAATTAATTGAACTTACTTGTCTTCCGCGATCACAGTAACCGAAAAGTGGCCGAAATGCTGGAATAATAAGACATTTCTTTCCAAAAATCAAATAAAATGCTGCGTCTAAAACCGTTAAAAAATATTTTTAATTAAATAATAAATTGAAATACTTTTACTCTGATATATTTCACTTTTTTGTATTTTTAATAAAACAAACTACTTCAGCAGGTGGTACATGTAGTACTTTTTCAATTATTTTTGTCAACGTCTAAGAGTAAATTGAGCACTTGAAACAAATATATTATGGATTATCCCAAATAAACAGCAGGGTCCACTTTATCAAGTTTACACTAACTTGTGAGTGCCTCTGGCGTTAATGTACTGTGGTATTGTTAGGGGAGTTTTAGGCTGCTAATAATACTACAATATAAAAAACACTTCTAAACTCACAAGCATTTATTGATCTTTTTCATCTAAATAATTGAACAAATAACTTCGTGTAATGTAGATCACTAAGAACCATTACCTTGAATCCATGATGGTTTAAACGATTAGCGGTAATTAACTTTCTTAACAGAAACTGTTTGTTTTGAACTCATTTTGTGTTGCATATAGAATGTTGTTAATTACTAATACGATGTACTGTTTTGACTGATTGTTGTGTAATAATAGCAGCACATGCTATATTTGTACATATGTTATTTTTCCTTCATATATTACGTCTTTAAATCTTTGATTGCATGCCAATAATCTCAAGTACCATGACTGTGCAAAAATGAAGGGCACGGTTTTTAGGGTTCCCTAGCAATTTTGACGGAATTTTTAATGGAACCCTTATAAAAAAAGTCTTATTTCCATCTGTCTGTCTCAGCCAAAAAACAAAGTGATAGACTCACTAAGATGACATTTAGTGGATTCGCGTATTTGCCTATCTCAACGAAAATAAAATTGATTTAACCGCCATATACATACAGAGAGAGACACATACACACACGGACGCACGCTATATATTATTATATAAGTATATATATTAAAGTGAAGACTGGAAAAATATTTTTAGGATACAGTTGGTGTAGAATATAGATAGATATGTAGGTATTTTAAAATCATAGCGATTTCTTTTAGTGTCTCTTCTATTTAAGCTAATAGGAGATAAGTAATTTGCTTCCAAAGGCGTAGAAATTGGGTTCAGTTTCAACCTCTACGTTTTGCATTTGGTGGAAAATTCTGTAAAAACTCTGTAAGTGCCAGAGTTTAAAAATGCGTTTTCAACGAAAATTAGTTTGAATAAAGTTAGTTAAACTTCTTTAAGGTTCCGTGGCCAAATGACAAAAACAGTGGAAGTTTTTCACCTTTACAAAGCCCTTCATTGTGTGTGGACTGCCACGCACTTGCCCAGGTTCATTGTTTAATTCGGTTTATATAATGTTTGCGTCAAAAGTATAAAACCACTCACATTAAAAATTTAAAACCTCATTTCCACTATGAATTTATCAGCTCACACTTGTCGTCTGACCTTCCATCGACAACACACATTGTTACTACATACATATCTAATAATATAGCTGTTTTTAGTTATCTGAAGTAAGTCTGTGAAATTACTTCAAATAAACAAACAAAGTAAAAGAGATACATTTACACGAACTTAAAGCATAGAATAACTTACTATTACTTCAAATAAATAAAGTTAAAGAAATTTCTTTACGCGAAACATAAATCACAGAATAGGTTTGTAATAGTGTTGTTTCATTAAAAAATTAGGTGTGTATGTTCTCAATACATTTATTGTCAATCAGTAATTATTGAACTTTTTTTAGATACAAATTCAGTTATATTTACAAATAGAAATAATAAATGTATAGCATTAAGCAGAGTCATAATATTTTAGGAAAAACAATTTCCATGTACAATAAACTTCATAAAATCTAATACGTAAGAGATTGTCTTTTTGAACGGTCACATTACATTAAATTTTAAATACAAGAGAGCTAATACATAGAATATCCGTTGGAGAGCCGTTAAACTAAATGCTACAGAACTGTCACGCATGCCTGAGTGATACAAAAACCTGTTATAGACTGACAAGCAATATAGTAATACTGTTCTTGTATACTTATTCATCCTCCCCGCATTATCAAGCAACGACTAACCAGATTCAGAAAACAATAGATACATTATTATTAAAATACAGTCGTTTATTTTACAAAACAATGAACTTAAATCATAATAGTAAATGCGCGGAAAGCCTCACAAATAAAGCGTGTTTATCTACATCTTACACGTATTAATCTAAATAAATTTAACTGATTAATGAGATATTTTACATCTACAAGTACCGGTTAGTCATAATAAATAACTGTTTCTCTAATATTAAAAATGTTTACAGTAACATTAAAGCGTGCGCGGTCTCGAATGCTCGCGATCATGAGTCGAGCCAATGTGTCGAAACGAGAGCTGAGCACCGTTAGCTGCGCCCGCGCCGCATCCGGCCAGCCGGACGCGGGGGATGGCCGACTGCACCAATATTAATCAACTGACTCATTTGCTTAGGCCTGCATAATGACACCCACATATATCGCATCGATTTTGTGTAATCTGAATCCTCACAAGCGCGCTAAATGCGCCAATCACTGCTTGGTAAGCGTTATACGATATTTGTAACGCTTCTCGATTCTTACACTTATGTTCATTTCCAGCGTTCTTAATACTAGTTACCATAAATTATCAACATACTCGATATCACAAAATGCACACCGCATCACGTAAATATAGCAATATCTGTACCTATTGTGGTCTACAAAAGTGTCCACCTAACCACGATAAGGATCACTGCATCCGATAAGGTCAATCTTTATCACGCAGTAATTCTGACTTTGCACTCTTTTCATTGCCGTGGAAGGAGAAATTAGGATTATCCTTTTGTTTATATGCTTTGTCCAGTTTCGCGGAAGGAAGGTCGTTTTCAGCTGGAACAGTCGTGGTTGATATTGGATATACTGGAGAAGCTGTAATATTTGCGCCTTTGCAGAACTCTTGCAACCAGCGTTCGGAATTATACGACGGCCCTTCCCCTCCCAATTCCGCAGGGAGAATATCAAGCGGTAACGCGTCGTGTAATGTCGATAAATTGTTTCCATGTAGTACAATGCGCTCTCGCGTCTTTGCCTTTAGATACGGTTTAATTACTGCAAGAGCAGTTTCAACATACCACGGTTGGCCGATAAAGTGTATGCTTTTAAATCGCACTGGCATGCAATCTTGCAGACCGTCGATCATCAACTTTAATACTTTGGCCTGTAAACTGCACGATTGTTTAAAAGTAAATTCCGTCCAGTCGACGATAATAACGTATCCGTTGGCTTGGTTTTGTATATCTTCTAATGTTCGCTCGAGAGTCAAAAGTAGAGCTCTATACACCGATAGTAGAGGGCAAGCATGCGGAACCCAGTTTGAGGCAAACATAAGGAGCACGCATCGACCTCGGCGGTCCCTTTGGGCCAGCACACCGGGCAGGCCATCGGCAAGGGCGCGGAGGACGCCGCCGTCTGCTACTGCCCACAACTCTGGATGTTCCCTCCGGTACTGATGATACCGCACAAGAAGTTCGAAGCTTTGTTGCACGTCATGTTTATGAGCGTAGAGGAATCGCCGTAAAAAATTATCATCTTGACAGCGGCTTTTGTCTCGCAAGGCGAGGTTTAAACTCGAGTCTACTGCTTCCTTTAACCCAACGAGAGCACGTTGCCTGTCTCCATCCGTGAGTCTTTTTCTTGCAATTTCTTGCAGGCGCTCATTTTGCATCTGGTGCAGCTTCCAATCGTATTCAGCGTATTCGTTCATGATTGGTTTTGATGTGAGTCATACGGCCTTTCACTGTTGTATGGCTTAGTTGCGCGCGCGCCGCTTGGTGCTCGGGGCCGACTGCGCGCTGTGTTCGCGCCGCGCGTCTCCGCCGCCGCCATGCCCGCCCGTTCATTAAACTATACACAGCTGCGTTTACACTCCACAATAATATGCGCAAGCAGACTTGATCCAGTTCGTCTTCTGTTTGACTAAACTAAACTCTGTAATTGAACTCATTCACTTGAAATGTCAATCAATACTGCGGTAATGCAAATCACCATTGTTATCATCAGATTATCAACTCACCCGATATGACGTTCGAATACACGTTTGTTATCATATGATTAAATTCTTTCTGTTATGCCATTTTACGAGTTTAGTTACAAATCTGTTTTCATAGTACATAAATATTTTAAAAACCGGACGTGAGATAAAGAAAAATCATTTTCAGATAACAATATCACAAAAAGTAAATGTGTGTATTAAATACATAGTGTAATACATTTGGATAATGTATTTACAATTTTACATGTATTTGTATATATTTGAGAAAAAACAGTGAGGTGGTGCCGTTGTTAACATACTAGTTATCACTAGTGTAATAACCAGTAATCTTCGGTGTTACTATATGATAAAAAGTTGTGACACTAGTTAACATTCATCCGCTTGTTGACACAGGAAGCAATACAGTTCGTTATCTGAAGGGAAATCATCGCCACGTCCTTGTAGTTATTCAATTAACTTTTACATAAGCGAAGCTACACGGCACGGCTATTTTTAAATGTAGCAAGATTAATGTAGGATTTAAGTTATATATTTATTTGTATCCGTGCAGGAACGGAAAAAGAATACAATTTCCTGCGGCCGGGCGGCCTGTCGTAAGAGGCGACTAAACAACCCACAGCCAGGTGGTAGAGTATTTACTCGACTGGATGGCGACCACCCCTGGTCTAGAGTATGCCGCCATAACAACCTTGTGTTGTGTTCCGGTATTAGTGACAAGGTTCCAGTCTCCTTTAAGAGAGCAGCAGCGCATTTGTAGCACCTTTGGGTTTTGCAAATGTAACCGCTTTCCATCAAGTGGGCCGTCTGCCTGTCTGCTGAACTCCTGCAATAAAAAAATAAAAAAAATATATATTTATTTTACTTTCATACCCATTCAATTCTATCAAAGCTGTATGGATTAGTTTAAAGTTTAGTAAATACTAAATTCAAAGTCAATGCAAGTCAGTCGCAAACGGCTACTGTTTGAACGAGGCATAACTGGCTCAGGCATAGCGAGTCATAAATAAAAGAAAAACCGAAGGTTGGCGGTATGCCGGTCAATTGGCTGGCTGGTTTCTGCGATGACGTATTCGGAGTAGAAAAGGGACGCATTATCTGCATAAGAGCGAGACAATAATACTTACTTTGTATCCATTATTTCTATGAAGCCTTATAAGTTACGTATTATAAACGGATGGCCGAAAAACGTATAACGTCCGCGCTTTGTTCACTCCAATATAATTTGTAACCATAAGAGGCGAATAGTATTAATAACTAGTGACAAATAAATTGTATTGTGTACACTGGCTTTGTTATCTTGCTTTTTGGGTTTACTTGAGTGTTCACAAAAACTATTCGACCTACTTTCGTCCAACGTTTCTGATGAAATCGACATTAAGCCGACTATTTGCATTTTGTACTACTGTAAACATTATTAATGTTCTAAATTTATAATTCGCTGCTTGGGTCAAAATGCTTTACAATGCCGTTGTCAAATCAAAGACATCAACGACATCTACCACTTTCTCGCCTAAAAGTATTATTCCATGAGACATCAGACCTTAGATTACATCTGATTTCACTTTTTCTTTGTGAAATAAAATATGTAATTATGTGAACAAAGTTGTTATGAATTTAATTGATCTAAATTTTGAAGTTTAAAATTTAATCAGATAAACGCTTTTTATTTGTACCTTACGAAATTTCACGGAAACAGTGATAAAATAAATATTAAATATTCATATTCAAAAATAAATCTAAAAATTTATTAAAACAACTAAGTAGTAATGAAGAATATTTTTAGCAAGTCATATATATAAGTAAAAAAAACTGGCAAGTGCCTAAAAATTCACGAACTATGACGGGTTCCGTAGGGGTGATAAAGGACCAATGTTTTCAACATTTAGTTACGGAATCATAAAAACTGATTTAATATAAAATATCTCAGAACTTCAAAACTACTAAAAGCATGTGGTTGAAACTAGTTTTCGTTGAAAGTATTTTTTAGCCCTACCTCGATTTATTTCGGTATTTTCCACTTCAACAGTTCAAAAGATAGAGAAGTGGATACACAACTCTTATGATTGTGGACGATCCTTATGGCTGTAGAACTCCACTTATTAAATAAAATAAAAAAGGTATTAAAGAACATTATCAATTACAACATGATTTTTCAACATTCGACTATCCACTATATACATTTAAAAAAAATCCTTCAGTTACATATTATTGTGGATACCCGTAATTTTTATTTATTTCATGGTTTTATTACACCAATATATTATATACCTTCCTGCATACTTCATCCTCTTAAGACTCAGCAGTTTCTGAATATAATTACGGTGACATACAAAGACGGGCGAACAAATATGACGAAATAGCATTCGCAGAATATCAACGTGCAACGGTTAGCCTTGAGCTAATTGTGTTTCGTGAGAGGAGTGAGAGTTCTGATGGCCCACTTTCCTCTCAATCTATACACCTTCTCTATCGCATTCCCTATCCCATCCCCTCCATCCCGTTACTCCTAATAAAAACGTTTTGCCAGGTGGTAGGGAATTTGCCCGAGTGGATGACTACCACCCCTCGTTTAAAGTATGTCGCCATAACAACCTTGAGTTGTGTTCCGGCATTAGTGACCAGGTTCCAGTCTCCCTTAAGAGAGTAGCAGCGCATTTGTAACACCTTCGGTGTTGCAAATGTCCATAGACGATGGTAACCGCTTCCATTCAAGTGGGCCGTCTGCCTGTCTGCTGCTCGTGCAATAAAGAATGTAGAAGCAATCACTTTCCTGAACAATTATTTTGCAGAGAAAAACGCCGAGTACTATTTGGACTATTTGGGTTACAGAGATGGGAGCATCGCTGGGAGAAGTGTGTAGAGTTACAAGGAGACTTATGTTGAAAAATAATAATAAAAAATCTGAAAAATGTCTTGTATCTTTATTAGGTCGGAAACTTTTCAGACCACCTACGTATAATTGTTAATAACATTACCTAAATTGAACTATTTTATGCATAAAATATAATTGATAGAGACATAATAATTGAATACTAAATACTTATAGTGACTATAAATCGCTTCCCCGAAATCCCGAACAAACAGACAAGTACAAAAAATTTAAAAAACAGAAGACTACACTTATACAATTCTATAATATTATAAATTTTTCCATGCATTTTTACTTTAAATTGACATTGTCATTCTTCTTGCAGCTCAATATGAAATTATTTTCTGTACTATATTGTAAAACCAGAAATTAAATATTTTCTGAGAAAGCAAGTTCTATCTATCTTCTTTATTGCGCCCATCCGCCATATATTGGAGAAAAATAAACGTTTAAAAAGGTTGTCCTAGATCTCTATCGTATCTCATCCTCTTTATACCATCGTAAAGGCTGCCAATGCGATGGCTTCGCCATCCAACCGCTATCCATCAGATGGGCTTTCTGCGTATTTGCTAGCTTCGCAACATAAAAAACTGTTTTTGCAAAAACACCAACGAAATCTAAAAATTAAAACGCATATGATAACTTAAGTTATTAGTAAAACCGCATGAACGTTCCCAGGACTCCTTGTTGGTAAGTATCGACAGCAATTATTGGAAGGGCATTGACTTTTAAAAATTAACCGTGTCGCTGCATGACTTGGTCGTTGCCCCATGCAATGTGCTAGGCCCAGCGCCGGCACTGCTCGGTAAAAATAGACTCGCCCCGACGTGTCTTCGGAGATGGCGCGATTACTACTGCACAACATTGCATACTAATGTAACCTACTCTCACATGTGTCACTGATACCTTTTCCGTGGCTTCACTTACATAATTTTTTTATCTATATTTGATACATGTGTTTTCAATTGTCATAAGTGACAGAAAGAATTTTTCAGAAATCCAAATTTTAATTACGTCTTTCGTTTTATAAATGATAATAAGAAAATATACTTCTATATTGCTTTTTTAATGATAGTTAGTCCTTCGCGACAATTAAAAGTATAAGGATTAATCAATCATAATACATGATTTATCACGTCATGTTGTTGATGTACTAGCCACACCACTAGCGCCGAGACTTACTGTTTCAGGGTACCTATAGCTGTCACTAATTCAAAGTGTTTCAGTGTGTGGCCTATATTTGTAAACCGCCAACATATGATAATTTTAACAATATTATATTACGTTCATTTCCTTTATAGTAAGTACATAACGCTTTCTTCCAAGGTTATGAAAAATCGACACTAACGATTATTCGAAGACACTACTAACAGACATCTGAAACTACCACAAAATGATATATGAAAACAAATATAAAGGCATTGACACTATTATGTGTTTATAATTTAAATTAAGAATAAAGTGACGTAAACAGCAAAGCCAAGAAGCTTAGTGATTAACTCTCAGTGTGAATTATTTCTTTGCGCCTATTCCTGACGAATATCATATAAAGATGGTAACTAAAAGCATTCTACATGTTTTTTAAATAGCGTTGCCAAGTGTTGCCACTTTCAGGGTGGTAGTATATTGTACTGGCGCTCCTAGCCAGCTGGGCTACTGTTCCGTCCCGAGAACGGTTAACGTCGGATAGGCGGCCGGTTGTAAAACAAAGCCAAATCTAAATATGTCTTGTAGAAAGACAAATTTTGCGTTTTTTTTTTATACAGGGGAAACCCGTTTAAGGACCATAAGCCGCGCGAGGGGGAAATGTCACGGCCCGCGTGTGGGATTCGCCAGTTCGGTGTGGCTCTAGCACCGTATGTGTGAAGTGCTATTACCACGCCGCGCTTAGGGATACCCACTAAAATCCCTGTCCGATCCTCTAGCTTCCTTTGTCCAGGCTGTGGGCTCACTCGCGCATTCACCTCCATCCTGGATGGAGTATTATGCCAACCTCAAATAACTGGCAGAAGGTGAAAGAAAAAAAGAGATGTTTTTTTAAATTAGTAGCAGGCAAACGGACAGACGGCCTACCTAATAGAAAATAGTTACCTTCACCTATAGACGTTTGCAACACCAGGGGCGAAATCAACGAGTTGCCAGTCTTTAGAATGGGATAGAAGGAATGGGATAGGAGGGATGAGGTAAAGGGGATAGGATAGTAGGGATGGTATAAGAAGATAAGATAAGAAAACAGGATAAGAAGACAGGATATGAAGACAGGATAAGAAGACAGGATAATAAGACAGAATAAGAAGAGGGAACGGGATAGGGTAATGGAATAGGGAGAGAGGGAAGTCCGCCATCGGCACTCTCATATGCGATACACGATCAGATCAAGGCTGTTTCACGCTGATACTCTGTGGTATCACACCAATCGAGCCAGCCCAGAGAAGTGTCAACAAAATAATTATTCCAGCATAGCTCTACCACGTCATACTTTTGCAAAATCTTTTTGCGGAGTCCTAATGTCAAATTACTAATTCTTCCACAATACGATATGAATGTACAATATTTAAATTCTGTTAACGTATGTGGTTATTAAAAATACATAAAACATTGCTAATCAATCATGCCCGACACAATTTTACACAAGTGATGTATTATCAAACGCTTGATTTATAGCTATTTGCGGAACTAAAATTACAACTTAAAGAACATTGTTGTTATCTATCTAACTAGTGTAGTCAATCTATCGATCTATGTTGATAAGTGATAATACAATGATAGCATAACTGATAAACCGACACGTCACTCCAAATACATTGAAACTGTGCCTCGTTCACATTTCTTTAAATATTAGTTTAGCATAAATACAAACGTATATAAACCTGATTGTCATATCTGTTTGTGATAAGATTTAGCAGTTTTTAAA
Organism: Dendrolimus kikuchii; assembly: GCA_019925095.2. Taxonomy (NCBI): domain Eukaryota; kingdom Metazoa; phylum Arthropoda; class Insecta; order Lepidoptera; family Lasiocampidae; genus Dendrolimus; species Dendrolimus kikuchii. Next base: position 10,537,588 of record CM034403.1, read on the forward strand.
TATATTTAATTAGGATAACAAAGCAGGGAAGGAAATAACAATAAAATAAAACAACAGTCGGTATCAGATAGAAGTTATAAATTGTTATTTTCATTAGATAGTCTTTATAACAATTATTTTTACTTTGATTTGTTTATTATTCGCTGGACATATCGCGCCGATTGTTTTATTGTTAAATAACTATTTTAATTACTTCTAAAGATCTTTTACTACTTTTCTTAAAATTCATTATTCATTTCCAACTCTATATTTAGTTTCTCTTCCTGTGAAGCAATAGGCTATGTATTTTAAAAATCTTCATTCCCCAGTATTTATCATTCATCATTATACTATCGACACATGATGCCTGGGGTCCAATTCTGCTATTTGAATATCTTGGCGTTGCGAAGATATTCAAAGTACAATTCCATTACGATAGAATCAAGAATTAGAAAAGTTACCAAAAATTTAAGCATTTATTTGGCAAATTTTCGCTTATAAATAATTATAAAGATAGAATGATTTGCCACGGGCACACTAATGGAATTAACGGAATACCGAAATCAGACGAACCTACGATTGAGACGGTATTGTCCGGCGATTTTGACGAGCTAGTAATAGCAGAATTGAGCGTCAGAACAGTGACTCAGTAAAATTATTATCATAGAGTCGTATAGACAATTATTTTTTTTAACATAAAGAAAGAATACCAAAATTATCGAACTGACTAGAAAAATCAATCGGTGAAATGTATATCAGTCCACGCACAGTGAAGTATGAGTTAGTATTAATAGAAATAAACAACTTTTTTATCCGTGCAGGAACGGAGAAAGAATACAATTCCCTGCGGCAGGGCGGCCTGTCGTAAGAGGCAACAAAACAACCCACAACCAGGTGGCAGGGTATTTGCTCGACTGGATGGCGACCACCCCTGGTCTAGAGTATGCCGCCATAACAACCTTGTGTTGTGTTTCGGCATTAGTAACCATGTTCCAGTCTCCCTTAAGAGAGCAGCAGCGCATTTGTAGCACCTTTGGTGTTGCAAATATCCATAGGCGATGTTAACCGCTTTCCATCAAGTGGGCCGTCTGCCTGTCTGCTGAACTCCTGCAATAAAAAAGAAAAAAAATACGACTTCCATTGTTTTTGTCATTTGGCTACAGAAATGTTGAAAAACAGATTAATCGAAAACACCTCAAAAATTGAAAGAATAAATCCTATTCAATCCAATGCTGAAAGTATTTTTTAAACTCTACGACCACGATTTTGTAAAAATGTTCTACCCCATCATTCATAACTTAAAGTGACTTGTTCTTCTAGAAATGTCGTAAAGGAACACATCTCACGCAATGGAGAGCGAATTCTCGCCATTTTTTGGCTTAAACTATTTATTTTTTATTTTTATTTCAGGAGTTCAGCAGACAGGCAGACGGCCCACTTGATGGAAAGCGGTTACCATCGCCTATGGACATTTGCAACACCAAAGGTGGTACAAATGCGCTGCTGCTCTCTTAAGGGAAAAATGTAAAAGTTCTTCCCCATCTCGTTCTCTACCATCATTATGATTAATTATTGAAGATTTGTTTAATGATACACATTTATTATTTCGTATCTCAGTTACATGTATTTATATAGTGGCCACCCCTAAAATTATTTATGTCGATTTCACTATACCATTGTTTAACATCCTCTACCACAAACAGACAGAGGACGAGGCAATTATAAAATAAAAAGAGCCATTGTTTAGCGGCACATAATACTTTCCTACCAAATTTGAATTACATCCATATAGACCCAGCAGTTTATGAGAAAAATGGCTGTAACCTAGACATACACAAGCATAACAAAAACACGTAGATAGATAAGTATACATTTTAACTTATATTTAAACATATAAAGTAAGAAATGTATGAGAAATTAGAATAGGAAGCAAATGTTGAGAAGTAGAGCCATAAATAGGAATAGTAAAGAAATTGTAACCAATTGATAGCATAAATAAGGCAAGTAGAATATCTAGGTTAAGAAAGATGGAAGTAATATTAGAATAAGGACGCTATGTAATAGATTTAAGTGTTAAATTTTTTATTATAAATAAAGTTAAATAAGAAAAAAGATAAAAAATAGAATAAAAATACACAAAAAATAAAATATTAGTAGAAAAAAATAAAAAAAACTCTTAGCTCAAGAAAGCCGGATAACCTTGTCCGTCCGGTGGAAGGGATAAAAAAAACTAAGACACAAATGTAAAGGCATGACGACTTTATAATCTACTCATTTTTACCAATGTATCCATAAAGTCTGGCGCGGATCGTATATAAAGAAGGTAAGGTATACCTACAACTGTAACAATTCCAGCATGAAACTTGTAGTGAATTGGCGCATAACGAAATGGCCACTGGATGCATATATTACAAAATTATACTTCACTGACTGTGCCAGATGTCTGTATAACGCAACTCCGTCTTAGCTACTGTTCAAAGTACATATTCAGATGAACTAGTTCCCAGAGTAAGAACAATCGACTCTTGAAATAAATCCAAATTGAGCATCAAATCATGTAACTTTCTAAAGAAACTGTTGACTATTTTAAAATAACGAGAAAAGTATATTAAATTCTGTAACCGTATTTTAAATTAAAGCCTAATTCAAATATTTGTAATACAAATTATGTCTTTATTGTATTATTTTTATAAAACTGTAAAAGACTGAAGACTAATACATATAAAGTTATTTTATTATTATAAAGAAAACTTGATCTCACTAATAGAACTATGCCGAAAACTATGTTCTGGAAGTAAACACTGTATATACAATTTAAGACAATATCCACTTTTTAATAAGATTTTCGTCTATAGACATTACTATAAACTAAATTTTTTGAAGTGAAACTTCTATATAGACGGGGTCTTGGATTTTTCTGTCACGAAAAAGCGTTACGACCGCGTGGAAGAGCGACATAAATTTAGACTAGACGTGGTGAGAGGCGGCATAATGTTAAAGTTGACTGTCGATGTTTTTATTGGTTCCGGATCGAATTCAATTTTTTTGATTGATAAAATAAAATATGTTTAAATAAAAAATGCATTAATTAAAATGTACCTAACCTAACCAAATCATAATTTGCAGTAAACCTGCGAAAAATCGAAATGTGTGCTGGGACAAATAGTAGAAGCGAAACTTCAGCGGACAAGTGGAAAAACGAATCGCAACAAAGTTTTAACTTTAAGTTTTACGGGCAAATTGTTACTTGTCCAATTTGAAAATCTGCCCGTAAAACTGCAAGTCAAAATTTTGTTGCGATACGTTTTTCCATTTATCTGCTGAAGTTTCACTTCTACTCTGTGTCCCAGCACACATTACGATTTTTTTACTAATAAGGCCGTTTCATATTAGTACTGTTTTATAGCATTTTAATGGATACTATCATAAATTGGAATTTATTATGTCGATGTACAATAGAATATAATAGAAATAAAATAATCTACATTTTTATAAATTATAATTTATATGATATGACTGCATAGTTTGTGTATTTATATAATGTCAAGTATTAATGAATATTTAATTTTTATAACAATCTTCAAGCAGGTGAAAATCATATCCATATAACCCACTGCCCTAGCTCAGCCGAATTGTAGGATTTTGAATGTGTTAAATATATACAGATATTTTGCATACAAAATGGTAGTTTATGTATCAAAGCTAGTAAACATTTATTTAACGAAGGCTGGTGTTTTTTACTTTTTGAAGGAAATCAAATATGGTATTTTCCTGTAAACTTATCAGGATTTCAGGTTCAAAAATCTGGTTAAAAAAATATTTACTAGCTTTGATACTTAAACTATTATTTTGTATTCAAAATATCTGTAACGTTTCGCCTTAATATTTAACTGCACGATAAACTAATTCCTCAGATATCGTTGGTATGTGCGAGGTGAGGGTCTATTATCTTATCTGATTAATGTATTTAATTATAAATGGTTTTCAATGGACTTGCATGCAAATGTGTTTCATACCTACTGTGAAAACTGGAGAGAGCGCGCGCGCATTCGACCAAGAAAATGGGCTCGATAGCTCTCGCTCGTCCATCAATAACTATTGCCACATAATCAATAAAGATATGAATAATGATAGTGAAGCTTTCTGAAACTCTTTTTCGCCAAAGAATGGAGGAACAATTTGCGTCTGTTTTACCTAATATATAAAAAATTGGAGTTTTCAAGTCATGAGTAAATAGGTTAGTAAGCTTGCTCCATTCGAGACCACATGATCATTAATCAGTTGAGGTAGATATAATATAAATAACAACCGATAAATGTCCCACTGCTGGGCTCGGGTCTCCCGTTACAGGGGAACAGACAGTATACCCGCCACGCTTGACCAAGGTAGGTTCGACAAATCGGTTATCTCGATGTGCAGGTAGTATCACGATGTTTTCCTTCATCGTTGCTAGCATGTGGTAATTGTAACAATATGCACATTAGGTCAGAAAACTGCCGAAGTGGCGCATGTATCCGCGCCCTTTGAGTTTGGGACGCGTGCGCTTACCATTACGCTACCACGCCTTTGATGAGATAGAGGTCAACCGCAATCCTATAAAACCATAAAATTAATAAATTACAACGTTGCAATCCTGTGCACCTTACCCATAGAAGAAACTAATCTAGGTTCAGTACCTATTCTACTTATAGTCTCTTTAATTCTTTAATTGTATACAGACATAATTATACTTTAATCATTCTATTGAGTGATACTTATAATCTTTTTTAAAATATCGACAATTACAAACAACATATGGATCCCAAGTAGGGTCTCCAGATTGGGAAATCTCTTCCCCAAAAATTTATGTTTGCACACTAAAGCACCAAAATGTATATAATAATTATGACGGTCTAGATGTGTCATTATTTCTGGTGTAACGAATTCACTAAATTGGGGAAATACCAAAACTCAGTCTGGATACCCTGGTCCCAAGTATTTTTCTTAGAAGTAATTATAGATATGTCGGCCTCAGCAGTTGAGTGGACTGAGCCTTTACGGGTATAGCTGTCTCGATCACAGAGGTCCCGGGTTCAATTTCCAGCATTTTAAATTTCTTAAACGAATTCTCCGTTATTTATAATACTCTGGGTTCGACTACAGAGCTGGTCCGTTGTATATTACCCATAATATAGCGTACTTTGGTTAGCTTGGAGATATACAATGTAAGTTTTTCTGCCAATTATATAAAAATATAATTACATATTATCACGCCTGTTTCCCATGGGGATAGGCAGAGATTATGGCTCTCCCTTTACCACGATCCTGACAAAAAAATATGAAATTATGAATAAAATGCACTGACTGTCAGATTTAATTCCTTTTATAGAAAATTATAAATTAATCTTGACTTTTATATCATAAAAATATAATTAATTAAAAAATGTGATTTAAATTAAATATTAAACAGCTTTAGGTTAAAGTTAATTTTTCTTCGTTCTAATTACAATTTCTCGGCTATGTTTTATAATACGGAAAAGTTAAACATAAATAGAACCTATAGGTATCAAAGTCGTGATATCGCGGTAGACAAAGAACCCATGTTTTATTCTAACAATATTTTATTTTTATTGCAGCAGTTTAGGAGACAGGCAGACGGCCCACTCGATGGAAAAATGGTTACCATGGCCTATGGAGATTTGCAACACCAAAGGTGCTACAAATGCGCTGCTGCTCTATTAAGGGAGACTGGAACCTGGTCACTAATGCCGGAACACAACTCAAGGTTGTTATGACAACATACTTTAGACCAGAGGTGGTAGCCATCCGGTCGGGCAAATGCCCTACCACCTGTCTGTGGGTTGTTTTGTCTCATCTTACGACAGGCCGCCCGGCCGCAATAAATTGTATTCTTTCTCCGTTCCTGCACGGATACAAATATTGATTCAAATATTGTCTGAGTACATTTGAGTGTATGGTATGATATAATTAAAATGTGCTAGTGATGAAGGAATCCACATCCATGACTCTCCTTGGACGAGCGAAGCGTGTGTACTTATTGGTTGTTCCCATGAATCGAGGAAGAGCAAGTCCAGCACAGAAATGTATTAGGACTAAAATATTAAAAAAGTAATTCAATATATTCAACACTGTTTAATATTGGTGGTAATAATATTGAAAAGAGTCATAAATTTTCTCTTGATATTATGTTATTGCATGTCACAATACCTTAGTAACAAAACATGACAAGAATTGCTAAGTCATGTAACTCGAACCTTAATGATGAAAATATATAAAATATACATAATATCTGAATCGAATAAAATATAAATGGATATTTTTTTGTTTAAACAAGGTTAGGTGATTGGTATTTATGTTCATGTTTTATTATATTATACCTTGAAATATCAGGGCCATAGTGAAGAAAATACTTATGGCATTTGGGTGTATGTACGTGTTTTTGGATATTTACGTGTGATAATTTCTGTCCCAAAAAGGCGGTAGTATTAGCAGGTAACGCATCGAATGTTTACACTTACAAGACCGGATAAATAGTTCTAACTGAATTATAAAAAACGTGACTACGTTAAATACCTATTTCAGTAACAGACATATTTTTATAGAAATTAAAAATCATGAGATACGCTATAGTATTTCTGTTTCATTATCAAGTTATTATTTTCAATACACACATAAAATACATTAAACTTATCTCTTCACAAAGAACGTATACAGATAAATTTTAAAGTCTCAATAAGGTAAACAACGCATCGGCTCCCTTAGTGTGGCAGGTGTACATGGGCAAAGGTAGCCACTAGCCACTTACCGTTAGGTGGGCCATTTGCCAGGTTATCTATAAGCAAACAACAATTTATTGAATAAAATGCACTTCAGTTTCAACTTAAATTCCTTTTATGGAAATTGGAGTTGAAATAAATTGGAAGTTACACAGCAATCGGGATTTTTATATTATAAATATACTAAACTCCGACCACTGGATATTTTTACTACAGATTTCATATCAACATTACATCGGAGTAAGCCACTGGCCGTTTTGCTGGCTGCACAAAAAGCGGCCTCCACACCCGGCAAGGCTGCCAGTCAGGTTCTGAGCACCTCGATAAGTGTAGGTATGTTGTATACGCGCTTTCGTCTGGCCAACTGCTACTCAAGAATTCAGATTCATTAAATGTACCACGAACATGTAAAATTTTGAAACGACGACGGTTAAACTATATAAAAATAATAAATACTTATAAATAAAATGGGCCAAGTATATATGTATGTCGGACCAGAGGATTTCAAAGATTTTTATTCTTCTGATTCGCTTACAGTACTTTAAAAAGTATTTAATTGTAAATACTGCATACTCGTAAATTACTAAATAGATCAAGTTCAAACCAACTTTCTACCTTATCTATCTTTATTTTATTTCAGATATTTTTCACAGCACATCTTTGATTAGTTCTATTTCACTTGCTTTTAAAAGGAATATCTTCCACTTATTAAGTAAAACATCATTATTATAAATTTTAAAAATCCGTTTAATGATAGTCCACACACAAACTATTTTTCCATCCGTCTGTTGTCATATATATGTTAGCCACCTCCTATTTTTAAAACTATATCGCTTTTTGATTGCGCCATTGTGTAGCGCCATTTTAAAAACACCTTTCTGCCTTTTATCGATTCCGACCATGTAGTTTCTGACCAAAAAAAAAATTATGACTTAGATAAACAGACGAACCAACAGGCAGACAAAAACACGATTTTACAGAGCTTCCAGCTTTGCTCAAAATTGTTATAAAATACACTTACTAATTAATAGACTGAGTAGAGGAAGTTGATAAGGAAGGAAGACCCTGGCCATAGTTATAATTCACTCTAACAGGTAAAAACAGAAAACTAAAAAATTGGGTCAAGTGCTTAACAGTCAACACGCTATGAAGAGTTCCGTATCTACGGATGTATGTAAAAAACGTCTACTGTTTTCGTCATATTACTACGAAACCAAAAAAATAGTCAATCGAAAATAGCCCATATCTTAAAAACTACAACAGATCTTGTGCAAACGGATTTTCTTTGAAAATATTGAAGCTGTAGAGTTTACAAAAATTATGAAGAAATATGAGGTTGTAGAATCCATATCATAATATTATTAATGCGACAGTACCTCTGTCTGTTACGCTTTCACGAAAAATCTACTGGACCGATTTGGCTGTAACTCAGTATATATATTCGATGCCGAGTATGGACAAAGATTCACGTAGAATACTTTTTATCCCTATGGCCTATGGGATAGTTTGCAATATAAGATGAAGTTAATCTTCCGGATGCAAACAATAGCACTAACATAAAAACTTATTACAATATAACCTGTATTAATGCTCGACTCTTTAAACAAGAGGCATGCGCTAGGGTTTAATCTGCGGCGCAGCCACGGGAAAAACTAGTTTCTTCATAATTTTCATCATTTTCAATGCTCATTTATACATACGTGATTAGAGATGATTAGGTGTGTAGGAGTGTGCATTAATAGCATCCTATTAAACTTCATCCATATAGCCCAGTGGCTTCTAAGAAGTGTAGTGTAATATAAGAAGACAAACGAACATGGGGCAAACGCACATACCGGTATAATAAAAGATCCACTTTTGTCAAACTAGCGACGGAACTAAAAAAGTGTTTACAGAGACTAATAGAGTCATCATAATTATGCGCTTATGTTTCTGTTTGCTAAACTTTGAATTACTGTGTCAACACAAAATATTTGTAATAAAATTAGGTTATTTGTTATAATATCAGACGTAATAACCTTCTATTATTATGTTTTATTATTAAGTAAACATATTCAAGATTTCATCAACTAGATTTTTGGAACAACTTGAATTTCTGTAGTGATACGTTATTATTGCATGGAGCAGTAAAAGAACTGGTCGATACAGGTTTGCGTAACCTTGATAATGGCAATTGGAAGCGAATATAGAAATTATTAAAAACTTGACTGACCATCATTAACATAACAGCTTTAGAATATTTTGGTCATTTTGTTTTATTTGAAAGTTTTGGTGATCTTGAAACTAAATCACCATAGTAGTGAAGAAGTTTTTATGACTTGATTTGCCGGACGTAATTATCCGAGGAATTCGGGTCATAAATGGTAAACGTATTAAAAATTGAACCTTACTACGAAAATTAAATGTTGGATAAATTGAATCGTTTTAAATTGGCCGTCTTGTTTCTGATAGTTATCCACTTTACCAGTGTCAGCTGACTGGCAAGGCTACAAGTAGTCAATTAACAGCCCATTCTTGTTTTTCTTTCTGATGGGCAATAATTGATTCCGTCTGTTTCTAGGATGTTATTCCTATGCATAAAAACAATTGAATAAATTATTACGTCAAAATAATTATACAACTCGGATAACAGATCAATATGGCGATTCAGCGAGGTAACGCAGCCAACCTACTGGTAAAATTACCCATTAGCTTCGATGACCTAGACTAGTATTTTACTTATAGTCGTAAGGGATTATAGGTAGAATACGATCAGGGCCGTCTTTGCCTGGGGGCGCAATGGATGCGTGGGACCCGGGCACAGAGACCAAAGTGGTGCAAGTCGATCGACTTCAATAAAAAAAGGAATTAACGAACATTATCATGGTTTTTCAAGATCCGACTAACGACACCCCACATAACTATGTATTTACATAAAAAAATCAACTCTGAGTTAAATGTTAAATCACACCATGTCAAATTTCATCCATACAACCCGGTAATTACTGAGAAAAATACACGTGAAAATACAAAAACCTAACGAATGCAAAATGGGTTCCATTTTTGCCAAAATTACTAGAGTACCATAAAACTGAAATGCTATTTGTCACTGACGGTAAGGGGGGCGCAAGCTGAGTTTCGCACACTGCACCTTATTCTTAAGACGGCCCTGAATACGATATTTTTAACAAGCATTTTAAATTAGGTTAACTTTTCTTCGTTTAGTTTATAATTTATGTAAATTTTAATTTAATTATTAATTATACAATCGAGTTAAGAAGTTACTTAGCAATAAATATACCCGTTATATGACATCGTGATCCTAACAGTTCTGTAACTGGGAGATTTATAAAGACACATCGAGTCATAAACCGCACGTTACGGTAACGCACTCCACAGGAAGTGTGTTAATTAACTGAGCGAAATACAAAAATACGTAACAATATACTTATTGCGTTTGTAAAAATACGAGGTGAATGGTCCAAGGCAAAGGCATTATAATGAAGACAAGCATAATGAGGTCATATTATATCCCAAACAATCAGCTGAAATTTTAGAACAAAAGAGATCCGGCTGCATTTGTACTAAAATTCAAACATATGAATCATTGTAGAAATTAGTTTCAATGCATTTTCCTATCAAATCGAACTGTTATATATAGGGATTAGTTTAGCAACGACCTATGGGGGCATTGAATGAGGCCTTTAACGTGTACTAGCTAGAACTCTCTAAACCGGTGTTTCCAAAAATGAATTACACTGCGATCTACTTACTAAAATTTTCCAAATTCGGGAGTCAGCTCTTCGCTCTCATGAAAAGAAATTGTACAAATGAGAAAAATAACACTCACTTACAATCGAATATTATAATTAAATACAAAGAATACTTTCAATGAAAAAGACGTACTTATTTGTTTCCTATTCTAGGTCATTATAACTTTCAGGGTCAATATTCGCTCGTAACCCATAGTTTGGGAAATGCTTCTCTAATGGTTGGTTCCTATACCTTATTATACATTCACTTGCCTTACCATCGGTTGAATTTAGACATTACTTGTATATAGGTATAGTATATAGAGCTTATGTCAAATTTTAACCGATAGTGAGGCAAAGCGTTTATTTGCCTCGGCAAGATATAGAAACCGGGCGTAAGCAATTTTTATACATAAATTTGATTTCTATTTCGTCTAAAAATAAGTATTTTATTCACTGCCGTCATAGAAATTGCATATATTTATCCAGTTTTATACCTAAATCTATTTGTGGCCGGTTCCTATACCTTACTCATAAGAGTATAAGTCTTATGTGATCTAAACAATTTACGTTGATCACTTATCGAACTTCGCTAATTTGTTTTCGCGAGACTTGGACTTTATATTTATACTAGCTTATGCTCGCGACTTCATCGGCGTGGAATAGTAAAAAAAAAATAAGTTAAAAAAACCCCCCGATTTTGAAACATTCTTCATTGGTGCCCTGCTCCTATTGGTCTTAGCGTGATGATATATTATAGCCTTCCGGGCTATCTAACACTGAAAGAATTTTTCAAATCAGACCAGTAGTTCCTGAGATTAGTGCGTTTAATCAAACAAACACAAACAAACAAACTCTTGAGCTTTATATATTAGTATAAGATTTTATTAACCCTGCAAGGTACCGAAATTAAACATGTATGTATACGAAGATTTAAAATAAAATTGCTATTTAAACCCTATAATTTTCATTGAAACCCGTTGAGCCCTTTCAAGACTAACTTTCAGACCGTGACATTTTTTTTTATTCATCGTCATATTCATTTGTGACTAAGTGTCGTACAAATAGCACTTAATTAGATGTTTTTTATTTTTGAAAAGTGGGAAAGCGAATCCCAGGCTTCGAAATAGAGGCTCCGAACGCAACGAGGATTTAACGCTCGGATAATGAAGTTGCCCTTTTTGCATTTATTTTGTAACCACAGACAGCGAATTTAATGTTATTAATGTAGAAAGAAGACAACTTAGAAAATGTATATAACTATTGTTTTTTGCCGTGAAAAATGTTTTCACCGTTATCAGAGTATGTCGTAATAATTGTTAATGGAAAAAAACCTCCGTGCAATTTCCATCCGCATTGCTGCAAGTGAATTTTCATTAGCAGTTGAATCGATTCATGCCGTACTTAGGCAAATAAATTGGAACTCAAGTTTCGCAGAACATTCCATATTTTATATTTCAAGAATTCGAGCCTAGTATAACATTCGCGTTTGAATACATATTTCTGTACAGTGTATTTTTTCGTATAAGTTACATAACAGTAAAATCAAATTCGGTACTCGGGTAGCGCAGCCGCGAATAGGCTCGTTTGCTGTTCATCCAGCAAAAGCAATACCGGTATAATAAGAAATTGAATGGGTCCACTTCTTCGAATCGTTTAGTTGAATTTTTGTCAGTTTCCATGATTTAGGTATTGTATTGTGTTGTAACACGAACGGCGTTTCTAACAATGGTTGTACATTTACGGGGGCAATGCTGCGGTGTTGCCGCTTCGCCGTTGCGTCGACGTGGCCTCAGAGGGGCGCTGCCGATGGCGGCACCAGCACACCGTGAACAAACATTGACCAAGCACGCGCTGCGCTCCGACAACTTGCCGCAACATTCTTAGCGTAAAAGTTAACGTGGATGGTTTACTCTATGTAATTTGCGATGTTTGAGTTGTTTCTCTTAAGTTTTCCCTACGACCATTGTTGTGCGAACGACTTGTTATATATTTCGAACTATGACTCTGTTATATGCGATGTGTTTTGCTAACAGTTTCATTGAACTACGAGGATTGAATATCGTGCAAGATGCAATTAGTGAGTATTGTCCAATTTACTTTCATTTTTAATCGACTTAATAAGTTTGTTTGTGTATTTCCGGAAAACTCTAGAAAAATCATAACTTATAAGAACATAGACTTCAAATTACAAAGGCGGCGGAGACGCTTTCATACATTCTTGGGCCCAGATTGTAAAAAGATAAGAGTGATTAAAAGATTTATTTTGGTTATGTTGATATTTCTTATAATTGTAGTGGGTTTAGTTATTTTGAATTAATTAATCGTGTGGTGTAAGTATTTTCTTATTATTAATTATTCAAATTCATTCATATAAATTGTTAATGGTAATCGATAACTTATTTTATTTGTGACCTTTTTATTAAAATTTCTCATCTTCTAGAAAGAATTTGGAGGTGTCTTGATTTTTTTAATAGGAAAATATAACGCTTTTATTTTAAACCATATCTCAACTCTTACATTTTTTTGTCCAAATGTCCCAGTCTCCTTTTTATTAAGAAACTAAAATTATTTAGGTACTACTCGGACGAGTTCTTATACATATTATTATAATAACTAGAACATATACATAACGTGTAATTATTAACGTTTTAAACAATCGTGGCATTGTTTTTAAACCTTTCCAAATATCAAACCTTGGCTTGCAACAAGTCACGCTTCTTGCTTTGAAATCCGCTTGTTCTTTATTTTTATACAACAGGATAGGAACCTACTTTGTGTCTTTTTGCTTTTAAGAAATTAACTTCTACATTGTTTTAAATATAAAAATGTACTACATCAAACTATATACATATAATATCTTTAACTATATAAAAGATCTGAAAATATTGTTAAGAAAATTATAACATGCCTTCGAATTACACATACCTAGTATGTACAGTTAAGAAATTTTCACTTTAGTAAAGTTTCCAAATAATTAGTAGGTAAGTAACGTAATGAGACTTTTAAACGAAAGCATTAGTCTGAGAAAGCCATTGTTCACGTGTTTATGAGTGAAATGAGTTAGAAAAAGTAAAAATAACACTAAAAAGGTCGAATAAAGTTATTGTCGAAAAAATAATTCTTATGCTTTGCAGGTTCATTTTCCAAAAAAAAATATATAATAGATTACGTATAAGTGAACAATGGCTGTGTAGGATATTGGTTCTTTTTAAAAAACTGTTTGTGTTGAAAAACTCAACTATCTTGTGAAATAAGTAATGTTGTGTAGCTGTAGCAAACCTTCGTTTTACGTCAGTTGAAAACGTACAATTATCCAAGGCTTCAGTTAGAGTGAGTCAAGTTTTCGCCAGGTGCCCAATCGCTTGAAGATTCTTTTGTAATTTAAATATTCATGAAAACCTACTTGACAATGATTAGATGCACAAATCATGCACTCATTTAAAAGAAAAAGCTCTAATTAACACAAACATATATACATATATTTTAATAATTATTGAAATAACAGACCGATCATTGTGTAAACTCTGAAAAAATACATTTCAGAATATTACTACTTATGGAGCACTTTTTGAAAATGCTAAAAAGTGATCTGAATATGTCATAACTCTCTAATTTATGTAACTACCTGCATTAATGTAATGTTAAACTTAGTCTATTTTTTAAATCAATACCATAGTTTATGTAATAAACTTTAATAATTATATTCGATGTTTATTATATTGGGCCACAAAAAAGTGCTCTGTACTTTTGACCAAACCCATGTATTTGGATGCGCTGAATCCCAGATTCGGTCGTTTGGTCCATAGACCCTCAAAATTTCAAGGGTGTATCGACTAAACTGACCCCAGATTCGGATTCAGGGCATTGAAATACATAAGAATAGATAGGTCTGGTCAAAAGTACAGAGCACTCTTTTTTGTAGGCCGTTGTTAAAAAATCCCATAGACACAATAGACATATAAGTATATTTTTTCTGTGCAAATATGATTTTCCATCCAAAGGTTGTTTGGTAGAAATCGCTCATTGTAATAAGACCGCCAATTCTAATATTTTTGTTACATTGTTAATTTTATTTCTAAGTTGTGTGTAATAAAGTGTATAATAAATAAATAATATTAATTTGCATTAGCAGCAGTTTTATCTTTAATATATAATCTTTACTTGTTAATTTAGAGGTTATTCGTTTCGACAATAACGGTCTTATTCATATTGAATTAGAGTAAGTTTGGCGGCTTCTTTAAGAACCTTAAAGAAGCCTAATATAAAATTACTCTTTCAATATGAATAAGACCGTTACTGTTTACATCAACCAATTCCTCTAAGGCACCGAATTCTAGTTTCATCCTCACTTGATATGCAGTCATAATAACCAGCTGGTTGCAAACAAAACACGAAGGTTTCTTTTTAATCAATTCAGTGCACCTGCTGCTGTTTGCAATTTAATCATGTTTCGCTAATGAACAATCACTGCAATAATTTAAAAAATAATGCAATTAAACATCGCAATGACAGGATAACACGTCGATCAATATTTATTTTTCTAACTAATTTAATTTGTATTTATTGATATGCATGAACTTATCTACTTAATTGAATACATAATACATATGGACCTAGTTTTACTTAATTGAATACCTATTTATTGAGCCATTAAAGTAAACGACATTTTTACCTACATAGTTTTTTATGCTGCAAATATCCGCCTAGAAGGACCAATGTAGATTTAAAATGAAATTAAAGTAAAAGAACATCATTTTCGATGTAACCGTGCTATTTTTCAAGATAATATTAATAGAAAAAATAAATAAAAGAAAAAACAAATTATAGAAAAACAAAAAGGATTATGTCCAAGCAGGTTTGGATACGTTATATTATAAAATTGATATTATTTCATTTAAATGCTCACGTTAAGTAGGTGCGCGTTAATATTCGATATTTAAGTAAGAGATATTGTCCAATAAATCATGGTAACGTAACGGTTAATGCACTCGTGGCCCAAACTCAAATGACACAGGTTCGAATCTTGGCCAGAGAAGCATGTAACTCTTATGCAGTTTTGAGGTAACCGATGTATCAAACACCCCAAGCCACCTTGGACAAGCATGGAGGGTATACTGCTTGCTCCCCTAAAAAAATTGGGAGGACTGAGTCCAGCAGTGGAACGTTTATGGGCTGTTATTGTAATCTATAAGTTTCTATGTAGCAAAGAACCACCAAACAAGTATTTATTATTCGGCAATTTAATGACCCTTACATACAGTTTATCAATTTATGTAAAATAGTTTATCTTGAAATTACCACTTAACTATTTTTGTTACCGTTACATAAAACGGCACTTTAATGAACTGTTCTTGATTTACTCGAAATATTAATATGTATATCAGACGTAATCATTTAGGCTTTATTACGGCCTAAATTTGTTCTTGAATGGCTGTTTTTCTAATCTTCCAAGCACATCACAATTTCGTAAGATTGTCAACTATTCTTTTGTTAAGTTTGTTCTTTTTAATGATTTCAGTCTTATAGGGTCCCGTAGACATTTTAGAAACACAGAACCGTTACGAAATCTTCATGTCTGACCGTTTGTACGTGTGTCTACGTATATAAGAGCCATTTTTTAACCTACTTGGTATATAGATCTTTAGTAGAAAGGTGTATTCTATATTCCATGCTCCATATCAACGGTGGCCACCATGCATGGCACTAAGAGATAAGACTGTTGTCGATAAAAACACTGTTAGCAGATTAGTATGAGTAAAAACGTTAAGTTAGTTATTTAAAGGGTCGAGAAAAGAAAACGACAAGATACCCCTAAAAGTATATTCCCATATGAAATATGAAAAGACTATAAACATAAAAGTAAAGAAAACCCTCAGCCCCAAACAGAGGCAGAGGAAGCGAAAGAAACAATGAAGTGTAGATAAACAGCCCATTAGATGGTCTAAGATGGTGAGATATTCACCTCATAGGGGTATATAGAAGGAGGCCGGGTGGGCCATCCCCACCCCAGTATGTTGAGTTACCGATTCGAAATTCTAGGCTGAACACATAAGAAACTTCACACTGTCTGTAGTTCAATTTTTTTGTACTAGAGACCCAGACCCGCCTAAAAAATAACTCTAGATACGCCAATGATTCACCTGCAAATTATAAAAAGTGTACCCTTCATCATTCGAGCTATAACGTCAACCCTCTAAAAAAGTTCGAGCTGACTACCACCACGACTCAAAAAAACTTTCAATGTAAATTAGCTTGAAGACTTAAAAAAGTTGAGTATTTTTTTGAGCTATGGGGTATTTTTGAAACACTGAGGATGTTCGTCACCATTATGAGATATTTCATTATTTGTCGACTGACACTAAATTGGCCCATTCTATTTTCTTCTACTTTTCTGAAACTAATTTTTGCATTTGATCAACAAGCCTTACAGTTCAAACTGCACTGAGCGGTTAAGTTCCTATTTCAAAGCGTAGCTGTAAGAAAGACCTTTAAGATAAAATATCCATATCTAAATAATATTTAAATAGCACTCTATTAAAGCATTTAATAAAAAAATAAACGAAAAATACATTTTAGAATGGTAACTACAACAAACGAGGTACAAAGATTGCTTATTAACTTCAAGGTTATACTACTCACACGTTTACAGTAGTTTAGTCTGATGTGTGCTTGTAATAAGAAAACAGGTACGTATTGTTTTCAAACTCTTAATAAAATATCGTTATATTAAAATATTTGAAAATTTGCATATTAAAATTTCTGGTGTGTTTAGTTCCCACACCGTTGCTTGGCGTGTAAATAAACATCGTTAAATATAATTTATTGCAATAATCCTGTTTATAATTTACGAAAATGATCTTTGGATAAACAGTGTCTTACACTTAATACACTGTCTTCGTGCTATTTTTAAACATTAAAATTAAAAATGATTATTAAGAGTTCATATTAATATAAATTGAAAATCTCAACTCCCTACTAAACTAAGTATTTCATAAGTCATTATTGCAACATTCAACATTAAAATTTCAAGTTACTTGTTTTCTAGAAATGTATCATGTAGAATCTGTAAATAATGTTATTGAAGGCACTGGAGGACTAACCAATAGACGAATTGAAATAAGGAATTTATGCGTATTTTTGCTACCAAGCAGTCCTAAAAACAAGAAGACCAATTCCTCCATATTTAAATTGCTCTTATTTCGTACCATTTCATAACAGTAACATAATTGAAATAATACCCATCTTTATTGAAGTGTTATGTTAGTTTCAGCGTGATTGAGTAACTTCTAAACACACTTTCACATTTTTATTATGAGAGAGATACAAGATTGCATTATCAAAACCAAGTGCGCTTAAAATTACCAAGGTTACGTATCTTATATCAATTTTCTAGGATATTTATTAAGTATTTTAAATCGACGTAACGCTGCACCGATGCGGCTCAGCGTCCATGACACGTATTACTCGATTATTTTGTTACTTATTCATGTGAATTTGTCTATTAATGATTTTGTTTTATATAATAATCACGTAGAGTTAAGTAACTTTAATAAACGGTTTTCTTTAGATAAATTATTAAGGCATTAAATTAAATTTTATTATAATTATAAGACTTTCCAAGCCCTTTCGTGCACGTAAACTTTACATGCAAGTCCCGAAAGATATCCAAACTTATGAAAACCGGTAAACAAGTTTAATAAAAATCGGTTTATTCAAAGGCTGTGGGAAAAAAAAATCAAACTTTAACGACTTCAGGTTTATCTATAATATTATAAAATTTTAAGCATGTCTGTACATTGAAGCTATTAAAAAAACAACTGGAATATAAACTATATAAAATACTATATATATATATATATATATATATATATATATATATATATATATATATATATATATATATATATATATATATATATATATATATATATGAGTTATGAATGTCAAAGAAGCAAGTGAGGTATGTAAGAATAAGCCTAAATGGCGCTCTGTTGTTCGTGCCTACCCCGCAAGGGAACTGGCGTGAAGTTATGTATGTATGTATGTATGTATATATATATATATATATATATATATATATATATATAAACGATGGAGAACACGATGCAATTTTTAGATTTCTTGTCTGTATATTTGTTTGTCGGTTTGTAATTTGTTCGGGAGTCACGTAAAAACTAATGGACCTATTTGGATGCGGCTTTCGCTATTTGACAGCTAATTTTAAGACTTAAGCTCTGCGCTACTTTTATCCTGGGAATCCCGCGGGAATTTTTCTAGAATCAATTTAACATGGCCAGATTAAAAAAAAATCCAGTGTGATTTTTTTACTGATTGATAGCAAATTTAATGTAATAAAATGTGTGATATTTTTATCCTAGGACTCCCATGGGAATTTTCCCGGGAGCGGTTTGTAGTTGTTCAAGTGCATACTAATTAGCTTATTCCCACACAGTTGTCACTAAAATGATAGCTTACATTCTCTTTTAAATGTTGTGGTACTTTGTGTCCCGAGAATCCCGCGGGAATTTCAAGTCAAGCGTCGATGAAGTCGCGGGCATATCCTAGTATTATATATATGTATTGTTATGGATATATAACATCATCTAAAACACATTTCTCACTCACTCAACCCCGACACTCTTCTGAAAGAGAGTGTCGGGGTGAAGGTAAGGAAAGGAATGCTCCGGTGGTTCGGGCATGTGGAAAGAATGCATGATGAAAGAATGACTAAACAGATATACAATGCAAAAGTGGATGGATGCAGAAGTCGTGGAAGGCCACGACACACCTTCCATGATCAAATTGATCGTGTACTAGCGGAGGGTGATGTCAGGAGCCTTAAGAACAGACGAGTGTGCATGACAAGAGTTCAAAGAAGCAAGTGAGGTGTGTAAGAATGGGCCTAAATGGCGCTCTGTTGCTCGTGCCTACCCCGCAAGGGAACTGGCGTGAAGTTATGTATGTATGTAAAACACATTTGTTCTTTCATTCGATCTATGGTATACCTAGTACCTACCTCTATTATGATAAAAAACGAAGAGCGGATTGTATAATAATAAACTAAAGAGGAAGTAGAAAAGCCTTGAGCTCTTTTGTATATTTACTGTTTTTCATTTATTTTCTGAAACACTTTTTTACTTCCCCAGTAAATAATAGCCGAATACTAGTTCCCGAAGTTACATATGAAAACAGCGTCGTCGTCATTATCTGTATTGTTTAAACTACATAAATAACGAGAAAATTCTCAAAAAATCTCAGTTAATAGAAGTTCAAAACCAGTTAACTATTTACAGTTCGATAAATTCTTATCTATTCGGTAATTTATAGATTAGAGTATTATAACATAAACAGTGAAAACTATTACCTATATACTTATATATACCTTTAGGTCATGGAACCCTAAAAACAAATCCCAGAACATAACATACGATATATAAAATGTATTCCAAAATAATAGATTGTATGTGTTCTTCAGCTATTAAATTTGATGCCAGTATCTAGTAAGCAATTACTACTACTACTTGCAAAATATTCCAAAGGAACACGGATCGCGTGTTTATTATTAAAAAGTTTTACTGCAATGAGCTGTTAAAGTATCATCAGAATTTTCACAAAATTACTAGATGCCTACCGCATTTCTTTCGTAGTGTGCGGCCGAGCTCCTTCCAACTGCGCTATCCGCAGTCATTACTTACAACGCTGGGTTAGTAGCGATTTCTTGTACCAGGTTGTGCAATCTCATCGAGTGGCGTAACAAATAACCCGGCTTGTATTACACCGCTCTATTTCAAACAGAATACTTTTTGTTTTCTCTGACATAGTCGGTCAAATCACTATCACCGACAAAAGAAGCAGACAATGCATCAACAAATTCATCGATGTGAGAATGGTCTTTTACAACATTTTTTTATTCCAAAGCTGACAAATGGACTGACACTTAATCTAAAAGAAAGTTGTTATCGTCGCCTGTGGAGGTTTGGGAACACCAAGGGCGAAGCAAACGCGTTGCCAGCCTTTAGGATGGGATCAAGGAAATGGATAGAAGAGATAGATAAAAAATCAGCTGGAAAGAATAGGACAGAGAGAATGGGACAGGAAAGATGGGATATAGGAAAGAAAAGTCTACTGTAATAAAAAGACTACTCTTATAAATAAAAATATTATTAAGTAATTGAGAACAGTCAGACAGAATTTTAATACACATTTGGCTCTGGAACCTTAAATTTTTTTATAATTAATCAAATTTTTGATACAAAATAGGGATATGAATTAGGTTAGGAATTATTATATTTGGGATCAAAATTTTGAATAATTACTTAATTTTTTATGGTTTCAGCTCAGTTTTTTTTTCAAGTTTGTACATGCATTACGCAATAAATATATATTCTATTCTATTCTATTCTATTCAGAGCGAAATATGTATTAAAATTCAGGCTGACATCTATTTTTTTTAATTAAAGTAGTCTTTTAATATTAAAACTTGGTATGTTTGTCGTGAATTGTAACAATATAACAGAGAAAAACTTGAAAATGTTTTAAAAGAAAATTTGTTTAAACAGGGAAACATAATTATCATATTATTATAGTATTCAAGATATGTAATATTATACTTAATGATTAAAATTGACCTAATAGTTAGCGTTTTTATTATAAAATGAACCGTTACACGTAAATATATGTACGTAGAAAAAAGTTTGAATAATAAAATAACGAATCCGTTTTAGCTAAAACAAATAGTAGAAGTTAAACACTAGTATAAAGCTAAATTAAATGTAGGTACTCCGCTTAATTTCGTGCTCATAAATGTCAAATTTTGATAATAGAATTTTGACACTAATATTTTAAAAACAAAAAATTTAAAGTAAAGCTCTTGTGATATTTTCTTAAGTTTTCGCCACTAGTATATATATATAATAAAACTACGCTTCAACACTTTTCAGTAGCCGTGACCACGGAAGTCGGCTGCTGAAAAGTGGCCGAAACGTCGCATAATAAAAATCAAATAAATTACCCTGCTTAAAACCGTTAAAACATAGTTTTATTATAAAACTCTTGTGAATTAAAATAATAATCTAAACACTGATCACATAGTATAACTAGATCAAAAAAACCACAAGTGATATTTATTGTCCATGTTCTCACGTGTATACTATAAACATTGCATGTAAAGTTTAATGCAAGGATCTGGGTTATGCGGTTTACATGCCTTAAGACTCTCTATATTAGTGTGGGTGGATACATGAATTTAAAACGTCAAACTTGGTAATAACAGCAATTTGTAAACTTACTTGTTACATAACTATTTGTTTATAAACGATATATTATTATTTGTATTTCAATTTAAAATTCCCGCCATAATATCCATGTGCTAATTTCCCGCCGGCTCGCCACGTCTCTGAACTGTAAAATAAACTTAATTGAAAACAACAAAAAACGAAAGAGCAGCGTTGCATTGTCAGTGTAACAATTGTTTTATTAATTTGCTAAAACCAACAAAACAAGACGTGTCTGATAATAAATTAGTAACATACAGTGCGTTTTTAATTTTTATAAAATGCTTTTTTATTCTGTGATCATTCGTTTATTTCCGTCAAATTATTTCGATGTTTTGAAACAGCTGTTTTGTTATTTCAGTCCGCTAATGTTAATTAATGAAAAAGATGAATAGAAACTGTTCGAGAAGAGTTGGAGAGTTTCAAGATGATCATTACTGCGCGGCAAATGGCTCCAGCAATTTTCGGCGCACCTCCTCACTGCGGCTGCGCGGTGAGAAAATGGTGCAGCGCTCGCCGCTCTCCACGAGAAAATTAATTCCAGTAATCACGGAAAATACACATCAAAAACAGCGCAGCGATGGGCCACGGCTCCCGGAGCCGGGCCATCGCCAGCGTAGCCATGTAAGTACCAAACTTTCTGCAAAGTCGTACACCAAGATATCCAAACATTTCCATGGTTACTCGACGCAAGCTCAAGTCGTTGTTTCTAATTTTAGATGTAAAGTATATTCACGTCCTTGACAGTATATTTGTTTAATTTCTTTACCTAATGATTCTAGAGAACTGTTTATTTTAGAAATAATGTTTAATTAAATGTAAAAATAGATCATTTATGCTATCTGAGAGACTGCAAAATATATTTTATTTGTTTCAGTCTTTTAACAATTCAAATGGTCAGCAAAAACCAAAAAAATCATGTTTTAAAACCCAAGATTGCTTAGATGGAAAAATGAACACGACAGACTCTGCCCACACACCACCGGGCTCTCCTGAAGACTTGCCTGATGATGAATCTCTGCATAGCTATGGTAGCGCTGCCACAGCTGCTTCAATTGAAGCAGGCTATGCTCCATTCAATGGAACAACCTTCAGTGGCAGATCCATGCGCTATGTGCTTCATTGTTCATCCCATGCTGGTCTTGCAGGGGATGAGTACTTAACCCCTACACAGAGGGCTCAGAAGCAAATCCGTCGTCTCAAAAACCTACTTGCCCAAGCTAAGAAAGATCTTGAAAAAAAAGATAGTGAAATATTTCATCTTACAAAAGAAGTTGTAGAGCTTCGTCTATACAAAGCATCTATATGTTCACCAGATGAGAAGTCAAATTCTAGTGAAATTGTGACAATAAGGGAAAATGCTTCGGATGCTTCGGTTGAACAGGAATGTCCAAATAGGGAAGAGGTTTGCAGAAGTTATGATGTCACAGACAGCTCCCTGTATAAAGAACAAACACCGACTAGATGCCGAAATGAGATGCAAGGTTCTTTCACTGACTCAGGACATTTTGATGATTTAACAAATTCATCTCTACATTCCAAGGAGTCTGTTCATTTAATGACCCATGAAGCATCTTGCATGACCGATATTGGCGATGGAGAGGAAGAGCGCCATAGTTTAATAGCATATTATGACAAAAAAATTGAGGACTTGATGAGAACACATGTTGGGGAAACACAAGAGATTAAGAAGGCTCACAATGACAAGGTAGAAGCTCTGCTACAAAAGTTAGCAGATGTGAACACCAGATATTGTGAATTGCTCCCTAATTATGAGCAAGCCAAAGAAAGGATCCACGCTCTTGAGAAACAGTTAGAGGAGGCCAGCAAGCAGTTGCAAGATGAAGAGAGCAGACACCGATCAATGTATCTAAAGATGTACAACAAAGGAGTTGAGGCAGCTAAATTTGAATTAGATAAGGTAAAACATATTTCAATACTACTTTTCTATGCAGGTTAATCTAAACTTTATAAAACAAGCAACCCATAATAATATTATTTGTTTAAACAAACAACATATGAATAACATATAGTTAATTAGCTTTTGCCCGTGGCTTTGCTCACATTAATGTTATCCCATGGGAACCATAGAATTTTCTGGGATTAAAAGTAGCTATGGACTATTCTAAACTATAATGTATCCCTGTGCCAAATTTCATCCAGATCCATTTTGCCATTTTGGTGTGATGAGCAAGAAGCATCTATCCAAACTAGAGTTGCCAACCATCCTGTTTTCCCGGGACATGTCCTGGTTTTTGTAGTGTCCTGGGTTATCCTGGATAGTTTCTAAGCAGCTTCCTGTGTTTTTAAAGCACCCTGATAAAGTCAAGTATTTTGACATTTGCACACCACTTTTACAATTCTTATGTTACAAGTGGCCTCAGCGCTTATGAGTGTGAAACTGTCAACTCTTATAAAAAATTTTAAAATATGATTATTACCATTACTTGAATTTCATTACATTAATAATTAATTTAACTATTGCTACTCTATTACTGCCTCCTGTTTTTAAACTGAACTGTCCTGGTTTTTTAAACTTCAAATCCTAGTTTTTTTTAATTTCAGTTGGCAATCTTAATCCAAACTATCATCACATTTATATATTATACTCGTGTACTATGATGATACTCATGTGATATGTACTCATCAAAAATTATAATCTGTTCCTTCCTAAAGACATAATGTAGGATAAAATATTTATAGATTAATATGGAATTGATTCATAAAGAGATTTATTTGAACATCTTTCAAATGGTTTTTGCACTTTATAAGAGTAGTGTTGTTTGTGTCGTGATAATATTCAACTTTTAGCCATCCCAGCTAGTTGAGAAAGCCTATTCAAGTGAATAAAATGCAATTTTTCTCAGCATTGATTCTTGTGAACTTTAAGTATTAAACTGAGCATTAGCTCACAACAAAAGAATGCTAAGAAAAAACATAACTCATTAGGGTTATGTTTTTTCTTAGCATTCTTTTATGGGTTTTCTATAGAAGATGTCATCAAAATCCTTTAAAACTGACAACACATTGCTGACAATCCTGGTATTGCAAATATATTAACATAGAATATGGTTTGTATTAAAGGAGGAGGCCAGCACTTCGCCGGGCCACATGAGCAGGGTGTCTGTGGAGGAGCTATTGGAGCAGCTGCAAATCACACAGACTGAGCTCGAGAAAGTCCGAGTAAGACATTTATTAACAAATTTTTTCACATTATTATTTACAATTTTATTGCAGATATAATTCTTTAAGGTTGTACTAATCTGTCGATGTTATTGTCTCACAAGTAGCTTTACTTAAATTTAATTTTGAAAGGATTGTCTCTAGATTCAGATTGTGTCATAATTGTAATTTTTATATAAACTAAACTTTTCATTCTTCATTTCCTGTGTTTAAAACCTTGATGGAAAATTTTATAAAAAGTTTACAATAATATTGCTAAACTAAATCAAAATCTGTTTGGCATCATAATCTATAATTTAATGTACTCCTTTAAGATGTTTTGTTTTTCACTTCGTATTGTCTACCAAATGAAAGAAGTTTGTTTTTATTTTACTGTTTACAAATGTTTAAAAATGAATTACCAATTTAAGTGGCGTTTGCGGTTTTGCAACTAAATCAATGATAAATAAGTACTTATTTTCTCTGAAATATGAGTTTTTTATCGTTCTAAATAATTTTAGCAGCACACAATAATTCATAGTTTTCGATATAACTACAAAAATGAGCACATTATAGATCTTTGAAAAGTTGTACTCCGTAAGTAATCAATTGAATGAAAGATGATGGATAATGATGAAAATGTGTAGATACTAAAAGGAGAAATGAAAATCAGGTGATAAAAAGAGTTAAACTAGACAATTGATGAATGAGTGAAGAGTAACGGCAGGCAGAAGAGATAATGGATTGTGGTATCACAGATACCAAGCTAGATAAATATAGAAGGAAAGACATCTTGTGCCGACAAAAAATTAAATGAGAAAAAGAAAACACACAAAACATGTATTTCTTATAACTATTTTAAATTAAATAGGCACGAGTGATATTGATTGGTTTGTAGTTATGAATTTGCTATTCATCTTATAGACTGTCATCTAATAAAAATCTAATTATAACAAGACTCTAATTTTCCATTAGGACATTATTAATTATGAATTCGAATTTCCATTAACATGTTTTGAATATTGGAATTAACCCACTGAGTTTGTAGAATGTGCATGTAGTCGCGATTAACAGGAGCCCGCTTTAATGTGTAGTGCATTACAGGACACGGCATTCACAGAGGACCGAACGGCAAAGGCACAAGTACTGCTAAGTGCAAAGGAGGCTGTTTCTTTATGGGTCCTAGGAGCTCGAAAGGTTGGACTTTTATACCGGACATGGGCAGCTCTCACTTTATTACATCACTTCTTTATACATATTATTTTTTTATATATTTGCTCCACCCTGCTTTCCACACAGGTTACCTGAAGTTATAGTCCGCGCTAAACTTTATGGCCGTCTGAAGTTAGCAAGTGATTGTGCAATAAATAGTTTTTTTAATATACCATTTCTTGCACAGTCTTCTACAGCTAATCTAGAATGGTTTAGAGTTTTTTGTGGGCATTTAAAATGTGATATTTTGTCTTGCAGTTTAATATTTAAAAAAAATATATGAAATTGTTTAACAATGAGCAATAGTTGTAAGCTATTTTAATCATACTTTTTTAAACAGAAATTATGTGTTTGTGTAGAAAATGTCAACTATTTAGTGAAATATGAGATTTTAAGTTGCCATGAGAATCTGTCGTTTAGTGTCATATTTAGCTAAAGTTAAAATCTAACTTCAGCCAAATACCTCTTCGCTAAAATCTTACATGCACTATAATAATAACTTATAATGAATAAGATTACACTTGGTTTAAAGTTCTTTGTGACCAGGCCTGAACAAGAGCTATTAAGTTTAGCGGGCGCTATAACCTGAAGTTATTCAATTTTATTTGTTATAGGATAGGATAGGATATTCGACCCTGTAGGATGTAGATTTTGGAGGTTATGTTTTATAGTTATTATTTATTATAATTAGCTTTAGCTAATTTCTGCAAGTTTATGTTAGTAATATAATTATCTTACTGAAAGAAAGCATGCCTAACTTATTACGAGTGCTATGGAATAATGGTTTGTAATTAACACAGTATGTTCAGTTTGATACTAACAATTCTCATGAAATGCAGTGTTATATTAAGCTTTATGTAGTATAGTGGGTGCCATACTTTATAGCTGCATAATAAACGGTTTTATAAACAAAATCAAGTATTGTGCAGCGTTCTGCAGGTACTATGGAGTGGTCATAAATTTAGCATGGGCTATAACGGACCTAACAGTAGTAATATTTGCTCAACTGACAGCTTTGCATGATATTTATTTTGAAACAGCCTCTTTTGGTTTTTGGGTGTATTAGAGTGCAATTGGCACTTTGAAAATATATACATACATGTAGTTATAGAATGGTACATGTAATTATCTACATGTTATATCACGTTTCGTAGTCATCGTTCGTAAGGGTATAGAATGATATCTAATTAGGTGGCTTTTTGTTCAGTAAATGCAATTTCATTTTACAATTAGTTTATAGCCGCTATACTCAACCTGCGGCCCGCATGTGGCCCGCCTGACACACTAAACAGTTTGACAAGATAATGAATTGACATTGGTAACTCCTCTGGTGTTGCAAATATTCAGAGACGCTGTAAACGCTTTTCATCACATGGACCAATAGCCCGTCGGCTGGGTCCGTGACCCTGACCTGACCTGATCTGTAATATGGCCCGTATAAAAACAAGTTGAGATGGCTTGTTTAGAGCATATTATGTAGAAATGAACAACTCAGTGACTTAATAAGTGGTCCCATTTTGTTCGCAGGATATCACTAGTATCAATTCATCATAATTTTTCAACTATATGTTATAACTCAAAGACTGAAGCTTTTAAAAAAATGATGCACAGACTGAGCTCTTTAATTGGATGCTTCACTCGGCAATATTCTTAAATTTTAACTTTTTTCGTGCTCCACCTTCTGATATTAAAAAAATATTTTCCCTTAACACTATGCATAGATGCAAGTGCGAAACTTCTATAATTGTGCCAAATTTCATACCTCTATCCATGGATCCTAAGATAATTGCTAAATAGCTGTAGATATGATATGCTTAAATTAGTGCATAAGGGTTCGTATTCACCTTTAAATGGTGGAACCCGAAAGATAATATCAAGAAATCTAAGTTTCCTGACAAAACACCATCTAAATATAGCTGATTTCGGTCGGATTCTCTAAGTATCCATGGAAAAAGAATACTAGCAATAAAAGTTCCTGCATTTTAATCCGTTCCCTTGATTATTAGTTTTACTGTATTCGCGAGACGTAACTATTAATTGTAATTACAGTAGATACAAGTAAAAATTAAAGACAAAAAACTTCAAAGTAGTTCGTACACGTCACATATGCGAATAATACAATGATGAGGTTGACACGTTGACAGACAGTTTTACGTTATCGCTCAACCGCTATCCGGACTCGCATGCCATCTCTTTTGTACAATACCGTAAAGTACAATAAACGTTAACAGTTGATTGGACCTATGCAAACTCACAGAACTAACTTCACTCAAAGCGCGTTTAAGGTTAGCGCATACTGTACACATATAAAACCTGTGGAAACTTATAGTTCTGATACATTGATTAAATATCAAATTGAATAGAAAATGTTAATAATTTCAATTTTTTATTAATTTGATCTAAAATTATGTTTCTGACGTTATCTGCTAGTGATGACGACTTTAGACGTTGTTAAAAGTTACGTTTTTTTACTTGGCTATTATCTTTCCCAGTATTCTTTGTCCAAATGGAAACAAAAATTAGCTATGAATAGTTAAATGAAAATTCAAGTAGATTTTTATATAGAAATATACATTCAAATTGACTGCTTGCTTTCGATGTAACAATGAATCTAGTTTAAGGCATCGTGTATTGTTTACAGGCAATGTACCGTCGCATTGTGGAGTCGCAAAAGGGCAACAAGAGCAACGTGGATCCGGAGGTGACACTGCAATTCTTGAAATCGGCCATTTATTACTTTTTGACCGATCCAGAGAATCATCAGGGCCACCTGAACGCCATCGAAAATATACTCGGGTTCACTGAAACGGAGAAAAAGAATATACGCAAAGCAAGGTCGACGTAGAAAAGACTGCTGTGAACGTGTGATATGTTCTTAATTAGTATAATTTTGTTAACTACTTAGATTATGTTTTTTTGTTTCATTATCGTCTGGAACGATGCAGCTCATAAAGTTGGGATTACGATATTGTGTTGTGACGTGTTGCGACGGGTCACATATTTAGGTTTCATACTTTTAGTATAATTAGAGTTATATTATTAGGATGCCGTGTGTCGTGTAGTAGGGGGGTGGGGGGAAGGCGTTTAAATATCGTGGACAAATCGGTGGTGGGGGTTATGATACGTGCGAACACATCGCACGTTTCTGATAGTTTTACGCATTATAGCAAGTCTACTTCGGGGACAGATGTGCGTGCGTATATGTGCTTGAATGTGAACTAAATAATATCAATTTTGAACTTAAGTTCAATATTCTCTCTTTATGTAGATATAATATAAGCCATACTTTTTTTTTACTCATTATTTGAGTTGAAAGAAAATATTTTAACCAGATGCGTTTGTACACTTTACAAGCTGATAAAGTGCCAGAACGCACGCCTGTGTGACATTTTATGCACCATTCCGTCATAGCACGTCACAACACATCACGACGTAAAAACGTAATTCTGCCTAAGATACAATGTATCAATAAGATGTGTGCACTTTACCTATTTTGCCTTTACATGGCGTAATTAACACAATAATAGATTATAGATATGGTGATTGTTATTTGTTACTATATTTTAGTATTAGGGTTTATATCGAATTTATTTTCTAGGTAACTATTGTGATTTAATGTAGTTATTAAGCGCCAAAGAATCGAGTTTCCTTTTTTCATTTCGTGCAATTTTGACTTAGATTATAAGGCAACACAGTGAATCAAACTACATTCCTTCATTAGTAGTCATTGTTATAATTCGTAAGGGTAAAGAATGGGATTAGAATCGGTGTCTCATTGTGTCTGTGTACTGTCAACAAGCACATAACCAAAAGCGAAAAAAAATATATATCATTCAAACAGTATATTTTAGTGCTTTCCCTCGTTTATGCTCAATTATCAGCGAAACGTGTAATTGCGAAAAGAAACGTTAATATACGGCAACAAAACTGAAATAACTAACAGCACTTAACAATATAATAATGATCTTAACAATAACTTATCTATACATATAATAAAACTGTAGAGGTCAAATTTCTGTACAATGAAAAAAAATGCTAAAAACCGAGTCAAGGGGATGTAAGAATGAACTAATTTAGATTTTTTTTCAAATGTTTTGTTTCTCTGTTTGTCTGTTTGTACCGGCTAATCTCCGAAACGACTGGACCGATTTAAATGCAATTTTGTATGGTGGTAGCATATATCCCTGGTCAACATATAGGATACTTTTGATCCCGAAAAATTAGAGTTCCTGTGGGATAGTTAAAAAACCGTACCACGCGGACGAAGTTGCGGGCATCAGCTAGTTATAAATATTAACAACCAAGATCAAACAATTATGGAGAAATCTCTGAACGTGTCTAACTCACAGAGTAGCGAAACTAGACTGAAGTACAATTATATGAAAAAATGTTATCACAATGTAATATTTTTCTTTTTAATCATTACCATCAAGATTGGGCAGTGTGTGAGCGAGATGTTAATATGGGCGACGCCATTTTCAATCTATATTCTTTACCCATACTTGTAGTACACATCTTATATTTATTGTTATTTCTTTTTTAAATTTTATTTGCATGCTAGTGGTCAGCACATGAATGGCTAAGATCTCTCTGTTACTCGCATATTATGATAAAATAATTTTGAAGATAACTTTTAATGGCGACAACAAAGTTATGCGTTATAATTGTAAACTAGCCACTCCGCCTATTTATTAAGCACTCATTTCTTAAAATTTATCTTCAAATATTGTTTTATAATTTTCTATAAACTAGGGTGGGTTAGTGTAAAAATCAAGTCTTGCCTATTTAGATTGCATCTGTGATTAAATTATACTTTAATTAAGTAGCACGTTTGCATAATATTCTAATGTACAATTCACTGTCATTCCACAGTTTATATAAAACTACTTAAAGCGTTTATTCTCAACCTTGCAATAACAATTCTTCCTAAGATAAGACACGTATAGTCAGCATCGACGTTAAAATTTGAAACCGCTATTAAGTTAGCAACAGATAGTTGAGCAATAGGCAGTATTATAGCATTAATAAAAACCGATGTTGCGCAGCTTTTGGTAATCAGAAGATGCTTCGCTTCGCGCGTGTTACATTTACAACAATTACAACACTTTTTCAATTTGATATTTGCATAAATATATTTACTCAATACAATTTTAATAATAATGATATCTCTATGTGAACTTTTACTGCAGATTTATAGCTCATGTCAAATTGTAAAAGTTGATTCTTCACGTCTTGTTTTATATAGATTGTGCGTATTATAATAATACTGTAAATTATGGATAATTTTGAATCTTAGTATTATTTTTGTAATCATAGTGCTTCGTGATTCTGCATCTTGCCGTCTCTGGTTTTATGAAAAAATCGTGATAAATTTAAGGGGCTATGTTTATAAATTACGTCCAATAGATGTATCTTTATTTAAATAAAGATGTAGATGTTTATAAGATTCGTCTTATAATGTATTTAATTAATATATTGTCACTGCAGTAACACATGACATACTTTAGGGTCTTAGATGTAATTTTTGTGACAAATTGGCTTGCCTTTGTTCTTAGTAATATACGAAATAATTTTAACATTTTGTTTCATTTACTTTTTACATAATCCCTATTATAAATGCGAAAGTAACTGTCTGTCTGTTACGCTTTCACGGAAAACTACTGGGTATACATTCTGACAAAAAAGTATCGGGAATGAATGATTTGTTTATGGTTTCAAATTCACGACTGTTTTTCATTTTGGCGCGGAGTTCCGAGTTGCATCGGATATTCAGATTAAATGTGCTGTTTTTAGATCATATCTAGTGTGTATTGTGAATTTCATAACGGACAAAAACATCGGATAAAGAGTTTTTCTTAAAGTTTGCATCGCCAATGGAGTTTCGTGTTCGGAGACACTGAAATGGGGATTGTTCAAAAAAAATTACCCTCTGATTTTATATTTTTATTATGTAAAATAGGGTATTTTAAGATACTAATTTGAATATTTTTGTGTTTTAAGAGTTAGTTTTTTTTAATTCGATTTTTAAACAAATTATCCGATGACGTCATTGGGGACAACTTTACATTAATTCCTTTGCCTATAAAAAGAAAATAATCATATTAATCTGTGCTACTATTTAAATGTTACTGTCATTATTCATTATGATACATCGTGATCATTTTAGTGTGGCCAGCTAAGCAATTTTATCGGTAGATTTATTTTATATATTTTGGTGTTCAACATTTTTTATTTTCTAAAGTTACTGTTAAGTTATTTAAAGTGACCTTTAGTGAAAAATCAATATAATATAACTTAAACTGAATAATGTACAGTTAGACTGAATACCATTAATTGATAATCAGGCATAAATTACCTATTAGACACCATAGCGATGTCATTACTTTTCTTAATTTGTAATAAAGTATTCTTTCGGCGATTACAAGAGATAAAGCTCATTCGACCACTAAAATACTTTGATTTGGTATCACATTTGGGTTATCATTTTTAATGTCTGATACCTAGACATAGTCTCATTATCCAATGATGTTGTCGATCCAGTTAAAATAAAAAGGTTGTATTGTCAGTTTCAATTGAGAGGGGGGGGGGAGTATTATTAGTCAGACCTTTAAAAAAAATATCAGTCGTTAGGACTGTACTTCAGAGATAAAAACTTGGTATCTGAGCGTGACGGTCGTGCGAATTCAGTGCATTTTCCCCATCCTAGAAGTATCTACCGAAGTTTTCAATTTAAAAATCATGGCGATGTTCGATAAGATCTTTTTTAAGTCAATATGTTGGGAGTTACTTTCCTACACACACGTGTGTACCTACAACAATTACAAATTTTAGTAATTTCACTATTAGCAACCTGGCAACATTGGGTATTTAGGCTTTAGATCGGCGGTTAATGCAGCATTTCTAAATTCTAATATTATTCATTACAATTAATTTCGTCCTTAGAAAAATCTTCTAAAGTCATCCGACAAAAAAGTGAACTGTTTTATTAATGAAAATGTATTAAATATTTTCTCTTTCTAAACATGGCCGGATCTTCAAATAGGAGTGTTAATTTTGTAAAGGCTGATACGCTAAACCTACCTAACATGTAATATTATTAGAGTACATAGCTATACTCGTAGTACATATTGGAGAAATAAGAGGAGCTAAAATCCTGATGTAAGTAGTTTTGTGAAGGTTTCTAAATTCAACATGTTCGTCCATAGATCTTCCTTCCTTCTTTCCTTTTATAACCTGTGTAGTATATTACTATTCCTGTCTGTAAATTTCATCCATATAAGAAATCAGTAATGTTAATTATTAGTTAATATATGATTGATGTAAGTATACTTTGTGTTGAAGTCAAAATTCATCTAAAATGTGCACCTATTTATAGAAAAATTGCTACATGTCTCACTCATTCATTAGAAACTGATTAAAATAATATTAATTACTTATTTGATAATTTGGCACAATCAATAAATCAGCAACCTATATTACTTTATTAATAATCTATAATACAAGTAAAGTATCTCATATAAATACATACAAATAAAGTAACAGACATTGCACCACTGCCCTGGCGGTTAGATAGTGTGTTTGATTGCTAATGTATGTTATGGATCTGATCTTATACAACAAATTACCGGAAAATATGAAAGTCTCCAGTAGTTTTAAATATATTCACTTGCCGGCTTAAAAGTGATTAATTAAGCACATCTATGGCTTGAAGGATTTCATGGAATATGAAGATTTGTGACCTTAATTATTGTAAATCTCTTAATAATATGATTTTGATGTGTAACATAGTTACTAATATGAAAAATTATGATTTAAATAAGGACTATGCGAGTAGTTAAATAGACACTTTATCTTTTTTTTTCAGGTTCAGAAATAATTTGCAACAACTTTTCTGCATAAGCAAGGGTTATGCTTGATCATAGAATTATATGACTTATCCACTGCAGTTTACATGAAAACTTTATGTATAGAAAAAACCAAATGCTAGCCTGCAGAAAAAAGAAAAAGATAAAACTGAACATTTCTGAAAAGATTATATAATATGTCCTAAATTATTATTAATAAGTGTTTAAGTAAATAAACAAGTTTAACTGCTAAAAGTTATTTATTATTTCATCTTGCAAAATAATAAGTCAAAAGATATATTTTATTAATCAATTCATATAAATATATGGCACATACAAATTTATAACTCACAATAGTTTGCTTTCAGTATAGAAACCATCTTATTCTTATAACTCATAATGTGAACTCTTAAGACATCAGTCAAAGTGAAGCTAAAATATTTTTGGAGGAATGTTAAATATTCATATATTGTTTACATGAGTTATAACTAATAACATCTAGATTTATGTATATATAAAAATAAGTTATTTAAAATAGCCATCCTTGTTTTCAATTAATTAAGCTTTAAAGATATAGACCATTCTTCTATGGTGGTACTAATCTTTTCAATCAGTTTCCATTTATTGATTTGGGCTCGCTTGAGATAATTCAGGTTCTGGTGAACTTTTTGTATGCCATTAGCTCCAATGCAGTTCATAAAGAATACTCCAAAGAATTCAAGTCAGAACTCGATGAAGGCCAACCTATGCTCTGAACAAAGTCTGACAAATTGGCTTGCAACCAATGTTGGATTGAATTAGCTTCATGGGAGGGTACAGAGCCCTGTTGGAAATTCCACTGCTATCCAGCGAATAAAGTATCACTTAATGCTTAAATCATTGTTTCCAATATGTGATTTTGGACGTCCTTCTAACTTCTGGCGCAAGGTGTATTGTTTTGCCAGTTAAATTTTCTTCCACCGTGATGATCTTCTCATCAGTAAACAGGTTATTTTTTGGATCGTATCTCTTGAAAAGATTTCGACATCGTTCCAATCGCCATTTACGAAGACGCTCGTTTATATAATGCACTTTTCTTTGACTTTTAGTTAGAGACCATATGTAAGTATTCTCTTTACAGATATTTAAGAAATATTGGTCTGAAGAGATAATATATACATAATTTTATTCTGGAGTACGTCGAATAAAATGTTTGTTTATATTGATGTTGTATGACATAACAATGACATAAAAAGGAAAATGTCGGTCCTTTTGTATTTTGAAACTGAATGGCTACGGTATTCATATGCATTTCACCAGACGTAAATGACGTCATAGGATTTAGTAAGGTCAAATAAAGGTCAAACGCATTTCAAACAAGGCCAGATTTGTGGAAAGTAAATTCTTGGTTTTTGCACTATGAAGATTTACCTCGCCCGAGTAATGCGCCTTCGCAAGGCGATCATTGTTAACGAATAACTGAACATTCTGTGTCTCACAATGTAACCTGTATTACAATTTTCTCCAAAACCTCAATCGCATGAGAGTCGCTGAGGACATTCTAGTACGAGTTAATTCTGACCAACATTCATGAAATGCATTGTTACTTGTGACGACGAGACGTGGGTTTAAGAATTGTGGTCATGTTGACTGTTTGCTTTGACTATCACGGTGTTGTGCACTCGGAATTCTTACCGGAAGGTCAAACGGTTAATAAACTATATTATTTGAGCATTGTGCGACGTTTATGAGAGCAAATTCGACAAACAAGGCCAGATTTGTGGAAAGAAAATTCTTGGTTTTTGCACTATGATAATGCGCCTTCGCAAGGCGATCATTGTTAACGAATACAATGTAACCTGTATTACAATTTGCTCTTTAAACAAGAGGTACGCACTAGTGTTTGACTCTGAACTGAACTCGGGTATAGATATAAACTTTTAGTAAAAATTTATCTAACTGATGGGGAAAACCGCTTAAAAATCCGTTGCGTGCTTTAGGAGTTATATACAGATAAACAGACGCGGAAAGCTACTTTGTTAAATACTATGTAAATATTAGTTAGCCTAGTGCGAGTTGCACAAAGAGACAGATAACCAGTTAATGAAAACTACTGGCAACCTACCGCGGGCAAGCATGACGGGCAGTGCCGTAAATAAGGCGGTGCCACCGGTGCCCAGGCAGAGGGCGTAGACTCTGGGGCGCGCAATAATGGCCAGACCAGGCAGAACTATTATTTTTTCGGTTTGCTCCTGATAAGTTCCCGCTGCGCCCCTAGTGCACGATTCCAACACATACGTACCTACATGCCAGTATCATCAAAAACGTCTGTTAAATTAGACAAAACATTGCGCTTATTTTTTCGGCAGCGCACGAGCGTATTTGTGTTCTAGTTCTTTAAAAAATAGATTTTTCTTCCAAAATATTAGATAATTTATCCACCAACACCAAGGTCCTTATGCGTTATTTTATCACCCTGAATGAAATAAAGTAGGCCTATACATAGCATAGCTCAAGCTAAGGTACCTATAATATCTAAAAAAAACAAGAGCGTAGTTATAGAAGTTCGCATAGGGCGCAGAAAAGGCTATTTACGGCACTGGCAAGGAACATATTACTCTCTTACGAGAATTGCCACTTGCGAGTACCAGACGTTAAAGGAATGATTTCGGCTAACACTATTCTTTGTCTCAATATTTTATTCTCATACATTTTCTATAAAATCAGGTAACTACTCCGTCCACTTGACGGTTGTGTTGTTAAACAAAAAACAAGCCTTTAGTGTCGGCCTATAATATAGCACGTTATAGTCGACTACAATGGTGATATTTTTTATATTCCGTCTCAACAGTCTATTATTATTTTTTTGGACCGTCGTCATCAAAGTCAGTCTTGAAATAAAACAAACAGCTATATCAAAATGATTAATTTATTGTAAAAAGTTGCCTAAATTAATAGTTAATGATATTTAGAAACAAATATTCTGGTATAAAAAAATTAAAGCGACCACAGACTTTCATACCAAATAGACCATAGTGTAGAAACATACTCCAAACGCTCATGTAAAATGAATAGAATGGTGTAGTATAATCGATAAAAACCGTAAAAATATTTGATTAGCCTCACTTACTATCATCATAATGGTATCACAACCATATCTTGTACATTATGTATAACCGTTTTTAATAATATAAACGGACACAAAGATTGATATGATAAAAATATCCTTAAAATTATACTATCAGTATTCATGATCATGTTGATCCGCAAACATTATAAATACATACAAAATACCTTAGCAAAGTAATCAGTCAATACTGATTCAGCATTAGAGTATCCGACTCATGTCTTTTTCAATTCGATGGTTTTGTGATCAGTAATTACACACAATCTGATTTGAAGTAAACAGTTAACGCGTATATTTCGAATATTACTCTTAATTAGGGCTTTTTACGTGGTTTTGCTTGCGTAAGGTTTAAGATCTGTCGAGCAACATCTAGCCCATAAATATATGTATGACATGTGTTTTTCATGATTATCTTTTCAATCTTCTTTTTATAAATTAACACAATAATTGAAAAGAGATTGATGACCATAATCTTGCTAAATTGTAACTAAGTTTAAAAAAAATGTAAAATTCCTAAATCACAACGCCATCTAGTGGACACATATGTGTTATAAATCAGACGCACTCACTTCACAGCTGCAAATCTATTTATGGCACATAAATAATATTGAGGTTTAATTTATCACACAAATTCACATGATATCGTTTGTCATGGATGAAGGTAAAAAATGTCAGTAAGAGAATCCGATCAGTCTTTGTTCACCTAATAATATCAACGATAAATCACAAACCCAAGTCTTTTTTAATAATCAGCCCAATTCTAACATCGATGTAAGCTTAATTAAGGTGGTACGCACAGTCGATTTTCATACTAAATAATATCATCGACTTCAATTACATACAAAATTAAATTGTTTTAAAATAAATATATTTTTTTTATTTAAGGCTTGGCAGCTAGACCTTTAAGCCAGTCTGAATATTATAGAATTCTTTACAGTAGTTGTATTTTTTTTTGTTGTGTGACCAGTGTTAAGTATTCATGACCATAGACACTAATGACCGGTTCCTGTATCTTACTATTCATTCCCTTACCTTACCATCGGTTGTATTTTGACATTACTTGTATGGAGCTTGTCAAATTTTAACGGATAGTAGGGCAAAGGAACAGTAAGATATAGAAACCGGCCATAAGTTAACATTGTTTAGTATGAAAATCGACTGTGATACAACATAGCCTAAATATTATTTTGTTCATGTTTCACAGTCAGCTTACCTTTGGAATAAGGGAGTTTTCTTTGAACTTTATACTTAAAAATATTAATACAAAGTACATTAGATAAGTAGACATCCTTATACCTATTTATTATGGTTCCACTCTCATCCAACATCATTCATTCACACACACACAAACACACACTCGTAACCATAATATTATCTCGTGTTGCACTTATATTTAAGTATGATATAAACACATAGCTGCTATATACAACAAACGAAAAATGCAGTCACCTTTCCTTTTTCCTCCTTTCAATGTCAATAATAGATATGTGCGCTGCGTTGAAAGACAGCGGCGAGCGCACTGGAGGTTTATAGTCGGCGGCGGCGCGGCACCGGCGGCGTCACAATTTCAGGCTTTTTTAAGTTACTGTATTTAAATCTACTCCATCTATATTTGCTTCGAAAAATAATCACAAATAAGACTCAGCCACCTAAAAATGTGAGCTGGAAACTAGGAATAAATGGGCAGAATTCAAAGATGTGAACACTACCTTTGTTGTTTTTAGACTAACATCCATCTCTTCTATATGATGCTCATAATTGAACTAACGGTTTTAGATCTCAGTCATTTTTAAATACTTAAATTGTTTGTGTTGGGATTTAGGCTTGCAATATAACCCATAAACCGCTCACCGGAACTTATCAGTCTCGCGTGTGACAGTTGACATTAGAGCAACAGTGGCGCCACCAACCCATTATTAGAAATCTCAAAATCAAGCACGGCCGAGCGGTGAGTTTTAAACTAATTTATTTGCAAGCTTAATTATTTATCAATATTCAAGTGCCAATCTGCAGTCTAAAAATATAAAAATAGTATGGAAATTGTTTAAAATTCAACCAATGTCTCCAAGTGCTTACACGAGCAACTAAAATTGCTCAATTCCGGTCAATGCTCGTTAACTATGACGTCACGACTACATCAAGCGATTTTGGGCGATGACAATATGTGGCTGAGATATGGCCACACAATACCATGCAATATGGAGCAACTTAAAAAATTAGACACCCTGCCGCCGGCCTGTGCCTCTCGTGAAAACGAGGCGTTTATGTACAAATGAGATTGAAAGAAAATTTCCAAACCGATTGGATTTTCGGCAATGTTGAGAAATATGGAATATTATGAAGGAATTAGAAGCAATATTCCTGAAACAATTGCCGCATTTTATTGCAATTGCTCCATTACTGTTATCAAGCAATAACTGCTCAAAAAATTGCCCGTGTAAGAGCACCGTAACTGGTGTACGCGGCGCGCCGTGGCGCACATGTCTAATCCATAATAGTGTCTCGCTCCTCAGTATCAGTCGAAGCTGAACTTGACCTGTTCCCTGGCGGGGTCGTTGTCGGCCGCGACCGCCTGCAGCCAGTACCTGCTGATGTGGCTCTCGAGGGAGGGCGTGCTCTCCTTGCGGGCCGAGGCGCGCGCCTTCCTCTTCGCCTTGGCGTGCTTCGTCCGCCGCCTGCCGACCTTCGTCTTCATCTCGGCGATCTTCACCGACAGTTGGCTGTCGAGGGAGTTGCGGCGCGACTCGACCGATACGTGCCGGAGGCTGATGCTGATCTGCGAGTCCTGCGAGTTGCGTCGGTCGGGGGTCGAGCTCAGCGAGTGGTGCGTGTGCGCGGGCAGCACCAGGGCGTCGCGACGGTGCACGAAACGGGGGAGATTCGCCGCCCACGACGATGACAGTTCACCACTGCCAAGACGATACGAATTTATTAACTTTAGTCGTTTATATGTGACTTTGTTTACTTACATACATATACTTATTTCAACATAAGTAATTTATTCAGTGTCATTTTTGTAAAATTAGACAACATATTCCAACAATAAAATTGAAGACAGAAAATATTCTTTAGAATTGGCGACGATGTGAAAGTTCCTAACGCGGTCCTTCAGCGTGACTCCACACTACCACCGCAGCATATATTAGTATTGTTACAACTTAGGCTCCGACAAAGACAAAACCCACGTACAGATCTGTAAAAGCAAATTTTATTACCTGTACGGTATTTGAACTAATTGCAATCCTTTTATGATTGTCTTCTTTTGTTCACTTATTTACTGTCAAAGTTTCTAGTTATTGTGGAGAAAGGCTGTTCTCCACAATTGTCCTATTGTACCCGTTTACGGCCGCTCAGGAGCATCATTAGCCATGTGTTGCGGATTATAAGTACAAGCTAATTCTAGGAAACTATGTCGACGTTGCCGGGCGGGCACATATGCATTTGTGAAGTATAAAACGATGGGCTGATTGAGAGAGGGGATCAGTTGAGCTACAACTACGATCTAGGCGTGACGTGTGTACATTCGAGAATCTAACAGTGACGGACTTTGCGCGTTTTATTGAATTACGACCTTCTGCATTACGTTTGGATTTGTTGCGTTCGGTTATATTTGTACCTGTGTTATACGTGTTTGTATAGTTCTAATAAACTCTATAATAATTCTAACGGAATTTTAATTCGAGTGCGGCAAACTCGTAACAGTATTGATTGTACGTAAGACCCACCTCTCATGTTTGGCGTCGTCGGGATAGTCGATCGGTGAGGTGTGGTCGATGCAGAGGCCGACGGGGTCCTGCCTGGACCCGCCCAGCGAGATGGAGAGGCGCCCCCGAGCCGCGAACTCGCCGCGCCGACGGTACGCGCGCGCGATGAGCTCGTGCTTGCGCGCGCGCCGCGTCACCTCGGCCTCCACAGAGCAACCGCATTTCCTTCATCACAGTATCAAAACATATTCATTTTCTGTTGATGGTCAAACCGAAATTACACAGGTTCATTTCTGTCTTTTAATTTGTATAGAAATAACAACATTTTTTTTTTATATAAAATACATACCGTGTCTGTATGTACAGACACGAAGCCATTTAAAAAAACCCAACTGAACTGAACAATTTAAACGACGGATAATATGATACATTTTTTTTAGATTCCTGGTGTTTGTCTGGGGTTCACGTATAAGCTACTGGGCCGATTTCGATGCGGTTTTCGTTGGTCGACAGCTAATTCTTAAACTTAAAATCTGCTCTACTTTTTATCTTGGAAATCCGTGGGAATTTTTTTGAGACTTGATTTAAAATGCGCAGATTAAAAAAATATTCGAATTCCAGTGTGACTTTTTCACTGATCGATAGCAAATTTTATGTAATAAAATGTGTGATATTTTTATCCCGAGAATCCCGCGGGAATATTCCCGGGGGCGATTTAGTTTGGGTGCATAAAAATTAGCTTATTCCGGCCCAGTTTTCACTAAAATGCCAATAGCCAAATGATTCTAATTTGTATCAGTAATTTTCCAATAAATTTAAACTGTATAAGCAACTGAAGTATTGTTCCCATCAACATATCTCGCCTGCGCTTGCTACCTAAAGCCCTGTCGGAGACCCACTATACAGTTTTTAACATTACTGGTTAGAATTTGACAATCTCCATACAAGTAATTATCAATTTTCAAGAAATATTAAGTTAAAAGAATGGACATCAAAATATGGTCACCTAGAATGATATAGCTATAAGCAATAACACCACCTGCTCAATACTAGGTACTAATTATCTAGGTGTTATTTAATGGTGAATTATGAAAAGTATTCATTCTTCTTTTTCAAATTTTTGATTGTCAAGCATTGACATCCAAGTTAAGAGTGGATATACAATGTACAATAAAATCTAGTTGGTCTGAAAAACGTTGCTGCATGCATTCTCAGGTGCATACAGTATTTATTATATTGTTACTGCTAGATTTTGTTACTCCGAGCATAAGTGTAATCGAAAATTTCACAATAATGGGAACCCGTTAGGTGTCTGGTTTCCGTGAGATACGGATCCACTTTGCAGTGAAGCTTATGCGAAATACTCAGCCAGTATAAAAGATCATGAAAATAAGTAAATGATGTGCGTTACCTGGCGATATATCTCCGCCATGCGCTAGCGGCTGCGGAAGTCCAAGTCCAGGAGGCCATTAGCGCCCCCCCGAGGAACACGCACAGCAGCCGCAGCTGCACCACAGACACCGAGGGCCGAAGCCCCACCTCGCACACTTTGTCGCTGGAACGGAGAGCCTCCAAACGACAACTGGCAAAGCATTATTCCATAAACTTCTCACAAATGATCTATCTATATCCCTACATCACATAGTTGATGTTATAAATTATATTATATGTATATTTGCCTCCGTGGTTGAGCGGGCTAAGCCTATGCCGACTTACCTCACTTCAACTCAGAGACTCTGGGTTCAATCCCTGGCATGGCCAATTTTAGAAACGAATTTTCCCATTATTTATTATAGTCTGGGTGTCTGGAACCGGCCCCAGTGTTATCCAATGTATATACCCGTGACACAAGTGTAACTTGCTTAATTTGGGGATATGCAATATGTGTGTTTGTCTGCCAATTATTATATAAAGTCAATAGTCAAACATTTTGTTAATATCAGAACTAAATTATATGGATATAGTAATGTGTGATGTGTGTCGACTATGTGTGTTTAGCTATTCATGCCCACAATTGGACATTCTTTCTTATAGTTATTTATAAGTAATTACAATTATTTATCTATAAAACAGAGGATTCAGACACTCAGTTCATGTTCTGAGAAAACAATATATTTCTCAAGAAATGCAGGCTGGTCACACTTTAGATTATAAATCAACTCCTGTCCGATTCCTTTAAGAATCCTAAAGCCTGGAAACGCGTAACTTCGACCCAGGGCCTACAGACATATGCAGTCTGTGTCGGCGACGGTAACTTCTCTCCATTAGGTGGGCCATCGGCATATTTGCTTTAAAAAAATCAAGCTGAAATAGTCTGCCAAATAACATTAACACATCACTGATTCTATAATAAACTGAGTGCCTCTTACATGATATTCTTCTTGAACGCCTCCTTCCATAACTCCGCGTTTTGAAACTCATATATATGGCACGTGAACGTTACGCAGATGAAGACCGCCACCAGCGCAGCTGTGATGGAACACCGGGTGATCGTCTGACGGATCTTATTCGCGGCGCGGGGCGATATCACG
Organism: Dendrolimus kikuchii; assembly: GCA_019925095.2. NCBI lineage: Eukaryota > Metazoa > Arthropoda > Insecta > Lepidoptera > Lasiocampidae > Dendrolimus > Dendrolimus kikuchii. The sequence continues at coordinate 10,580,909 of CM034403.1, forward strand.
TCCTTGCTGGACACCCTCACTGCGATCAGTGAGAACACACCTGAAAACAATTGCAATAATTACCAAGTGCTCATTATTCAAACAATTTCATCATTTGTTTTCAACAAATCCGTAAGAAAAATTCGTCAACAACTAACGACATTAAAGATTAGCCCCCTGAGCCCGTATTTTCATAAATGTAGAGCCTCGTTTCTAAACCTGGGGATCGCAGTCTATTAAAAAAAAGGCGTATATACAAATCAAACATATAAATAAATTATTAATTAAAATATTGTTATAATCTTGCAGTGAGGGGGTCGCAAATCATCTTACTTAACTTTTGGTTTTTTCGTGATCACGACATAAAAATCGTTGAGAAACAATGATCTAGGGAAAATTGAAAAAAAAAAATAACACGCAGTTTAGTCTTTTTATGTTCATGGGTTTTATTGATTGTAATCTGTGGTCCAAATAAATAAATAAAAATATATCTTTTGTCATGGTTTTAAGAAAAATTTTGCTTATCTATACTAATATTATAAAGAGGTAAAGTTTATGAGTTGGTGACTTGTAGGAAGTTATCTCTGGATCTACTAAATCGATTTTAAAAATTATTTTACTGTTAGAAAGCTACGTTAACAGGGAGTGTCATAGGCTATATAACATGACGCTATATACCACGGGAGCGAGACCGAGCGCGGGTGAAACCGCACCGGGCCGCTAGTATCTAATATTCAAACAAATGCTACTCTAGATTTTTCTTGCAAATCACATATAAGTTACAAAAATAAACCTATGGACACAATATATTTTGAATGTAACGTGATTAAAATATATCTTTTTATCTCGAAAAGTGGAAGAATTTCCGCAAGATTAGAATATTAAATGACAATGAATTAACCCATTAGAATAATTAAAAATTTAAATCCATTATAACAAGGTAATGCGGCCAGTCTTTTGGGGACATTCCCAACTGATAGCGATCTGGCGATAGATTTCTAGTTTAATTTTAATTTGTGAAATGTGTTATAATAATAGATTTTTTTTAAATCAGGATAATAATTATATGTTATTTCACTAGGAACAGTTTTGTATCTCACCTCTAAGTAAAAAGTAGCCCCCCAACACGAGTACGAGAGCCAATGGCGCCAGCAGCAACGCAGCCCGCATCGGGTGGTTGACGTAGCCGACGAAGCAGACGCCAGTCACGCTGCTGCCGTCGACCTCGCCGAACGCCATAGTGGCTATCGTCAGCACCAGGGGCAGGGACCAAGCCACCAGGTGGAAGTAAGCAGCCTTCTTATCAATCCGGTCTTGGATTTTACCTAAAATAACAGAATTTTCGCCTAACTAGCACAAAAAGGGCGCCTTTGCTACTTAGATTTATTGCCTAAAGAATTCATCGATAAAAAGTAGGGTTCTGCTCGCAAATAAAATGTATGAATGAGGATGCCTTATTGTACAGATAAATTATAATAAAACATATTGTTTTATTATTAACTAATATACATTGTTTTTTTTAATTTCATGAGTTCAGCAGACAAGCAAACGGCCCATCAGATGGAAAACGATTTCCATCGCCTATGGACGTTTGTCACACCAAAGGTGCTACCACTACACATGTGCTGCCACTTTCTAAAGGGAGACTGAAACCTGGCCACTAATGCCGCAACACAACTCAAGGTTGTGATGGTAGTATAATCCTAACCAGGGGTGGTAGCCATCCAGGCAGCCAAATACCCACCACCTACCACCTGACTGTGGGTTGTTTTGTCGCCTCTTACGACAGACCGTCCGGACAGAAATTTGTATTCTTTCTCTGTTCTTGTTTTAACTATGCTGGCAATCACATAATGATTATCACACAGGCAATTATTCAAGATATATAAAAAGTCTTAATATTTTGTATTTTATACGCATACTGTAATTATTATTTTTATTGTATGAGTACAAAATTAAAATTAAAATTTCTTAATACTTTGAATAAAATAATAGGGTGCCAACAATAGTATAGTTTCCCCTATTTATATCCATACTTTTTGATGAATCTATTATTAAATTTTCCTCCCTGCAAGATAACAAAATAAAACATACACGAAAGCTTAAGATAAAATTTAATGAGCCCTATTCGAGACGAACTTTCAGATAGACACAGATTTCTTAAATTCGTTACATATATGCGATTTGCGTAAATTGAATTAATACTAGGCCCCTGATTACTTATCAAACAACTAGACGCGAAGTCCATATATGAGACTTACCCAGTGCACGGAAACTCATATGCCATGCATATGTAAATATGACGAACCACACGCAAGCTGCCATCATGAAATAATATACCTGAAACAGTAAGTAGCGGGAAATAGAGACATAAAAAAATCGGCCAAGTGAATCCATCAATGCATTAACTTCTCTGTTCTCTATTTGTCACTATCTCAAAATCTGCTATTTTTTTCACGAATTTTCACTGAAAATGTTTTGGTCTAACATTTTGTTTAACAATCTGTCAATTTTTAATATCATTAATAATGTAACATCGCAAACTATAACATTATTCGACTCATAGTAGAGGCATATGAAACTTGTTAAGTGGTGGAAGAAACAGTAAGATAGGTGACACCAGATGCTCTAGATACAAATGAGATTTAACACTAGAAAGATGATTACCAAAAGGTATTGACATAGAGAAACTATTGGTTCAATATAAAGTCTTACCAGTACAAAAACAACGACGCACGATAGATTCTCTTCTGCAGATGGTTCACCTTGACGTCTAGTGCCATCTTTTGAACAGACAATATCATCCCTAGATCCCACCCCAAACTGCACCAACCAGCTATAAAATTAAAGACTGGATAATTCATTGAAATGTTCAATTTCCCTTTTAATCGACCTGAATATTTATTATTGAAAATTTACAGGAACAAAACGAACAAGAAATAGGTATGTTCGAATTATGACTTATGATCAAAAAAACCTAAGTTTCGCCGAATTTTCCGGGTAGTCCAACTTTATCTTCTAGAGTCCTAGAGCATGCCTAGAAGTGAAGAAAAAGAACAAGAAATCTTATTGGGACTATTACCAATGCTAGATAAAATGTCAAATCGGTCCAGTCCTTTTCAAGTGATGAGCTAACCAATTAATAGCTTCTAAATATTATTTAAATAGATAACAGAATAAACATGTAGTTAAAAATATATATGTAATTAATTTATGTCGTGGTAGCGTAATGGCTAGCGCACGAGTCCCAAGCTCAAAGTGCGCGGGTTTGAATCCTGGCCGGGACTCATGCACCACTTTGGCAGTTTTTTGACTTAAATATGCATGTTGTTACGATAACCATGTGCTAACAACGGTGAATGAAAACATTGTTATGAAACCGATGTGTCAAACCTGTCAAGCCTTGGATAATACTGGCGGATATACTGTCCGTTCCCCAATAGTGGAATATACATATAGTTTATAATAATGTGATTAATTTATTTATGTATAACTTGTTTCATTTATATAAGACACATTGGCACCTAACATACAATGGGAATTACCACTGTACCATGTTATATCTAATTACATGTTTTGAAGTTACTTTAGAGGCGAGTATAATCAAACCAGTATCACGTAATGTATTTTTTCGCAAGAAAAATATATAAACAGAAAAAAAAAATCGTAGTTTAGAAGTAGCATCACCATCAGTACAATTCCCGGCACCATTACCTTAGCCTACGTACAAGCGAAATTTGTTTCTTTTTCGAAGTCGGTTTTATCCCCTTCCAGTAAAAAGACAAAAACTAAATGTTATACATATGTCGATAAGTAGTCGATAGTAATGTAGCACGTATGACATATATATAATATAAATAAAATTACTTTTGTAATAATGATAAATAGATGACTATTGTAATGATAACTTTAATAATGACTGCGCTAGTCTTATCGAGAAACTACATTTGTATGTTCCCCCTAGTCTTGTACGCCCTAGAAAACTACTTCATTCGCCCTTCTCACGTACAGCTTTCAGGCGCTACTCATTTTTTGTTAGAACAGCGAATGAATTCAACAAATTCAACAAGTCGGATTATGTTGACATTGACTTGTTTGTAGATAGTCTAGCATCTGTAAATGCGAATTTAATCAAAGCCTATTTTAATAATAGCTAGTTTTCCCCGTCACAAAATGTTCTTATTATTGTTCTTTATTTCTAAATTATTGTATTTTATACTTTATTTTTATTTCCCTGTCATCTATGGAGGTTTATAATTAGCTGTTCTTTAACTATCTCTGTAACGCTAGTTTGTAAACTTTAGTTTGTAAGATCACAGCTGTTAACCCCCCAAATAAAATAAAATAAAATAAATAAAATAATATAATTATGACGAATGCAAATAAAGGAATATTGTAATCTTCCATTTAATTATGATGAAGTCAGTACATATAGAAAGAAAGAAAGAAAATATTTATTTCTAAAAATGCGACACATTAACAATAATTTATAATAATAACAAACACTGAAAATGTGAAATGAGGTTGGCACTCAGTTTTTACTGTGCCGAAACATAGTCCGACACAACACTGATTTTCAGTGCCCACCTCCTTAATTACAAAGTCATGCGACCCACGGTAAAAATAAGTTAAATAAAATTAAATTATAATCAACATATAATATATACTTCACGGGGTCGATAATAATTATATATGGTAGTCTGTAGGAGATCGCCTTTAATATATGTGCAATAAAGTTATTCATTCATTCATTCATAAATCGTATCACATTTGCTACGCTCAATGCGCAGAGATCTCTCCTATTCCGGCGAGCGCTTAAGAAATTATTTTTATTTTTTTTAATTCTTTTAGTTTAAAGGAACTTTGAACCTTTTTGGTTGTCTTAAGGTATTTGCTGGAAACAACATTATAAATCCTACTTTAATAAATACTCTTTGAGAGGTTGCTCTTTAGTAAGTCTGTCTATTGTTTTCTTGTTTTGTAATCCGTCCATATTTTGGTGTACAATAACGATCAATCTATCAGTTAGTTCGCTTTATTCGTTTTTATTCTTACCCCATAGATGCAACGGCAAAACAGACGTTAATGTAAAATATGACTAATGCTGGATATTTGTTCGCACTGCGCCAGTCAATGAGGAAAGTGGCGACCGTGAGGAGGTTAAGCGCCAAGCATACGCCCGCTCCCCATGCCACCAGTCTGTGTATCTGTTGGTGCTCATCTTCCGTGTATAGAGGGTCGCGACATGGCAACCCACAACCAGATATACCTAAAAAGAATTACACCTGATCCAATCTACATCACGATAGTTAGTATACAATTCAATTCAATTAATTGATTGTGAATCGGGTAGATGACACATTTTACAATAAATTCTAATATTATCCATAATATATAATTCTAAACATGCTGTCTGTACACTGAAGCTATTTAAAAAAAAACCTGGAACAAACTGCAAACGACAGAGAACACGATGCAATTTAGTTTAGATTTCTTGTTTGTTTGTTCGGGATTCAAGTAAAAAGTTTTATCCGTGCAGGAACGTAGAAAGAATACAATTTCCTGCGGCCGGGCGGCCTGTCGTAAGAGGCGACAAAACAATCCACAGCCAGGTAGGTGGTAGGGCATTTGCCCGACTGGATGGCTACCACCCCTGGTTTAAAGTATGTCGCCATAACAACCTTGAGTTGTATTCCGGCATTAGTGATCAGGTTCCAATCTCCCTTAAGAGAGCAGCAGCGCATTTGTAGCAACTTTGGTGTTGCAAATGTCCATAGGCGATGGTAACCGCTTTCCATCAAGCGGGCCGTCTGCCTGTCTGCTGATCTCCTGCGATAAAAAAAACCGCTGGGCCGATTTCGATGCGGTTTTCGCTGATCGACAGCAAATTGGTAGACTTAAAATCTACGTTACTTTTATCCCGCGGAATTTTTTCCCGGAATGATTTAAAATGGCCTAATTAAAAAGAAATCAAATTCCAATACGATTTTTTAACTGATCGATAGCAAATTTTATGTAATAAAATATGTGATATTTTATGCCGGGGATCCTGCGGGAATATATCCGGGAGCGATTTTTAGTTTTTCAGGTGCATAAAAATTAGCTTATTCCGACAGTATTCACTAAAACAATAGATTACATTATTTTTTAAATGCTACATTACTTTGTGTCCCGGGAATCCCGCAGGAATTTCAAGTCAAGCGTGGACGAAGTCGCGGGTATATCCTAGACTATTATAAAAATATTATTTTATACACATTAAATATATAAAATATACATAGAGGATATAAATCGTTATTAATTACAATTTTATTGTAATTCTAACGCCATCTGGCGAAAACTAAAGAACTAATATAGACGTAAACAAAATGTTGTTTAGTTACAAATATACCTGATTTTTTTAGTTAATCACAAATAAATAATTAATTAGTTATCACTAGGTAGAAGGCTACCCCTCATAAATCACAGCTTTTTGCTAGTTTTTAAAATATTATGGTAAAAATATTTTAATAACTCTTTAAATAATAATTAAATACGCTACTCGTCTTGTTTAAATTGTGACGTCTTAACCTGCTATTTTGACACAAAACCTAGACGGCTTCGGTTAAAAGAAAAGTCACACTTTATTTGACTGTCAACTACCCAATTATGACTGAGGCATGCACCGTTCAGGCAGTTTTCGAACTGCATATTGTTGCAATTATTATACTATATACCAAAGACGAAAGTAAAAGTCAAGAGGAAAACTGCACATCGAGGCAACCGACATGTGAAATGACCTTGGAAAAAAGTGCCTAACAATTCCCCTAAAATAAAGAGGACCGTGCCCAATAGTGGAACCCTGGAAAATAAATAAATTTTAAATATAGCCTATGACACCAGGACTCCAATTCTGATATTACAATATCGTCATAATGGTCGACCACCGATGTCGTAAAACATGAAGTATTTTAACAAAGCCCCTCAGACTTAAATCGGTTTATAAAGCGACTTTGATCTATGGAAATGAAATATTCTTCTCAAGCAGTCGTGTAAAATATAAACGTCTAAATTTCATGAAGAGTTAAATCTCACCTTCATAAACATGGATCGGTTTATTCGTATGCACCAGAGGAGGTAAGCATTTCCCAGTCGTGTTAAATTTAATTTCTCGCACCGCATTATCGCACATCGATGGAAATAATGTAGTGTTACATTTCAGGAAGGACGGAAAATATGAGGTATTGTACACAATAGCACAAGGCTCCATTGTTATCTTGCACATCTCATAAGACGGCAAATAAACCATATCGTGCCCAAGTATCGTTTCACATTTCGGCATGAAAGTGGCACACAGTAAGGGCTGTATAACGGCCCAACAACTTGGCACGTTTATTAACTCTCTATAAAGTTCTAGCTGCGTTTGTATCTGCTGTTGACTATCGTAAAATGTGAGATGGACGCTTGTTTTGTCATAGGGTAGTTTGGAACCCAAGCAAGTCCTATTCAGCGGTTCGCATGTGGCTCTTCTAACGCAACTATCCAGCTTCTTCTCCCTCTCGGGAAACCATTGCGTGCTTTTATCAGGTTTTATAAGCCTGAAGTTAGGCGTTCCGTTAATTGCTTCAAGGCGCTCTGCAACGATGTCGCTCAAATCTGTCAGGCCATTTTTGTCGCCACCATTGTCGAACTGACTCGCCCCACATATTGGTATCATTAATAAGCAATGAAACCATCTCACTGGTATCATCTGAAACAAGAGAAGAGAATATTGACTAGTGTCCTTCTGAAAGCAAAACAGGGCGAAAAAAATGAAATAAAATTAAAACTACATTTTAATTTCATATTAATCTTTATTTCAGGGCGAAGGCGAAGTCAAATGAAACCCTTTAAAATTTCAATACTTTATTCAATTCACAAAATGTGATTTTTCTTCATTTATTTTTTAATATATGAAAAACCTTCGTAGTATATTTCGGTGAAGTCCAAGGGTCGAGGAAATATAGTGGAAAAGGGTATTCAGTGCATTTATTTCAATATATATTAAAGTCGTGCAATTTTAGACCAACGTTTAACAGTTTTCTCACTGTGGTGTTATAAATATATATTGCATATACAAAAGTAGTAAATTGGATATAAGCTCAATTTGATCTTAGACTTATGGGTGCATTTGAATAAGCAGTTTAATTAACAATTACATAATATATTATTTAAAACCCAACTTAACTTTACACAGAAGTATAAAATTGTTTAGCGTTAGGTTTGCTTTGAGATGGATGTGTGCGGAAATTATTGTTTCTTTTTCCAAAATTGCCTTTAGGAATAAATAGTACCTTAGTACCAAATACAGTTACACACAATCGTCGAAGTCGTACAAATGTCTTACGAGTGCCTTTTACACCACTTTTACGTCAATATGAGGTAATACATGGGAGCAGTGATTTCTAAAACACATAGCCCGTAAACTATAGAAGCCATCTTTCGCCACAAGACCTTGTATATTTATTTATACGGCACGAGTCTGCAATAGCTGAAGGTGTAACAAATTCTACTATAATCTTTCCATATCGAGCTACGACGGCAGTTCAGAACTGTTTCAACTTATAGGTCCCTTCTCAGAGATGACTGCAACAAGCTCTATACTATGAAGTCTCTATAATCATATAAAGAGACATAAACGATCTCAAGCAGAGAATATATGTATGCAGTGAACAGAACAGATAATAAAATATAAACAATTACACCCGAAATAAAATTGTCATATACAAAAGTACAATATCAATTTAAAGTGAGGTATTTCAAATTAATTTTATGGTGAATGCTTCTAATGTCTATTGCATTTTATGTGCATTACTAACATAGGTATGAAGTATGTATATAATTTTCAGTAGCATGTTCCATAATTAGGTGCAGTTAATATTAGCCCTTAATAGTTTCTTCCAATAATATGCTACTGTGAAATATAGCGATAAAACCAAATTTATTTTTGTCAATTATAATTATTATAGTTTATCTTATTGAATAAAACGTAGCAAATACACTATAAGAAAAACATTTTGAAAACTAAAAATAAATTCATGGTTTCATGAAATGTATGTTTCTTAGAAGAACAAGGTGTATACATATTTTATTAATGCTGGGGTGTTGGTAGCACGATGACTGTACGGAATTTTCGTTCATATCATATAATTTCAGTGTTTGCATGTTTCTTCTTCATGGCATTGGTAATAAGCTGATTTACATTAAATTCAGTATAAGGGTTAACTTTCGTTATGAAAACAAGTTATTTATTACCTATCTCGGAATATAAAGGAGCGGATAGTCACATCAACTGAGATACTTTTTAATTCACAAACTGTCCCCGCCTCTTAGATTTTGTACGTGTCCTAATTATGACGTCATAAATAGTGCAATAATTATTGTTTAAACAGTAATTTAAATCATTATATTTTAAAAATCAAATAATAAGTTATTTTATCATCTGTTTTTTGATGTTATGTAAAAATATTAGAATTTATTGTGACATCTGTCCGCATCCCAGTTACATAGTTTCCGTAGGTAATAAGTCATCGAAGTGTATGTCAGCGCAGCGCGGAAAAAGCTCTATAGTAAAGGCAAGAAAGACACCGTAGATAATTCCCAGAAGGAAAGCACTTGTTAAACTAGGTATAACATAATAATATAAAAATAAAATAGATAAATCAGGTGTGGTGTACGCTTGTAGTGGTCAACTTTGAACATTAATAATCTTCATCAGTTTCTAAAATATCAATAAAAAATAATAAATGATACAGGTAATCATCTTGCATTAAATTAATCTTAGAATGTGAAACCAGGTGTTGCAGAAAAACAATCCTTGTTATATATTAAAAATCATTATATTGTAATAAGCTGTAAGTTTTATTGGTAAACTAATAAAAAATATTTCCATCTAAATTAGATTATCATATAATATGAATTTGCAATATAGTAAAATTGTCTGAAAATATTAAAAAGAACATAAATGCACTTCAAAAACAAGAAGGATGGAATGACCCTTGGAAATTTTCATTTGAATATCATTTATTTTTATTTTATATATATTTAATAGTATACTTATTACATATTATAGGGATAAAGGTTCAGTATATCTTTATTTGTGAATGCTTTATTTATTAATGACAAAACAAATTCAAAAAATACCAGGCTCTTACTATAGTTAGGAAGTTGATGACATGCTGCTTTAATGTTCAATATCTGCATGAAGTCTTCCAACTGGGCAGCTAGTGTATATCTGTCACCTTCTTGATGCCACACTTCATAAAACGTTTTATTACCTGACAGAGAAATATTGAACATTAAATAAATTGCTTCTTGTAGTGAATAACAATAAGACAGATCAACTCACCAGTTCCAGTCTTGATTGAGATACCTGGATTAGAAATCTATTTTTGACATAATATAAATTTATTATGTATTCAGCTTATCATAAAAATTCAAGCCTTAACTAAAATTATTTACATCTTCTCAAAAGCTAACACTTTTACACAATCACTCATCCAATTTGATTTCAAACATAACAGTAATAATTAAAATTGTCTGTAAATTAATTTTCATTTTTTTATACTTCTGCTAGTTGGAAATTGGCTTCCCTCCTCGTCTATAGTTTCGATTGGCCCCAATGCCCCTGCGGCTGCGCACCGATCCACGCGGGCTGTTGTTCCGCCAACCGCCACCACCGCGGCCACTATGCCCATTCATGCCCCTGCCACGACCCCTTCCCCTCCCCCTGCCTCTGTAACCACCCTCCCATCGTTGGTTCTGTTGGAAACTTCTGTCATCTCCATTTCCTTCCTCATTATAATTATCTTCCTCAGAGTTTTGATCATATGATTCTTCTTCATGGTATTCATCATCATTCTGATTATATGATTGATTATCAAAACCAGAATCATACTGAGACTTATTATAACCATTGTCCGGGAAAGGAGGTCTTGGTGGCATGTTGTTCATAGGTGGCATACCTCCCATAGGGGGCATGCTGTTCATAGGAGGCATTCCCATTGGTGGCATGCCCACCATATGCGGCGGCGGCATGTGCATTGGGCCTATAGGAAGTCCAGGTGGCCCCATAGGCGGTCTCATTGGCCCCATATTACTTATTGGCATCATCATAGGTGGCATGTTAGTCATAGGTCCCATACTATTCATGTCTGGCCCATTACTATAATTATTGTCCATATCTTGGCTGTTTTGGTCAGATGTATCCATTTCATTGTTGTAATAGTCATGTTCTTGATCATAATTTTCATAGTTGTCATTGGTTTCATTATCTTCATTTTCTCTTGCTTCAGGGTCATCCTCTCGTTCTGGATACTCAAATGGTTGTATATTCTCATCCTCTACATCATCCTCTAAATGAGGCATCACATCATGTAATTCTTCAATTTCCCCAGTAGCTATGTATTTCTTAAGTGCTAATGGTCCTTCTGAAATTGCCTTTTCCAGTTTAGATCCTACTTCAACAGGTATTAATTTACCATAAATCAATATTGCAGATGGGGTGATTTGTTGAAGAGGTACTGCACCTGGGACAGATTCCACTAACACTTGAGTCAATGCTTCAGTGGCATCATCTACTGTTGGGCCATGGTTCCATTGAGCTTGGAAGTTTCTAGGTATGGGTTTACTGTATGGGACTTTCTTCACCTTCTTCTCAAAGTCCATGGGCACAAATGTAGTGTCTAAGTCTAAACCAGGTATAACTTTATCTGTATCTGAAGAGAATATTTCAACTTTATCTTCTGGACCCATACCAGGAATAACTGCTGGTTCTTCTAAATCATGATCATCTTGCACTCCAAGTGGTAAGGTATTGAGATTATATTTGTCTCTCATTAAATCTCCAGGACGGTTACGTGTCCAAAATTTAGATGTGTGATCATTAGAGCCTGAACATAATATATGACCAAGAGGATGCCATGCCATAGTCCATACTATTGATTCATGAGCTCCTTCAATACATCCTACTTCCTTGTCTGTGCCTACATTCCAAAACAGAATTGCACCATCAGAACCACCTGAACAAAACAAACCTTCATGGGTCGGATGCCACACGACACTTGAAGCCTCTTTTTTGTGACCTCTAAATATTTGCAATTCAGTGCCTAATTTTCTAATGTCAAATAATTTGAGTAAATGGTCCCGAGAAGCAGTTATTAGCCAATTTCCATTATCATTCCATTTCAGATCCATTACTGTTGACTTATGTGCGTGCAATGTTGATAATGCAGTCCCTGACTTTGGGTCCCAAAGCTTTATTGGTTGTTGATTGTCTTTACTTCCTGATACAATCAATGCTTTAGTTGGATGCCACTGTACACACTTTACATCAGCACCATGACCCCTCAATATTCTTTCCTCTTGACATCTATAAAAATCAAATATTCGAAGAGTGCCATCATCTGAACATGTCACGATTTTTGAATCACTGGGACTGAAGCTTATACCTCTAACAGCTTCCTTGTGTGCTTGATACATTTTAACATTGTTCATGTTACTTTGCCAGTATTTAATAAACCCTGAATGATCACCAGTCACCATCCAACCTTCCCCATGTGACCAAACCATGGATCTAACTGGTGAATCGTGAGCCTGAAGAATTGTTTCAAAGTTAAAGGTTAACCCATTCCAAAGAGTGAATTCGCCTGATGAAGCACCAGTTATTAGTCTTCGGCCCTCTGGAGTCCACGCCACAGCAAATATGGGGCATCGCATTTTGTTAGTAGCAGTCTTAACAAAACGAGTTGTAACAGCATTAATAGGGTTATCGGGATATGAAGGTGGTGGTAATAAATCAGGAGTGTACATGGCATCAGGCTGGAGTGCGTGCCTGTCTCGCCAGTCACGCTGCCAAACACGACATTCTAAAGCCTTAATGATAGCAGCGTTATAATCTACAGTTTTACGCATAACTGATTTACGTAAACGTTTACCATCGAAATCATCTTGTGTCATATTCAGCGGACCCTGAGGTGGGAAGCGCATCTGATAGTTGTAGGGCCTAAAATTATGGCGCATGTTGTTGCGGCCAGGAGGAGGTCCCAAAGGAGGACCCATAGGACCACCCATACCGGGTGGAGGTACCCCCATATTGGGCGGAGGGTGTCCAAATTCCATGATATTTTACGTCGTTACCTATTTACAGAAATGCTTCATTACAATTAAGCAGTAACAAATGCTTGTGTGGCCAATAAACTAAACATTATTTGCTAAATAAAACTCACCTTATGATACAAAATACGCTACAACATTATACACGTCTTTACACAAATATAACACACATATGTTTTATAAGAGTCACAAAATAAATTAACAAAAACAGAAAATTGTGAATACAACTTTAACCTATTTCACGTTAACCAAGCAAGCCAGCCATTTTAAAATAATAGTGCTGTGCCTCTACTGTGCGCATAGCAATATGTCAAGCTATCGAATACTTTATATTGAACTCGACTAAAAATTGTATTGGACATTTCATATCGTGTCAAGTAATGACGTGACCTTGCTTGAAAATTTATGTGAACTGTATAGTCAAATGTGACCCTTCGAGTTTTCACAATAACTCCATTGAATGGCGTCAGTTATAGCCTACAATTCAACTTCACTTTCATTACATAAACGAAGACATACGCGCCAATTACACTGTCATATAAATATGATTTCATATCTGTCAAATTCTATGATCATATTTAATTGATGATGATCTGCATTTTTACATAATACTTAAGATCACATACACGTCAAACTTTATACATATTATTTAGATGGATAACGATTTAACCGTATATTCCGTTGCTATGAGTGCAATTATATTAATTGCATTAAAAAAGAAGATTATATAAATATAACAAATACTATTTAATTATAATGCTTTAAAGAGAAATCCATATAGTGTGTCACAAAACCTTAATTAAGATTATTTTACAGCCCTAAGGGCTATATTAGACTATCATAGAAATATGATCATAGAAGTGCGAGACATTTTTATATGAAGAACTTATTGCAGTGTAATACCTAACTACACGTGATTCATATTCTCTCTCAAGCATACAAATATGATCATATCATCTTTTATATATAGTATTATCTATAATATCATCCGTCTGACTCTAGAATAGCGTCAAAATGCCAAACTTTCGACTGGAATATCTAGTAAGACTTTTATCTTTCAATCTAAGTCTTCGAGTAAGCTGTTACGGATCCCTCTCTCTGATCGACTTGCTACCCATGATCTAATACAAATATGTCTTTTTTTTGTAATTTTGATCGTTTTTAAATTGCACTCATAACAATGGAAAACACGGCAAAATTGTTATCCATTTTCATAATATCTCCTCAGTAGTCTGTGATCTTGATAAAGTATGTCATTTATATGATCGTAAGATTAATATGTAAAAATGAAAATCAGCATAATATGATTGATCACAGAATTTGACAAATATGAGACCATATTTATACGATAAATATATGATAGTGTAATAGGGGCCTAACTCTAACTCTTCATTTACATTATACTCACTCCCGCTAGGAAAATGTAAAGCATCAGTATGAAAACACAAACTCTCTTCTAGTTACTAGTTTTCCTGCGGAAGTCAAACAGAGTGAGTGCGTGTTTACATACTGCGCTTATGCATACATGCTGCAGAGAACTTAAATTAAACAGCATAAAACAACATACTATTACGATGAATTGCTATAATCCACCACTTTACACGACGATGAATTTTCTTTTTTGTGTGTGATGTAATTATACAAATAATCAAATACATTTTAACTATTAGCCGTCGGTCAGGCGCGATCATAGATCACTTTTACTCTAAAGGCGCGAACTGAGTATAGAAACAGAATGTATATGATTCTACGTCAGAAGTATTTTGGAAATAGTTTAAGTAGCAACGGAAGTGGTCTCATGGAAATGTACCTTAAATAGTATGCGTACTTTAATTAATGGAATAGAAAAAATATATTCATAATAAAAAAAAACAATTTTTATTTGGAAAATATGTATCTATTTTAATTATGTGTCAGATCCCAAAAGCTTCTTGGATCCCAATAATATTTACTATAAAGTAAGTCTTATCTGTATTTAGAAAGTTTCGTTCTTATGTTTTTCCATGCATATATTCTGTTTGTGCAGCCCCATGTTTCCAGGGTTCCTCTAAGTCTAAGCTAGTCTACACTCGCTTCTCTATAGATATTAAATGACCGTCTACTGGAAAAAGTAGAACTTCAATTTTTAATTTTTTGCATTCACTAGATGTTATTTTGTAACTTCTTAAAACAGTAGCGAGAATACTTTTCATCGCCAGCATTCCAAAATGACGACCTGAAACAAAAAAATTATAAGAATCTTTTTGGTCATGCTGACTTTTTACGATATATGCCCTGCCGATGCGGCTTTTGTTTAGCAGAAATTAGGCGGCTTTCAATATGCAATCTCAATCTTTAATCTCTAATCCAAAATCGATATTTTCAATCCATTTCCTACTTTTGTGATTTCAATATTCGATCCACAGATCGTTTCGTCGATCCGTTTTACGAATCCATCGTTGGGAGGGCGATCCGGCATTTTTGGATTGCCACTTGTATGAAAGTGACAGCTACACGCTTTCAATAAACGATCTCTAATTTTGACAGATCCGTTTTTGACCTCAATCGATCTTTATTTGCGATCCCCCAATATTGAGAGATTCTTGTATAATAATGGAGTTATTTGCGAGTGATGGTAATAGTGATTGAAATGTTACTTCAATTATGGGATTTGGATAGTAGTGACGGCGAACTAGAAAGAGCAGAGTCCTCAAAAATAAACTTCTTGCAAAATTTAGAATAAACAAAACATCCGTTGAAATGGTTTTGAACGAAATAATGCCATTTGTTAGTGAAATCGAGGCGGTAAAGTGTTTTAATAATATTTACATTGCTTTATACATTAGATGACTTAAAATAATATTCAATTCTATTTTTAGAAACAACGGCTGTCCACCATTGCATCAACTTTTACTTAACTCTACGATTTTATGCATTGGGGACAATGCTAAATTCGGTGGCTGATTTTGTTGGTGTATCCCTATCAGCGGTATGTAGGATAGTGGCAGATATATTTGCTGCTATTGCTAGATTGTATGGCAAATATACTGTTCTGGACTACAGACAAATTTTATAATATCACTCGGTTTTCTAGAGTATATGGTGCCATTCATTGAAACTGAACTCAATATTAAGAGGTTGGCAATATTATATTGTCACTTCTATTTCAAATATATAACACAATTTTTACTGACTTGCTTGCACCTTTGTTAAACCCATCAACTACACAAGAAATCAGATACAATGAGGCCCACATAAAAACTAGAAATACAATTGAAAGGTAAAACTAACACTTAAGATTATTAGGTACTCATATTGCTTACCACAGGTGGGTACTTCCTTTACTGTTACCATTTGACCTATGCTTTATGTACATGTAAGAATTTTTACAACTATACATATAATAAAACTGTAGAGGTCGAATTTCTGTACAATGAGAAAAAATGCTATATACCGAGTCAGGGGATGTAAGAAGTGAAATAGAACTAATTTAGATTTTTTTCAAATTTTCTGTTTCTGTTTGTCTGTCTGTTTGTACCAGTTAATCTCCGAACTGACTGGATTGATTTAAATGAAATTTTGTATGGTGGTAGCTTATATCCCTGGTCAACATATAGGATAGTTTTTATCTCGAAAAATTAAAAAGTTCCCGTGGGATAGTTAAAAAACCGCACCACACAGACGAAGTCGCAGGCATCAGCTAGTTTAAAATATATTTCTATTTAAAATGTAAACATTCTTACATGTACAGGAAACATAGGTCAAATGGAAGCAGTAAAGAAAGTACCCACTTGTTTACTAGTAGGAAATAGCATTTCTTTTTTAATTTGAAAAATATATTTCTTTGTACAGGTGTTTGGAAACATTGCTTCCCAGTAATATCACTGACAATGCGATTGTCCTGAGAAAATATAACAAAGGTTATAATAGCTACAGCAGTTCTTCGCATCATTTGTAGGACCTAGTATTGAGGAAGTGGTCCCTGAAGTAGAGTTGTCGTGAGAAAGTTACTGTGACATCAGAAAATTTGGAAAATAATGTTACTCATAGAATAGATACAATTTCAAATTATTTTTAATAATACACATATATATTATACCTGCCTCTAAATATATATTATGTGTGTATAATATATTGAAATAAAAAGTTGCCTGTGTTAATGGAGATTGTAAGCTATGTTTGTACTACTGCTACACTTTACTGAAAATTCTTTCACCCATTTTGTGTTATTGACAAATAAACACTCACACAAACAAACTTTCACATTTATTTATATTTATAGGATTTGTAAATTGTTTAAAGTTCATGTAAATATGTGTTGTGATGATGGCTATTACTTAAATTATGCTAGATTTAAATGGAATAATGTCCAAGAAAAAAAATATACAGATCATACTATAACATTGTTTAATTTCAACATAAAAGGTACATCATTACATATTATTAAAAACTTTTTTAATGTAGGTAATTCTAATAGCTACATTTAGGTTACTTACTATTAATATTTACATTCACATTATACACACAAACTTAAAATTAAAATATACAAATGTAAAACATCCTAGAACTTATTTTTTTTGTAGACAGTTCACTGAAACGTCACTGTCATACTGTCAAGAGTGATATGTTGTCAATATCACTCTCGCGGAGCGTCGTAACTACGGAAGCGGGACGGCGGGAAGAAGGAAGATATAACCTAATAACCTCCTCCAGAGAATCGTCGCCAGCGCACCAAGTATTCGACGAACTGCGATTCATAGCCTTAATCAAAGTGAATTATAACGTAATCAGTGTTAATATCAAGAGAGATGATTGTTTCATAAATATACCCACATACATCATGCCATGCCATGATGAATTCCGATTGGGCTCATCATGAGCTTATACGGCTCTGACGAGCTTACATCAGAAGTGGGATCCATTCATGCTCACAATGGAAGTAATACGAGGGGAATCGGTTCATGCTCATGATGGAAAGCATGCCAGTGTGATCAAGACGTGCCGATGGATTATCGGATGCTGCCGATAACGATAACAATGGAGGATTGGCTTGTCGCGGCCGTGCGCGAGATTAGCAGCGGCGTAGTGGTAGTGTGGTGCGTTGAGGTTGCGATATGCCGGGCAGCATGCCGGCTTGCCGAGTTGCTGAGGCTGTCGCTTTGACGGTGCCTGTGGCGCGACAACGTATTTGCCTGAACGTGATAGTATTGCCGTTGGTATCATTGGCCTACGGTGTGATGACAAAGGGTCCATACTGATGCTAGTACTGTAAGTGGAAGTGCTTATGGATCGTGATTGGTAAGCTACAAATTATGTGCTTGTTCCACCAGGCACAGAGGGTATGTCATTATTATTATTATTTTAGTGAGCATTATGCAAAGTAATATAGTGAGTTCTTCTATATTTTTTGGAAGGAGTTATGACTCAACTTAATCTGCATTGTTTTGGGCAATATTGCAGTAGGTGGTAAAATGTCAGTTACATGTAAAAATATAAAGACAAAACGAAAAACTAGACCAGTAATCTGCTAAATCATTTT
Organism: Dendrolimus kikuchii; assembly: GCA_019925095.2. Taxonomy (NCBI): domain Eukaryota; kingdom Metazoa; phylum Arthropoda; class Insecta; order Lepidoptera; family Lasiocampidae; genus Dendrolimus; species Dendrolimus kikuchii. The sequence continues at coordinate 10,599,537 of CM034403.1, forward strand.
CTGAACGTTACACTAACTACACTATAAATTAATGTTATTTATTGTTAAAATTTTTGATAATGTATGTACATGACTACTATGAGCTGGGTTAGGAGAATTTGAATTGAATTGACCAGTTGGGAAAAATCTTTGTGTAAGATACTGTAGAGGGGAGTAATTTTAAGAGTTTATAATAATTTTGTATTTGGGAATCCGAATAGCTGAATCAACAGGACCACCTTGAGATAGTCTTGATGCATTGGTAAAAAAAGCTGAAGGTGGTCTAGCCAACGGTCTTGCATAATTTTACAGAGTGATTAGCATCTGCAATTTCTTTGTGAATATCTAGATTTAGAAAAACAATAGGTTTATTAATAAGACTTTCAAATCTGAATTAAAAAAAAAAAGATTTATAATAATAAAAAAAATGTCAGGTCAGAAATCTACTAGGTAGTTACTTTCAAGAAGTGGAAAACTTTTGTGAGTCTAATAACTAGATGTGTAATTAATTTGATAGACTTGCTCTAAGACAGGGATTCCCAAAGTGGTCAATATCAACCCCCTGGGGTCGAAATCAGTTTCCCAGGGGTCAACATAAACAAAAACTGATTTTGGTGATCAGTGAGGTCCAAAAACCGACCCCTATTAATTAAAATAAGTTCTTATTCAAAAAAATCAAGATACTGTTAAGTTGTGTTACATGTACCAACTTATTAAGTATCATTGCTGTATGATTAAAAATACTAGGAATAGGATTTTTAAAGTAATTTGGCTATGGGGGTCTGAGGTATCAGTTTATTTTGGAAAAAGGGGTCTCTTGCCCAGAATAGTTTGGGAATCTCTGGTCTATGATGTTTTAAAGGAAATGATCTGAAAACTATCACTGTGTAAAAAAAATCTGTCCGATAGAAGCTACCTGTGGAGAATAATACCCCAATCTATACACAACCTGGAGAGTATTAGTTGGAGAAGAATTCATTGCGCTTGTAGAGTGATCTTCTGTAGGCTCTTGGCTTGAATGGGATGCAGTTTAATAGAAGCAGATTTATTGCAGAATTCCAATATGAAACAAGCATAGTCGTAGTGGCTGCGGATGATGGCATTATAAGAGTTAATTTGGCAAGTAATAATTATGCTTCATTGTTCGTGGTAGGCAATCATACTATCCTCATGGCCAAGTAATATTTAGTTCTTTTTGTAAGAAAAATGAGAAAAGACCATTACAATCCATATTAGGATATTACCAAATTGAGAAGTGAATAATTTAGTTTTTCATTTAGAAAATAATGACTAAATGGAATATTGTTATATTTTTTCTTGAATATTATTTTTCAAAGTTATATAACTTGTAGTGATGGCTCTTCACTAATATTCATTTCACTAATCACAGCAAATAACAGTGATGTAAAATAAATCATATTTCAGTTCAGGTACAAGAATAGGAAATGACTGTTAAGTTTCTCCCAGAGCATAGTACAGAATATCTAAAATAAATAGTGAAAATAATAAAGGAGAATTTATTTGAGTAAAATAACTTTATTCTTTAAAAAGTTAGGCATTCATTTGCTGGAGTTATTTAGAACACCAGGAGGCAATGTTGAGAGTGCAATGTATAATTTCATTTTACAGTTCCAGTAATCACTTACAGTTCTAGTTCCACTGTGACACTAGCGGTATTCCTATTTTGTCATCACTTCTAAAATAACAGGTGGTGATTTATCACCGGTGAAATGGCAGTGATAATGTGAAATCATTTCATGGTGACTATCGATATATTGGAATGGTTGTATTTTCCATCACTAATAACTTGCAAAAATTTGTGTTTATTATAGACGATGTAAGCAAATGTCATGGATGTGCATTCATTTTATTTTTCAAGTTTACCTTTTGAGAGATTTTACATGAATATCAGGTTAACTTTGATGGCCTCTGTGGTTGAATGGGCTAAGCTTTTGTCAATCAAGCTCAGTGCGATTCAGGGGCTCCATATTCGATTCCTGGTTTGATAAATTTCATAAACGAATTTTCCATTGTTTGTTATGGCCTGAGTGTCTAGAGTTGGCCCTAGAGTGGTCCATTGTATAATACCAATAAGTTGCTTAATTTGGAAGTATACGGTGTGTGTGTGTTTGTCAGTGTGTGTGTGGTTATCTGTCAATTATTATTAGAATAGCTACTTTAAAAATACTGAATTTAAACTTAACTTTAGCTGATTTAAAAAAAAATGCTTTCTGATATTACAAAGATTTAGGTATAGTGGAAATTTGCTTTATGTACTTGACACATAAATTCCCATAGGATGTATTCTATTGGTATTCTGATTGGAGATTGAATGGAGCGCACAATTAAACAAGGAATCAATATTACAACCATAGAAACTCGTGAATAACATAGAAACATTGTTTTCTTGAGTTTTAGTGCCACAACAAGTGCAACCTGAAAAGACGAGACTAGTCACAAGATACTGAAGTTCATCACACACTATGGAGGAAAAGACAACCATGACTTGCTACACCTGTTGTCAGTTTGAGGACTGGGTGACTGCTAGCCCAGGCAAGAAGGGATGTGGCGGAGCAGTGGTCAAGAATATTTATCAGTATACACACCAACCTACTCAGAGTACCTGGCAGATATTTTCTCTGAGCAAATTCCTTTTTATTTGGTGGCAGATCATCTTGTTCTAAAATAAAGTTAGTATGACAAACTGGCAGTTACTATGCACATAAACCTTGTTTATTTAAGTGGTACAGGTGGTGAAAACATTTAATTCACTACTCAAATGCAAAGCAATGTAATTATAATTGATGAACAAGATATTCTGCAATCATAGATATCTTTAGAATGCTTTTAATTTTGTTGATCGATTAAAGTTGGAACCTGTATAGCAACAGGCGTGGTTACTGATTGCAATCACTAGACTAATCCGGAAGCGAAGTGGTCGATTCTGGTCACGGGGAGTGGCATTCGGGCGCTATACCCAGCAGGGTTAGTATGATGGATGCATTCCGCCAGGTTAAAGGGACAGTGTACTGGTCTGGTCTAAAAGGTTGTGGAGAGTGTCATTTGGACCCTATACCTAACAAGGTTAGTTTGATGAATACACTATGCCACGTTAAGAGGCAAATGTCATTCGGGCGCTATACCTAACAGGGTTAGTTTGAAGAATACACTCTGCAAGATGAAAGTGGCATCCACGCCATATCCCGAGGGAATGGTTGGAAGGATCCACTTGTCGAGTTCAGATATGCTTATTCGGTTGGCTGGCCAAAAGGATAGTGACATCCGGGCCACACCCAAGGGGGTTGGTTGAAAGGATTCACTCGTCCGGTTCAGACGTTGGTTCAATAGACCAAAGGATAGTGACATCCGGGCCACACCAGGAAGGGTTGGTTGAAGGGATTCACTCGTCCGGTCTAGATGTTGGTTCAATAGACCAGACCCATTACGGAAAGTTGAAAGAATCATTTACTCAGTTTAACCACTTTATTCCGGGGGTCTTCGTGGTTGGGGTCGGAATTACGCTTGTTTAGTTATTGCTAAATGTAGTTATTGTTATTTGCTCATGAACGCGAAATGAATACGAAGTTAGATTTAAAGTTCAATTAGTTCCATATAGAATGATATAATTTCAGAGAGTGGTATTTTAAATGCCCGTGGGTCATGTATCAGTCGAAGTCAATGTTAATGATGATAATAATGAGATAAAATTTTGGTGTGATCTCTGGTAAAGTACCTTATTGGCCGTTTTGAGATAGATTGAGAGACCGAGAGATATGCATAAGACTCTGTAAGAAGTCTGGTTGGGGATCGTAGTCTGAAGAGGCAGTATGAGCATTGAGTCAGCAGCAGGTGGACTCAAGTGAGAGCAATGCTATAGCTAACTGGTCATGGCAATAGAGGTCCTGCCTTGAGAGGTTTTAAATCAAGAAGTTCTAAAAGTTATATTGTATTGGTTTTAATAGTGAAAAGAAGCGACTGTGATACATGGCTCTGGAAAATAATTTTGGGGTTCTGATTTAGTATTCTTTGGGTTCTGACTAATGATTTTTATAGCTCAGAATAATACTTTTAGTATTCTTAATCATTTCGGCACTTAGAGTTGTCATGCAAAGATCATTAAATTATGATATCATATTTGAAATAATAAGTGTTGAAGATTAAAATAAAAAATTCTTTAATTATTGAAGATTATAAAAGTTAATTCAAGTAGAGTCATCCAGTAGTGGCAGGATGGACGAGCGGATGTCCTGGTGCTTGGAAGTTGTTTGTTTCAGAAATACAATAACGCCCGAGGACGGTCGTATGTCAGTCTGGCCGTGTAGACAGTTCACTGAAACGTCACTGTCATACTGTCAAGAGTGATATGTTGTCAATATCACTCTCGCGGAGCGTCGTAACTACGGAAGCGGGGCGGCGGGAAGAAGGAAGATATAACCTAATAACCTCCTCCAGAGAATCGTCGCCAGCGCACCAAGTATTCGACGAACTGCGATTCATAGCCTTAATCAAAGTGAATTATAACGTAATCAGTGTTAATATCAAGAGAGATGATTGTTTCATAAATATACCCACATACATCATGCCATGCCATGATGAATTCTGATTGGGCTCATCATGAGCTTATACGGCTCTGACGAGCAAATTTATGACCAATCCCTTTTTTTTTGTGAGATTTTATAACCAGATGTTATATTGAAACGAGGATTTTGGATCGATCGATGGATTGGTTAAAATCTGGATAGATAACCATTTTAGGATTGAGATCGAATATTGAAAGCCGCCGTAAATGAAACTCAAAATAGTGTTAGCTCCTGGGTCGGTACTGAAGTCCGCGCCACGAAAGAAATCCCACAGACGCGGCGCTACAATCGCCGTACTTAATCCTGCTGGTGTAATTATTTGCTAATCCGTAAATCGTTAATCGATTTAGGTAATTATTGAGTAATAAATACAAAATATTCCATAATTAAAGCTGTAAATTTATTTTTTGTCTACTTTACGAACAAAATTCGATCAAATAACTGAGCTGCCACTTTTAGTTCCTTTATTTTCCGTGGGACTACTTTCGTGGCGCATACTTTAATTTTTACTGAGATAAGTTATGTCGTTTCCGGAATTCGGAGTTTTTGGCGGGAACTGAAACGGGACGTTGTGCCGTGCAGTTTTATTTTCCGTTGTGCCGTGCAGTAAATTCACTCTAAAATGAACTATAGTTGTAGGATATTTATAGTTTTTGTGTAATCATTACGTGTTTTTGTGAGAAATGTGGACTGTATATTCAAATGTGGCCTTTCGAATTTTCACATGACAAGAACTCCGTTGAATGGTGTGAGTTGTAGCCTACAATAGAACTGCGCTACTATACGAAGACTTATACATTAGAATTGGCTGTATGGACTAAAGATGTTTTTGCCTTTGTCTGCCTTTCTGGCGAATTCTACTACTACTGATGTCGTTTCTGTGTGGTAAACGAATATAGACCTAAATGTAGTTCCTTAAAGTTAGCACAGCCATTACACCATAATCAATTAAAACAATAATATGGAAAACCATACTTTAATTTGTTGCTAATTAGTTGCCGCAATTAGAAATTTTTTCCTTTTTTTTGTAATGAATTGAGAGGCTGTGCCTACCATAAATATTCTGGCACAGCCACAGTTGTAAATACTACTGAAAACACTATGCGATGCACGGGGGCATCACAAATTATATGCTAATCACTTTCACAGATGTATATGTGCCTATTGAGGTTATATCAGGCTATATGTATGCTGTTTTCAGATGTTACTCACCAATGCAATTCCTAGATCCGAAACTAAAAGGTATAAAAGAACACGGATGCCTCTTGGCGCAGTTCTCCGGCAGGAATCGGTCAGGATTAAAGTCGTCTGCGTCTGATCCCCAAATACTTTTCAAACGATGTATTACAAAGGGAAGGACTGCGCAACCCACACCAGCAGGTAGCGTACACGTAGCTGAAATTACAGTCTTAGATCCATGTTATATCTCAATGATTACAGTGTTTGGATTTTTGTATATCTGTTTGTTCAGTATTAAGAACGAACCAATTATTGCAGTTGAATAAAGAAAGAATCTATTTTCATACAAAGTCCTCGGTATGGAAATTTTATGAAAAGTGAAATAATACACGCCCTAACTCAAAAATATTACGTTTTTTTTTTATTATACAATTTCGAACTTTAATGCAATGAAATAAGATTTAAATAATATCCATCAGGACATATTCAAAAACAATCTTACTTAAGTAGTAAACTACAGTCGTGCCATGGATCTGACACACACTATCTATGTTTTTTTTTTATTGTTGGAGTACAGCAAACAGACCTTATATTTAGTCTGGCCATAAATACTGTTACAAATAAAAAGAAACAAAATATTACATTTGAATTTGGAATCTGTCATTTTTATATGATTGTTCATTGTGTTTTCTCATTTTGGCGCCAATACATTGTACAACATTTTGCGATATTAAAATGGAGTGGGGCGATAAAGAGAACCGAATCGCTGTGATTGCATTACACAAAGTAGGTATGGAGCCAAATGCAATTTTTAAAACTCTCCATACGCTTGGTATTAGTCAAATGTTTGTGTACCGGGCTATTAATAGGTACAATGAGACCTCCTCTATTTGTCACAGAAAAAGATCTGGCCGTCCAAGTAGTGTTCATATGAAAAAGGTGGTCAAAACAGTAATGGAAAGAATTCGAAGAATCCTCTCCGAAAGCAAAAGATTTTATCTCGGGAGATGAAGATATCACCTAGAACCATGACGCGTATTTTAAAAGATGACTTAGGACTTGCAGCTTATAAGAGACGCACTGGTCATTTCTTAACACGTAATTTAAAAAAGAATAGGGTGGTAAAATCGAAACAACTACTGAAGCGGTACGCAAAGAGAGGTCACAGAAAAAAATTGTTTATGGATGAGAAATTTTTTATCATTGAGCAACATTTTAACAAACAAAATGACCGTATTTATGCTCAAAGCTCTAAGGAAGCTTCTCAATTAGTCGACAGAGTGCAACGTGGGCATTATCCATCTTCAGTGATAGTTTGGTGGGGTGTTAGCTATGAAGGAGTGGCTGAGCCATATTTTTGTGAAAAAGGTATCAAAACATCGGCACGAGTGTATCAAGATACCATTATTGAGAAGGTAGTTAAGCTCTGTTACGGATTTTAATGTGACTTAGCGAAATCTAACTAAAATAATAAACAATAATTCGCTTCTTAATATTATATTACTTGACTTGCTCTTAGGAAAATTTTCTTACAAGTGACAAACAAAACAAAAAAATGATATTACATATAAATTTAAACGTTGAAAAATAACATGCATTATAAAAAGTTTCAATACACTCCGGGCCGCGGCGATGCGTACGCGCAATATTAGTTAGAACGTTTTGGTACTCTAATTGCCCGACCGGAGCGCATCACCAATTTTGTAGAGTCCTCTATAAGGGCTCTTTCAAGTTCCAGAGGGTTTTGAGTTGCCTTTATGCGTTCCCCATTCTGAGTCTTGACGCATGCAACTCTAGAGAATCCATGTGGTACCCATTTTATTTCTTTTACTAATCCCAGAGGCCAGTCTACACGCTTACTCTCTGTTTTAATTACTGCAATATCCCAGGGTTTGATCAGTTTACAACTACCTTTACCCTGTCTCTGACGAATAAGACCTAAATATTCCAATCTAAAACGGGATTTTAAATCACTACATAACTTATTAATATATTTCCAACTACTGGTTAAAATTTCACCATCAATAGAACTTAAATTTAGTTCCTGACCATTAGAATTAGGTGATCTAAATTGTAATAAAAAGGAATTGGGTATGAGTGTTTGTATTTCAATATCATCGGTAATAGTTAATGGACGCGAATTTATGATATTTTCCACCTCACATAGAACAGTGACTAACTCATTAAAACGAAGGGCTGCCTTTCCTAATACCCTGCGTAAGATTTCCTTCACAGAGCGAACCATCCGTTCCCAATACCCTCCACGTTGAAAAATAACATGCATTCTAAAAAGTTTCATCCCCAAGCCAAGCCCCTTAACAACACCATGTTGAATAACCAAGAAGCAGCAAGACTCAGCGCCGGGTCATAAAGCTCGGTCCACGCAGTCTTGGTTGGAAACGAACGTTTCGGACTTCATCAGAGCTGAAGACTGGCCGTCGTCTAGTCCCGATCTTAATCCGCTGGATTATGATTTATGGTCAGTTTTAGAGAGTACGGCTTGCTCTAAACGCCATGATAATTTGGAGTCCCTAAAACAATCCATACGATTGGCAGTGAAGAATTTTCCCATGGAAAGAGTGCGTGCTTCTATTGATAGCTGGCCTCAACGTTTAACCAATGGAGACCACTTCGAATAAGCTTTTTATATTTTAGATTGTTTTATATTTATGTATTAAACTAACACATTGTAAAATTTATAAATGTTATTTGCAATAGAAAAAAATTTTTCTTTGTTACAATATTTATGGCAAGACTAGGTATATAGTGTATCATCTATGAAACAGACCGTGGCAATTCTTTTGGAAAATGATTACCATCGCCTATAGTTTTATTTGCAATACCAAAAGCGATACCAACGTGTTACTGGTTTCGAAGAGGGAACTGAAACCTGGCCGCTAATGCCGGGATATAATTCAAGGTTGTTATGGCATACTTTAGACCAGAGGTGGTAGCCATCCAGACGGGAAAATATCCTACCAGTAAGCTATGTTCTGTTTTGTTGCCTATAGAATTAGTACTTATTTTTTATTTTACACCAATACAATATAAGCTTGCAAACTAGAAGGAGACGGGTACTTTTGGGCCAAATAAATAATAGGTTGGGGAAAAAGTCTTTTCGCATATAGTATGTATGAACTTGTAATAAGATCTCTTTGGCTATGCCATTTGTATCTGGCTGGTTTTGGTATCATTAAAAAGTTTTAATTTTAAAGAAGACAATTCCAAATTCAAATTAGGTAAATGTGTGATTTTCATTTGTTTCTTTTATTGTTAAAATGAGTGAATCTAATTAAGAAATTCGATACATTTTAAAATTTTACTTCGAAAAATGTAAAAATGCAACACAAGCCGCAAAAAAAATTTGTGATGTTTATGGACCTAACGCAGTATCTGTGAGAGTAGCGCAAATTTGGTTTAAGCGTTTTCAATCCGGAAATTTTGATATCAAAGATGCACGTCGCTCTGGTCGCCCTGCTACGGACAAAATTGATGCCATTTCTGAAAAAGTGGAGCAAGATCGGCATATTAGTAGTTACGATGTAGCTGGAGAACTGGGAATTTACCACAAACGGTTTTGGCGCATTTGAAAAAAGCTGGGTACACAAAAATGCTCGATATTTGGGTGCCTCATGAGCTCACTGAAAGAAACCTAATGAACCGTGTACTCATTTGTGATTCTTTATTACGACGTAATGAAACCGAACCGTTTTTGAAGAAGCTGATAACTGGTGATGAAAAGTGGATCACGTACGACACAAACGTGCGAAAAAAATCGTGGTCAAAGGCCGGTCAGGCTACACAGACTGTGGCGAAACCCGGGCTAACTCGCAACAAGGTGATGCTGTGTGTATGGTGGGATTGGAAGGGCATTATTCATTATGAGCTGTTACCGCCAGGCAGGACCATCGATTCTGAACTGTACTGCGAACAACTGATGAGATTAAAGCAAAAAGTTGAGAGAAAGCGGCCGGAATTAATCAACAGAAGGGGTGTGGTTTTTCACCATGATAACGCTAGACCTCACACATCTTTAGCCACTCAGCAGTTTGGCTGGGAGGTGTTAATGCATCCGCCGTATAGTCCTGATCTTGCACCTTCAGATTTTCACCTATTTCGGTCTCTGCACAATTCCTTCGGCAGTGTCAGGTTAACATCACGAGAGGACTGCCAAAACCACTTGTCGCAGTTTTTTGATCAGAAGCCCCAAAATTTTTATAGCAATGGGATCACGTCCCTACCTACAAGATGGCAAAAAGTTATTCAACAAAATGGCACCTACATACTTTAGTCAAATGTAAATTAACTTTATAAAAAAACCTTTTGAATTTTTATATAAAATGCGAAGAAACTTTTTCCCCAATATAATATAATGAGTTGATATTTGGCTTAATTCTATCTGGAAGGCGAGAAATCATAAAAATAAGGTCAAAAACTCACAAATAAAATAACTTATCTATTACCATAGTCGATTTATGAGTGTGAATGAATTTCAACAATTACTTAGTAATACGAAAATTACAATTATAAAAAAAATATCGACATAAAAAGAAATCTTAAAATCCCACCCACCTTTTTACAATTTGGGCCCAAGAATGTATGAAAGCATATTCGTCTCCTTTATGTATTACATAATGAGCGATCTGGCTAAAGAATGATCACATCTAGACAAACCCGTAATGGTACTAACTACTATAAAAGATATAATTATAAATTCGATATGGCGAAACATACCGTTACCACCTACATTCATTGTCACATTTGTTTAAAGCACAAATACATATAAATGTAGGTAATACACCTACTGTTTTCGTGTAAAGTTTTTTATTGTAAAATCATAAGAATACCAGCATTTAAAACTCTACAGCCGTGCGGGCACGAGCTTCCCCATTTCAGGGGAATAGACACGATACCCACCATGATTGTCCAAGGTGGATTTCGCATATTGATTGTTGTAACAATATGCACTTTGTCTCAGTAAACCTAAATGTTTATTATTACTTATTGGTGAGGATTCGAACTCATCTCATTTTAGACGCGAGTTCCTTGCTACTAAGCTAGAACGACTTTAAGTGTATATGTTTTTTTAATATAATATTTTAATAGGAGTAAAAATAAATGTTTACTTACATAATTTGATTTCGCTTTGAGTTTTTCTACCAATTATAGGTACGACTGTATATAACCTCATTGTTTCTTTTATTACTCTCTCCAAATAATCCATTTTATTAATATCTTCTTTGGTTGGAGTTCTCAATGAATCTCCAAATATGCTTGATATCCTGAAAAGAAAATAAATGATTAACCTCTTCACAACGATAAACAAAAGGCAAAAAATTATTCTGTTGCTCATATTTCGGGCTAGTTATTGTAAAATACAATAAACATTTCTCATCATGTAAGTCTCGGCTTACTATGGCACCGTCTTTAGTAATAGGGCAGCCACGTAATGGTAGTTTAGCTAATGTAGAGTATGCCGCCTGATTTACAGTATGCGGTCTGATTTACAGTATGCCGCCATAACCACCTTGAGTTGTGTTTCAGCATTAGTGGCCAGGTTCCAGTTTCCTTTTTTAGAGACCGGCAGCATATTGGTATTACAAATGTCCATGGGCGATGGTAACCGCTTTCAATCCGGTGGGCCGTCTGCTGTGCTAATGCAATTTAAAAAAAGCCTCATTTACATTGGCAGGAAAATATCTACGGATTTGGCAGCGCAAAAATGTAAACACAACTTAATTGAACACTTGAAATTTGCTTTGCCCGCTTCTCGCGCCATTTTCCTGCAGCTGCTTACTACCGTGGAAGAAGGCAAAATGTAAACGAGAAGTCAAAGGATATCAGGCCCGCGACATACCACTTCAACCTAGCAGCTCTATTGGGCATAATATCTCGTCTTTGTTCTTATCCCTATAAAAAGTACGAGCATTAAACATTTCAATCTTTCTTCCTATATTTTTATATTGTAAAATTATTATAGGTTAGTTTGTAGTAGTGTAGTGTGTTTTATATAAATTTATAATGATACTAATATTTCGGAAACTATTTAGTTTTCCACTATGGAGGAAGTAGTCAGTAACTGCATAAACAGTCTTCTACGTACAAGTAACCGGAAGGTTAGTCGGGATGGATGTCGGGATGGGATAGGAATAATCGGGTGCCAGTATTAAGCTGAGGAGTTTCTTGCCCTCAAAACAGCAATAGCACGTTGTGAAGCGGTATAAGTAGTAGGTACGACTTTACTTTTAACTGTGTGACCTTCAAAAAGCGTTCTCCATAGGAACTTGACATAAACAAAAACTTTTGAATTTGAAAAAGGCATTTATTATATATAGCAAACACACTATTACTGTACTTTCCCGAAATACTGTTATTGACTAGCATTCCTGTACGTTCTGGTGTGGTCATTTATACATAAGAATATTTTACTTACTCTTCGTAAACTTTATCTTGTACATCATTATGGCAACCCAACAAAAGCAGTGCATAAGAGATCACCAACGCAGTTGTATCATTACCGGCAATTGTAATCGAATCTATGTGCTCACGTAGCTCTTCATTAGTGAAATTCATTTTCTTTGCTAATAATAATTCTAGAAGGTCCTTTCGACCTAAAAATATAAAATTTTATGAAATATATATTAGTCAATACCTTTAATTAATTCATAATTGACAAATAAACACAAACATGGTATATTTCCATGCTAAGCAATTCGTGTTATAACAGATACAAGGAACTGGGGTCGATCCCCGGCACAAACTAGAGTAAAGAACAGAAAGTTCATTTACGAAATACCCTTCTAGCAAGCTCTACGTTCCAGTGAACAAGGCAAGCAAAGACTTAGACCAATAAACCACAGGGGCAGTCACTCACTAGAAACAAGCAGTCATTATTCCTATGAACTATTAAAATATTCTACCTTCTTTAAATCTAGCAGTTTCTGCATATTTTTCTACCATTTTTCTTTTTCTCATTACCACCTCATCTGTGAATTTATGAGTCAAACTGATACTTTCTGCCTGTATTTTGGAATAATGAGATATATTAAAAAGAAAATCTGGTTGCATCCAAACTTTGAAGAAACGCATGCCGATTATTGATATAACCCAGCTGCGCGCGCGCAGATACGGCGTGTCCGAATTGTACTGTACGTCCATTTTTTCGCCCATTGCTGTTTCTGAAAATGTTATATATTTTTATATGCGTTTAACATACATATTATTTGTAGTATGTCATGCTATTGAAGAACGTAAACAACTGTTTCAAAATATAATAAATTGGGGAAATGCTTAAGAGCCCGAGCACAACGAAAGGTTCAATAATAAACATTTTATCGAAAATACCCCATATCACAAAAAGTACTCAACAGAACTTATTATACCCAATTTTTATTAAATATATTTTTTAAGTTGGATCACCATGAGTTTTTCCAGAAATTTACATTTTATGGTATTTATAAAATCTATAGAAGGGAAGATCCAATTTTTAGGACTTAGGACTCGAGAACTTATCCCTTTGGACCTAGTAGTTTCCAAAAAAAATAATTACTGTGATATAATTATACAAAGATGGACGGATATACAGACATTCCTTTTTTACCAAAATGAATATATATAGAATCATAATAATAGTAGGTATACCTTTTTTTTCCTTACTTGATAAATTTTGAATAAAATTTTTGTTAAATAATGTATTTAAATGGATAATGTAAAACCTATTGTTATATCTAACTTTCGATGTGGCTTAAGCCGTCTAAACATAATTAAATAGTGTCATTCATTGCAAAAATCCTGTTTATAATGTACGAAAATTATCTCCTAAGAATAAACAGTGTATTACATATCATTGTATGTATCTTTCCTATTACATGAAGTGAGACAATATTATAACTTACCGAAAACAATGTCCAGCATACAAGACGTAATATACTTATAGACATTGAACATTGGCTTTCCTTGTTGTTCGCGTAAACGTTTGACAAGTATAACACCTTGCTCTCCAAATACGTCTATGTAATCCTCTATAACACGATTTCGAAATATAGGAAGAAGCAATCGCCTATGTGTCTTCCACAATTCAACTAAAAAAAGTAGTAAAATTACTAAACTATTCTAATTTTTATGTACGACTATTTAAAATGTTCATTAAAACTTATGTAGATTAGATAAATAGTACTTGTTAGTATGTTATGAATATAATTTCCACTTGACTTCCCTCAGTCACTCTCCGTCACCTCCAAATCATAACTGACACAATAGTCCCTATTTTCAGGACATTAAAATCCATAATAATCCTATGCTTATCCCGGTTATTGAAGTGAAAACTTCTTTAGGCACGTTGGGCACTTACGTGTAGTCCTACGTCTGACAGTTTTTTTAGCTGGCAAACAGACAGTTTGCCTACTTAGCGGTAAGTGGTTACCGTCGCCTATAGAAGTTTTGGAACACCAGGTACGAAAACAATATGTTGCCAGCCATTAGAATGAGATACAGGGGATGAGAGAAGAGCGATAGGATCGGCAGAAGGATCGAATAAAGGAAGTGGGATATGGGGATGAGATACAGAGATTAGACAGAAGGAATGAAATAGATCTGAGCAAAATCTGCGGAGTGACGCTCGCGGACCGCGTTCGTAATACCGAAGTAAGAAAGAGAGTTGGTCTGAAAGAGAGTGTCGGGGTGAAGGTAAGGAAAGGAATGCTCCGGTGGTTCGGGCATGTGGAAAGAATGACTAAACAGATATACAATGCAAAAGTGGATTGATGCAGAAGTCGTGGAAGGCCACGACACACCTTCCATGATCAAGTTGATCGTGCACTAGCAGAAGGTGATGTCAGGAGCCTTAAGAACAGACGAGCTTGCATGACAAGAGTTATGAATGTCAAAGAGGCAAGTGAGGTGTGTAAGAATAAGCCTAAATGGCACTCTGTTGTTCGTGCCTACCCCGCAAGGGAACTGGCGTGAAGTTATGTATGTATGTATGTATGTGAATGAAATAGAAGGGGTGGGGATAATATGGGGAAGGGATGTGGGCCATCGGAAATCTCACTCATCGTACGAAATTACGAAACACGATTAGCTCAAGACTAATCTTTTTGCGACGATATTCTGTGAGGGCGTGGTGTCACACCGATCGAGCCGGTGCGCTGCGGCTCTAAGAACTGTAATCAATATAATAATTTCAGCAAAGCTCTACCACGTTAATTATCGCAACAACAAGTACCTAACAAATAGTGTACTGAACACTTTAGAGCATAATAAAATTGATACATACCAGGTGCCACAAAAAGCCCGTTACCCAACCATGTCTGCAGAAATTTGTAAGACGCATCCTTTTCTAGACAATCTTCTAGTATCGTTTGAACGTCCTCTGGCTTCAATGTTACTGTAATATTATTTTAATATCAGAACTGCAAGAGTCAATTTGTACAGTGGAAAAGGAAAACTGAGAATAGTTATCGACCAATAAAATACGTAAGTGTTACACATTATTGGATTAAAGACAAAAGAGGGCTGGTTCCTATCTCGGACAGTGGATCAGTATGGCGATCCAGTGAGGTAACGTAGCCAGCCTTCTAAGAACTTTACCTATTCACTTAGATGACCTAGACTAAGTATTCTACTTATAGTCTTAACGGATTACAGGTAGAATAAAATATAAGTTTCCTTCACTGTACGAGTTTATAGTTATAATAATGTTATAATTATAATTAAAATATTTGATTTAATCAGTCAATAAATTGAAATGTGAGAAACCAGTTGTGACCTTTCTTGTTTAGATCGTATAGGTGTCCGCTATACCTCGTACTTACTTTACGCGGAACTTGTAATTTATATTATGAACCCAGCAAAATATCGAAATGACAAGTAACAAGTAACAGTTCAGCCGTCTGGGAGCCTATTCAAGAGAAATTTCAGATCAACAGACAGATAAGTACAATTTTGTCATTAATTTTGAAATCACATAGATAGACACTTTACCTTCGTCCTTCTTTACATACTAAATGTATGTTTTATTATAATGTCTAGTTGTCTCTAAAAATCTTGTATAATGCTCTGTTATATTGTAGAAATATATATCTAATATATCTTGCGAGCTTAATACTGCGATATTTTCATAAAATAAAAGTAAGTATCTGTCTATGAAATAAATACTTACCGACGTACAGAGAAGGACCAAGCCAAACTTTTGATATCCCTCCGGCTTTATCCACCATATCAGCTATCGTTTTGATATTGTTTAAAATTTCTATAATCAACAAAATAATTAAAGATATTATGTTAGAAAGATACCAAATAACCTACTGTTTTTGGCCTATGAATATTTGAATTAGTACTCAATGCAATAAAACACCGCGGCGCGATCGTTTGCTATTGGGAACGTTCGCAACGAGCGACAGTGGTGGTGCATTTTTTTGTGTATAACTGTGCCCCTGTTATTCTGAACTTTATTCTTTATTGGTGGTTTTGTTTGTAGTGTTATATATATATGTTTATATATACACATATAATACAAGGATAGGCCTGCGACTTTATCCACGCTTGACTTGAAATTTCCCCGGTATTTCTGGGACACAAAGTAACACAGATTTTAAAAAATAATGTAAGCTAGCGTTTTAGTGAAAACTGTGTCGGTATAAGCTCATTTCAAATCAAGGGTGGACGATAATGCAGCATGTGTATTCTGATTGGTACAGAGTGTTTAGTTGCGTTAAAAGTAAAAAAAAAAGTAGGTATGCAATGCAATGTGCATACACAAAATTTGGCTCTACCAGATACATTGGTATTGTAAATTCCAGAGGAATTTTCGGTTAATTTATATATTTAAACAACACGGTGTATTTACAATACTTCATTAGTGGTACATCTCCAGTCTAGGAAAATACCATTGGATATTTTGTATGTTTAAAAACGTTACTGTTATTTCCGCATGTACACATGCGATATCGCATGCATATGTGAGTATACATTTTTTTACGACACCTAAAGGCAAAAACAACCACATATACCTTGGTATGTGAACAGTGAAGAGTTTCGTAGAGTCGACAAAGGTTAAGACTTATGTTTTTGTCATTTGGCAACGAAGCCTTATTAAACAATTTAATCGAAAATATCCTATCTCAACGACACTTCTTCAAAATAATTTTCGCTGAAAATAATTTTGGTGTTTTACAGTCTCATTTTTTCAATAATTCTAAAGTTAGAAACAGGAGCCACAATTTTTACGATAAGTTTATTTTTTCAATATGCTTACATTCATATACATAAAAATATATTCAACTGTGGCACAGACACCTCATGGATTTATTCGTGCCGCAGGGAGTCGTGTAGAATACAATACTTTATCCGTGCAGGAACGGAGAAAGAATACAATTTCCTGCGGCGGGGCAGCCTGTCGTAAGAGGCGACTTAACAACCCACAGCCAGGTGGTAGGGCATTTGCCCGACTGGATGGCTACCACCCCTGGTTTAGAGTATGTTGCCATAACAACCTTGAGTTGTGTTCCGGCATTACTGACCAGGTTCCAGTCTCCCTTAAGAGAGCAGCAGCGCATTTGTAACAACTTTGATGTTGCAAATGTCCATAGGCGATGGTTACCACTTTCCATTACGTGGGCCGTCTGCCTGTCTGCTGATCTCCTGCAATAAAAAAAAATGAATTTTCACAATATAAATTTTATATCAAAAATAGTTGTAGTTCTAGTAGTTTTTCCGTGAAAGCTTAACAGACAGATCGGGTTACTATCACATCGACTTTATATCTCTATTAACTTGCAAAATGTCCAAAATATTCCAAATTACCATAACGTCCAAAATGACAAAATGTTCAAAATGTCCAAAATGAGCAAAATGTCCAAACTACCCAAAATGTTCAAAATATCACAAATTACCAAAATATTCGAAATGTCCAAAATGACCAAAATATCCATAATGACAAAATTACTAAATGTTCAAAATGACGAAAATGTCCAAAATGACCAAAATGACCAAAGTGACTAAAATAACAAAAATGACTGAAAAGTATTCCTTGTCCTGAAAAGCATCCTCGGTATTAAAATTACATATATACCGAATTTGAGCCAAATCAGTAAAATAGTTTTTCCATAAAAGCATACATCCCAGAAACTATCCCATTTATTGGGATAAAAAGTATAATATGTTCAATTGTTCATCCTCGGCATCGAAAAAATATATATACTGAGTTTCAGCCAGTTTTTCCGTGAAAACGGAACACACAGACATACAGAGTTAGTTTCGCATTTATAATATTAATAAGGATATATTTACATGCGTCAGATCTCGGTCTCATGGAGTAAGGTAGTCTTCTTAACTAATAGTTATTATTGGGACTAATGTCCATACAAAATGATATTTATATTATATACTTAAACAGGTAATATAGCGATTTGGAGTAAATTTTTTTACTTACAGATTTATGTTATTTTGTAGGACTAATTTTATTTATAGTACTTATAGTTTAATTTGTAATTAATTAGATAAATCTTATTTCGTACCGACGCAAAAGTAAGTAGGTAGATAAAAGTATATAAAATTTTGCATAATCTACTCGCGTGTACAAAAAATAAGTAAAACAAAATCTTTTTCTGAACTTAATAATGGAATGGAACTAGAGACCGAAATTTAAAAAAATTAAAAATGTTTATTCCAATAGAAAAGTTATTAAAAATATCATCATATTTATCTAGATTTCATTAACGACATCGAAAAACAATTAAACCCTCAATTTCATGTGCGGCAGCCACCCATAATTTTTAGTTATTTTGCGGTTTTACTGTGCCATTATGTAGCGCTTAAGAGACTACATCTTCGTGTCAAATTTCAAGCAGTAGTTTCCTAGAAAAATTACTGTGACGTACAAAGTCTGACGGACAGATAGACAAAATCATAAGGGTTCGGCTAAGGAAACCTAAAAAATAAATATATTTTTACATGGAGCTTACTTTCAGGGCCACCTATGAACCAATGTGCGTGTCCCAGGATAGGAAGGCATCCAGTATTCGGCAAACAGTTTGATAACTCATAAAGAGGTTTTCGAGACCTTCGAAAATTTAAATAATATACCAAAGTAACAATAAACAATATTACGAGCACAAACATTATTTATGTTATTGTTCAATTAGTCTAACAATTTATTAGAATTGTTTTTAATTTGTCAGCTTTTATAAATTTTATGCGATTAAATGCACTGAATATTATAAACTACAATTACTGATTCACTGGTCTACGTGACTTCGAAGTTTATACTGTGTAATATCAATGTATGTGATGTAGTTTTGTTACAAATATGTCTATCTGTATACGGACTATGACATGCTTTCAATATAAGTACATAAGTACGTGAAATATTGCCTCTAGAAGCTGACGCGTTATAACTATCTAATTAGTTTGTCAAATTGGTTGAAGTCATATTAAATATACAAATATTTGGTCTCATTTTACGTATTTTGAACTTGACGGGGTATACGAGAAACGATTATGTAGTAATAGGTTACGCACGTCTGTTTCTCTGTGTTAGTATCCGCGCGCATTCGTAGTATCACGCGTCCTACCACCACACGTTGACTACGCACTCAAGTAAGGTAAAAACGGTTGTTCAGAGAGTACACAAATATAATAGGAGAGGGTTGTTATATACAGGGTTGGGCAGTATTTGAAATACTTGTAATTGAAATACGTAATTGAAATACAAATACGTATTTTGTATTTGTATTTCAATTACTTCTTAAAAATGTAATTTGTAATTAGTATTTCAATTACCTGACGCTGAGGTATTTTGTAATTAGTATTTCAAATACTTATGGTTGCAAAATACATTTCACAAAATACATTTAGCTACCTTATTAATGGGTGTGTTCTTCAGAAAACAGCGCTCGATAGCTTTCATAAGCAAAATGGTGACCGCTAAATATTAGGTGCATTCTGCAGTACTGGCCATTTAAAATAAATATTTTTGTTTGGATAAGATATATAATTTCAAATTAATTTTACTTTGAAAACACGAAATTCTTTTTTAAAAATTAGTCATTTATTTATTGATAAGTGTTATGTTTTCTTCGCATTTGAATCTTTTTCGTCATCATGGATAGTTAAAAATTCGAGTAATTATGGAATAAGAGTACCGTCGTGGCAGCAACGCGGCAAGAGCGACAAGCAACATCAACGACCTTTATGAGCGAACACTACAATGAACGCACCACTTGTTATTGGTTTGCCCGCTTCCATTCTGGAAATTTCGATCTTTTTTTTATAGCTGGAGTACAGCAGACAGGCTGACGGCCCACCTGATGGAAAGCGGTTACTGTCGCTTATGGACATTTGCAACACCAGAGATTTCATCAACCCGCTGCCAGCCTCGAAGAAATTTTATGACACCCTTTTTGAAAAAGGTTCTACAGAACCGTTGCGTACATGAGCGAAGCGGCTTAAAGAAGTGGAGGTGAAATCCCAACACATGAGCGGTTCGATGGTAGAAAGAGGACGAATACACCATTCTATACAGTTCTTCCGAATACTCCTCGTTATACAGTCAATAGAATACGTAGAGAGAAGCGAAGTCTCTCATAAGGCCAAGCCTATCTAGACCATCTGTGAGTGTGGGATCATCAACAACGTGAATGGCTCGACGTTGAATACAGTCTAGGGGATCGAGTTGGTAGCCACGTGCTCCAGCCCAAAAGTGTGAGCAGTACTCCATATGCGGGCTCACCTGGGTTTTACAAAGCACAAAGCGTTGCCGCGGTGTGAAATACTGCTTGGACCGGTTTAACATTCCCAGCTTCTTAGAGGCAACTTTTGCCTTGCCTTCAAGATGCCCCTGAACATCGTTCGCGATGTTAACACTGAGGATCCCAATACTCTTGGTGGTGGTAAGGAGAGTTCCTTGGAACTGAAGCGATTGCTCGAATGGAGTTTTTTTGGCAGAGAATACGTAGACCTATGTCTTCTTGGGGTTGAAATGGACAAGGTTTTGTCTCCCCCATTCAGAGACTCACTCTAAGGAATACTCTACTTCAGATACAAATCTAACCCAACTTTCCTCCATAAATGATCGAGGGAAGTTTGCACGACCAGAGTACTGCGCATCGCCTGTGCTGTCATCCGCATTGGAATGAATGTTGCGAATAGACAACATATCATTGATTTCTAAGATGAACAACGTCGGCAATAGCACACAACCCTGGGGCACACCAGCGTTGATGGGCTTGAAACTTGAGCAACAACCGTCGACAACGACTTGAATGCTGCGCTCATCAAAAAAGCTGGATATCCAGGTGCAAGGCCCTTCGGGTATCCCAAACGATGGCCGCTCCGATAGAAGATTCCTGTACCAGACCCGGTCGAAGGCATTAGCAATATCTAGAATTCTAGACTAACTGCCAGTGCTTCCCCTTTGCTCTCAATGGCTTCAGCCCAACGGTGGGTTAGGTAAACCAAGAGATCCCGAACTGAGCGACCGTGGCGGAAGCCGTATTGCCGATCGTTTAGCAGCTGGGAATCTTCGAAGTTACACAAGAGCTGCGCGTTGATAATACGCTCCATCACCATTGAGAGCAAAAAGGTTATTGCTATAGGCCTATTCGACGTGTCTGTTACTTCCCCTTTTTTGGGGACAAGGTGCACATGGGCAATCTTACACGAAGCGAGGACACAACCCTTGTAGTAAGAGAGACTGAAAAGTCGGGCAAGGACTGGCTGGGGACAGATCAGCTAAACACGTCTGCAGCATAATGGCAGGAATGCTATCAGGGCCAGAAGAGTTTTTGACGTCGAGGGAGAGGAGAGCACATCGGCTGCTTTTTGAGTAAAGCGCACCTCCGACATTCTAGACTCACATTCAGCAATTGTAGGTGGAGTTTCTTCTATGTCTCAAGAGTTGAATTGGCCGCAAAGATTTCATCCAGAAGATTGACTTTATCTTTGGCGGCGTATACCAGACGGTCGTCCACTGTGCGCAGAGATGGAAGAGACGCCCGACAAAAGTTTCCTTGGACAGCTTTGGTGAGGGCCCAAAAAGCTCTAGTCCCAGAAGAGTAGCTAGAGAGGCGCTCACCAATTCAGTCGATGTGATCGAATTTTGCTCTTGCGAGCTGTTTTTTGAGGGACCTGGGGGCGGCATTGTATCACTTTTTCAGGTCAGAGGAACTTGGAGCCCGACGAGCCCACGCTGCAGTCCAGGCTGGATAAACCTGTTTCTTTAGCTTTACAGCTTCACTGCTGTACTTATTGAACCATTGTGGTTTACTCGTACCACCGATAAGTACAGTTGAGTTTGGAATTAAACATGCTATTCGCTGCAGTACAACATCCGCGATCCAGTCTGTGCTCGGATCAGAAGCTTCCGACGAGAAACATAACTGTCTCCATGGGTAGGATGCATAGAATTCACGGAGTCCATCCCAATCTGCTGACCTGTATCACCACACTTTCCGTCGTCCAGCGAGACGAGTCCGATCGGGAACAGGAAGGGGCACCACCAAAGATACCAGACAATGATCAGAGGTTTCCAGTGGAGCACTGAAGGAGATCTGGCAGTTCTCCGGGTGTGTGGTCAGCTGAAGATCCAGCAAAGAAGACTCATGATCCACTCTATCCGGTATTCGGGTAAACTCCGTAATCACCTGAGTGAATCTATTGGCGAGAGCAAATTCGTAGGCAGTATTCCCTGACAGATCAGTTCTCGGGGAACCCAACCACTCAGCGTAATGAGCATTAAAATTCTCGAGTATGACTACCTCTGCAAAAGGATACTGCCCAAAAACTTTGTCGGTCACCTCATGAACGAGTTCAAAAAAGCGAGCTGTTTCAGTTCTTGTGCATTCCCTGCCATGGGACCGATATAATCACGCATAGATCCGGGTGGAACCACCAAAATCTACGCGTACCTACAAGATGGAAATGGCGACGAATTGTAAAACTTGCCACCACCTTTGTCATGAGGACCACAACGACTCTGCCAAGAGTGTGACGACGGAGAAGAAGAAGAAGAAGATGGAAATATCCCTATCTACAAGGCCGTGGAGATTAGAATTAAATAAATATAATAAAATTAGGTTAACTTATTTCAGAAAAAAACGGCAGTTACGTAGGCAAGGACCTAATAATAATTATTATTTGATTTTTTGTGAGTATTTTATTTACATAAACTAACACCTGACGGCATTTTGTAATTTGTATTTTGTATTTGTATTTTAAATACATATAGTTGAAACGCTGTATTTTGTATTTTATATTTCAAATACCCGACTTGAAAGTATTTTGTATTTCGTATTTCAATTAAAGGAAACCATGTATTTTGCCCAGCCCTGGTTATATATGTTTTAATTGTGTATCCTACTATATTTTAGCCAATTATACTAAAATGATATAATAAGAAATATATTTTCATCGCTAATTCAATTGTCGGGCTTATTATTCAGATTCTTATTATTATTTTAAACATTAAATATTATATATTATACATAAAAGAAACCGTGTACAAGTCGGGCTGTCGGAAGGTTATTTTTGACGTATAAAACGGATATTGAAAGTCTTATTCGATCAAACATATTTTTAATCAATATAGTAATTAAATACTTTATGCCTTTGAACATCACTGGCTGCTATGGCTATTTATTTTTGTAAAATATATATTTTTTTAATGTGCTAATTGAGCTCTGTCTTTTAATACCTTAATCGATGATATGGACTGACGTTGACATTTAAATTTTCTTCCGTACCATAAAAATATTTCTATAAACCTGATGGTACATTTTTATAGGCACACGGATTTTCTACAAAATTATGTGCTAACTGCTTACAGTAGTAATTTATTATAATTAATAAATAATGACACAGACAAACAGATGTCGGAGTGAGGCTACAAGGAGTTCCTTTTACTTTTAGATAGACAGATAACACCTATTGATATTACATAAAGATATACATATACACAAATATACGTAGGTAGGTAGGTAGTTTTTAGGTATATAATGTACCCTTAAAAGAAAGGAATTTAATGCACGTAAGTAAATAATAGACGTAAAGTATATAATAATAATAATTTATTATATACTTTGTGGACCCGCAGGGGGACTTTGTGGCGAAGCCTTAGGTGAGTAGCGATACCTCGTACCTGACTCCGGAGGCCAAGGCAAGGCCCCCACCTCCGTGCTTGCCTTAACCAGCCGGCACGGAGTGGAGATCGCTAGAGCTAAGACTCAAGCTCCAGGGGTGTAAGTGATAAATGGCATCACGTCAGAAGTAGCTACGGTGAACCTGCAGCCCACCTCTCTACACCCCTTAGCCACTCACACCCATGTTGCCCCTGCCTTCTATGGCATTTTTAGGGGCCCATGCAGGGAGTGCCGAGTCACCGTCTGCCCATTTTTCCATGTTCCCCGAACATTGCGACGGGCAGACACCATAGTCCCCATATTCCCAGACCCCTTGTACCACTAGCAGTTCACCCCAATAGCCCGGTACTTTTTGTCCTCATTTCTCACAATAGTCCTACACTGGCTTGTCCTTGGGTGCATCACTATATGTTGTAGACAGGGATAATCGCCGGTCAGTGTCACGCCACATTTACATTAAATTTGTCACGGGGCCTCTACGTGTTGGCCTTCCCATGGCCCCACGAAAGCCTTCCAAATGTCCGGGCCATATTTATGGCCCGTGGTCTCAAAAGACATACAAACATAATTTATTACTTAGAAATTGATAAAATCTTTGCCAAAAGTATTGGAGCTTTAGAACTATTTGACTAAAGTAGTTACTCGCTCATATTAGAATATAACTAAAAAAGAAATTTTTTTTAGGAGTAACACGTTCGTGTTCTTTAATATAATCTATTCTAATCGTAAATAACATTACGGCAACTCATATTACCTAACCCTGTCGCGATTGTTTTTTAATTAAAGAATAATATAGATTTATATGTTATTGTACAATATTAGATATAATATACCTACAATTTATAAAAAAGTACTAATAATATACGGGTCTCAAATCATCATTCATTGGAAATGCTTTCAAAACGTTAACCACATTTACATACGTCCCCCACAGAGTACATGTAGTAGAAGATATCTGTCGTAGGACTGTACGTCAAAAGTGAAGACGCACTCAAAGAAGTTTCCACTTTAATACATATTGAAACTGTTATGTACATCAAGCATACTTTAAAATTACGTGATTTCGAAATTAAGAAACTCCGGGGAAAAGTGTCTCATTAGTCAGATACCTACGCAAATTGTTATGTAGTACTAATGTAATTCGTAATAAAAAGTAACACGGCCAATTTTCATTCTATTTTAGCCGTGTGATTGATTCTCAGGAAAAAAACCGGCATTCCTGGAATATAACGTACACATAATAAAAAAAGTACAGCAGCATTTGAAAAAGAACCTAAGCTATTGTTCTAGTAAAATCGTATCGAAATCAGCCAAAATGTATGCACTGTAACCACTCCCGGGAAGATGCCCGAGCGATTTCCGGAATATAAAGTACCGAAGCATTTAAAAAAGAACTAGGCTATTGTTCTAGTGAAATCCTATCGGAATCAGTTAAATCATTGTAGTGAAATTGTGTTCGAATAAGCTCATTGTTATGCGTCCTAACAGCTTGAAACCACTCCCTGAAAAATTCCCGCGGGATTCCTGGGTTAAAAAGTATCAAAGATATTATTTCAGAACCGGTCATGCGTGACGGTCACGCAAGTTCAGTGCTTTTTCCCCATACCTTAAGTGCCCATTGGCCAACGTGCTTAAAGAAGTTTTTACTTGAATAAAGCTTAAAAAATTATGGGCCCTCCAGCATCTAGGGAGCGGAGGAGTCATGCCCCTGTTGACGAAGTGAGTTTGCCCTGATTCCCGGGGCACACTCAAGCACTGATGCGTTAGGATCAGCGTGGGCGTAATTACGTTCTAAGTCTCACGCTTTTCCTACCATGAGCGCGGGGCACATGGGAGGTTTTAGTGGAGTATTGATTAGTCGAGTCTCCACACAAGCCGGCGATTGACTCTGGTACCTATTCGTATTTCACCTCTCATCGCTTTGGTCTAATCCCTAGCAAAGGTAGTGTGCGAAATGCATTTCCCCCGCCTTAAAAAAAGAAAAGCGGGTACAGAGATTATAGGCTCTCAGAATACACTAGTTATATTAATATTTTACGATAATTTTATAGTGCCGGTGTTAAAAATTCAGACATACATTCGTCTAACAACGCTGACCACCCTCACTGATTCAATGTAGTATTTAAAAACCCAATAAAACCACTCTCCTTTATAAAAATGCACATACTTTATCCTGTTTTGATAAAAATTGTAGCAGTAAAACGGTTTCATGTCAATGATTTGGAGGTGATTTCGTGATTTTTTTTCATAACTTGAAATGACTGTAGAAAAATTATAAAAAAATCCTTGACACGTGTTATATCATGGAAATGTATGCCAAGGGTCAACCGCACCAGCGGCACCCTGACCTTCAGGACGACACAGATACTTACCGGACACGGATGTTTCGATAAGTATCTGTGTCGCATTGTGGGATGCTTGCCTTCCCCGGACTGCCGCCAGTGCGGCGCGCCCGACACGGCGTTACACACGCTTGTCGAGTGCGCCGCATGGGCGCCGCAGCGTTTCGAACTTGAGACGCACGTAGGTCCAGTCGACTCGCTCTGCGACTTGGTCAAGGCCATGCTGCAGAGCAGCGACAATTGGGGGGCTGCGGCTACTTTTTGCGAGACAGTAATGTCACTCAAGGAGGCCGCAGAACGAGACAGGGAGAGAAGTCCTGCAGCGCGTGCCAATGCGTCTTCTCGAGGTCGCCGGCCTTCAGCTGGCACCCGGAGAGGCAGGTACGCGCATTACTTCCCTCCCTGAGTTAGGTTCCGTTTACCGCGGGGGGCCTTTAGCTTGCTAGGAGAGCAAAGGACCTTCTACCCCCGCACAACGAAGTGGGGTGTGTTCTCCCAGGGCACACTCCAGGCACTTTATTGCGCTGGATCGGCTGGGCGTAACTATGTTCTAAATCTCAGCCTTTCCAACACATTCAAAGCGCAGGGTCGTCAGGGAGGAGGGGGTTTTTAGTGGGTATTGGGGTTGCTCGCCCGTGCAGCAACGCTCGGAGTCTTCCACACTATTCTGTGACGTCGATCGCGGACGGAGCGCTGCCAAGAGCATACTATTGCTGCAGTGTTATCGCCCCCGACCGACGCGTGTCGTTCCCCTAGCAACGACCCAGTTTGTGCGTAAATCGGTTAAGCATTTTCCCTCGCCTCAAAACCAAAAAAAAAAAAAATGGAAATGTATGCCAATTGTTTTGTTAAATTGTTAATCAGTAATTACCAACGAAAAGTTGTTTCGTTTACGCCCCATTTTCGACTTTTGTGGCAACCGACCCCTTAAATATGAGGCGGCGTAATTGTTCTTGCACACGTTTACACAGCTGACAGCGCGCCTATTTTTACGCCGTATGGCAAATAGTGACTGCTTACAGTCATAAAACTTTAAAAAAACCCCATCAAATGTATCAGATAAAATAAATCGAGCAATTAGAATTCACATAAGTGTAACTTGCTTAGCTTGGAGTGTGTTGTGCTGGTCTGCCAATTATTATAAAAGATATAATAAAAAATGATTATTATTGTTCCGAAAACGTTAAAATGAACGTAAATGTAATGAAAATGTTACCAAAGGAACGCATGTATAAACGTTCAATACCCAGTATATTATATCACAATTTAAGTGGAACGCGACCTAAGTCACACACTTAAAAATTACGAATGACGGTGGAAACAAATATAGTTTTTGATAAGTGTTTAGTTTTAAATAACAGTTTTAATTATTATTTCAATTAGAATTTAAGTGAATGGACTTTGAATGTCGTTTCTTTGTTTCAGAGAAACACATCATTTTTATTCCTTAAATTGATTAATTTAAATAATAAAGAGTTTTATTATATATACTTTACTTTTTTCAGGTGACTGGGCTAAACACAAAATGATTATTCTAGTATTCTCAGCAGCCATATCGTGTCTTTTTTGGGTGTGTTGGGCCATAAAGTCCCAACGTATGGATAAGATGACGTCATCGTTGCCAGTACCTCCAACTTTACCACTCCTTGGCAACGCAGCCCTCTTCGTCGGTGATACGCCAAGTACGTATAGCGTGACGCCAGTTGTTTTCAAAATGAATTTTGTGACTTGAGTCAACAAATTATTAGATGAACAAATTTATGAACACTATGAGAAAAGTCAACACCGCCTGGCAATTCTCAAATTTTCCGTTTGTTTTCCCAAAACAATAATAAAAACTGTAAATATACATAATCAGTATTCTTAAAACAATAACTACGAGTATAGTTATTACAATGTTCTTGTAGTACTTAGTTCTAGCTAAGTAAATTATTATAGAATAAAAAATAAAACTGAATTTTAACTTTTTATTTGTCTTTTATTCCGACGTTTCGAACTTAATAATTTACTAGCTTTAGTGTAACTAAACTAGAGGTTAGCCGCGGCCGCGCCGCGGGTCAACGTCTGGTGCGCATCTCTTGTGTAAAGCAGGCGGTACAGGTTACATTCTATTATTTTTTTATGTATTTGCCCCCGGAAGATTCACTTCATTTTATATCGCAAACGATACTATCCCCCGACTATCTGTAAACTACATAAATGACAAAACTTGACAAAATACGCAACATGGACAACATGGACCAAGTCGACTCCGAGTGGACCCCATGTGTTCCCTGAGTGGACCCCAATTGGACCTCGAGTAGACCCCGAGTAGACCCTGATTGGAGCCCGAGTGAACCCCGATGGACCCCGAGTGGACACCGAGTGGACCCCATGTGTTCCCTGAGTGGACCCCGAGTAGACCCTGATTGGAGCCCGAGTGAACCCCGATGGACCCCGAGTGGACACCGAGTGGACCCCATGTGTTCCCTGAGTGGACCCCGAGTGAACCTCGAGTTGATCCCTAGTGGACGCCTAGTGGACCCCGAGGAGAGCCTGAGTGGACCGAGTAGGCGAAATGGACGTAATCTCAAAACCTTTCCTAGTTTCCGGGATAACCTTTACATAAATGTATCCCAAAATCTATCCCATTATCCGGGATGAAAATCATCCCTTGGCCACCCTTGGTATTAAAATTACATATGTACCGAGTTTCAGCCAAATCGGTCCAGTAGTTTTTCCGTGAAAACGGAACAGACAGACAGACAGAGTTACTTTCGCATTTATAATATTAATAGGGATTATGTTAAGTTATTGCGATTTGATTGATTGTTCGGAACTAACAATAAGTTGCCCAAAAATTTGAAACCGAATATTAATTATGTTTGTTTATTTTGTATTTACGACGTTATATTGTCACATAAAAAACCCAAAAAAATTACTTCATTCATATAAATGGCTTCCTGTTGTATATGATAAATATTTTTCAAATTTAGTCGAAGAAATTACCGAATAAAATACAATTATGTTTTTTTAGAAATCCTAAGAAACTTGGAATACATTGCTCAGATAGCCTTTAAAAACAGGGGTTCTGCGAAGCTTTGGCTTGGTCCCAAATTGTATATTGGTAAGTGAGATATTTTCACAATATGCAAAGTTTGAAAACCTATTTAAGCTTAGTAAATAAAAAACATGTCAGTTATAGATGTTTCTAATTAATTACACAAATATCATGGATTAAGTATAGTGTGTTACTTTTTTTGAGACGGTATATGTAGTACATCAACATTAACGAGTAAAAAATATCAAATTCAATCGACAGATTGTTGAATAGTTGATAGTTGATTAACTAATAGGCACCTGTATGGGTCCGGCAATTTTAATTTCAACGTGGGCATTGACGGTGAGACTGACTGGTCCACAAATTTAAAGTCACTCAGCGAGTTATATTGGGTGTTTCTCTTATGGATAAAATCAGAAATGAGGATATCCGTAAGAAAACCCAATTAACCAACATAGCTCGCAAAATTAAAATTGAAGTGACTGCGGGCTAGTTACCTCTGTCGCAGGACCGACCGACGGTGGAGCAAACGCGTCCTCGAATAGAGATTGCGCCTCGGTAGGCGTAGTGCAGGATGCCCTCCAGCCTGGTAAGGTCACCAGTAGGAGCTGGATGAGGAAGGCGGAAGACCGGGATATGCGGGGCAGACTTAGGGAGGCCTACATCCAGCAGTGGACAATAATTTGCTGAAGAAAACGAGCTAGTTTCAAATCTTGTTTTAATATACTATTAGAGCCATGCTCTATTAAATGATTTCAATTACAATTCAGCAAACTTAAAACTAATTGGACGTATCCTTAGCCCTTATTAAGTATTAATTACCTATAAGTAAATAAATATTGAACATAATTTACTGATTTCTTTTAAATAAGACATATAATTCATTTAACCAGCTATTGGAGACCCAGAAGACGCTCAAGTGGTTCTGGAAAACTGCCTCGACAAAGACGTTGTGTATCGCTTTATGCGACCTTGGCTAGGACACGGCTTCTTCGTAGCTCCGGGTAAACAAACTAACACAATATTTAATTAATTCGAATTAATGTTTCAATTACACATTAGTGCCAAATTCTTTAAAGCTGATTCCGCTAATTACATGATATGCAAGTCAAACAATTTACGATGTGTCTATTCGTCCGGTAACCGGCGAATAATAATCGCCCGTTAACCGGATGAAAAATAATTGTTCGGTAACCGTATGACTAGACAATCGTAATGAAAATATAATCTTTTAAACATCTTCAACTTCTGTTTTATGTTGCTGTATAAAAAACTTTACTTTATTATGGAATTCCAGTTGGCTTATGGAAAGGTCACAGAAAAGTATTATTACCTGTATTTCATAATAAGATCGTGGAACAATATTTGGGAGTAATAGCGGACCAAGCCGACATCCTTTTGGAACGCCTCAGTGAACAAGCAAATAAAAGAGAATTTGATGTTCTGAGATATATAACTGCGTGTACTTTAGATATTGTTTTCGGTAAGTAAATTATGCATTTACAAAAATAGTAAAAATAAATAAATATTCCTTTTATAACCTATCCTTCCACTGCGATGGTAAAATAGTGTACACAATGATATTGTAAACTAGGGTAATGTATATTGTTACAAATTTGGATATTTCTAAGTTCTGAGGGCTTAAAGCGGTCGCCTCTGGAGAATCGCTTAATGAAACTAACACATTGACAAGATATACTGGTAGCTGTAAGACAGCATAAAGTTCCACTTTATGTTTATGTTGATATTTGTTTTCTTCGTCACATAAATTTCCGAAAACGATATCTTTAGGCCCTCTTCATTTAAGAATGACATTTAGTTTGGAGCAAAACTTGAAGAGGGAATCCAGCTGCTCTCCCTGCGTCTTATTTTTCTCGTCTATCTTCTTTTAAGTCTAAATTAACGTTTACAAGTTTTAGAGCCGATTCGACCAAACATAAAGTTACACCACTATACGTATTACTGGAATAATTTTACTCTATGCATTTACTCTTGGATAACGTCTATTGCATTTTTGCGTGCAATTCTAGGAATAAATAATACTCCATATAATTACCTATTTTCGATGAGCGAATGAAGAACGAATTGATAAACCGATTAAAATTCATGACACTACTTCCTGCCAGTCGACGCGGTCAGAGTGACAATTTAATTCCTCAATATAATAGTAATGTCAAAGTGAAAAACAAAATATCATTTCGTTTAGAAAGCATATGAAGTAAACTTTGTGATTATGGTTTACTGCATATATGATTTTAAAATAAATATTTATCTATCTTAGATTTGAAAATCATGTTGCCAAAACAGTAAAAACTTGTTTTTATAAACTTAAAGTATTGTATAGAATTAGGCCGTACTTGAATGAGAGTATGAGAGTTCAATTGGTCGAGTCATTGGTTCTCTCGCAACTTAATTATTCTGATATTGTTTTTAGTCCTCGTCTGCTGAGCAGAACACAAAGATTAATCCAACGAGTTCAGAACGCATGTGCAAGCTTTTGTTTTGACATTCCCTTTAGGAATCATGTGACACCATATTTAAATAAGTGTTCGATGTTAAAAATGAAGCACCGCCGTAAACTGCATCTAGCCTGCTTACTTTTCGGTGTCATCAAGTATAAAGCTCCATTATACTTATATGATAAACTTTCGTGGTTTGCTTCTCAGAGATCGACTGAATTGCGACAATGTGCTATGCAGCTTACGACGTTACGGCATAAGACGGTTGCTTTTAGGGGCAGTTTTCGCTATGCTGCGACAAAATGTTGCAACAATATTCCATCCCCTATTAAAAGCTTGCAAAATATACACGGGTTTAGAGCAAAATTAAAAAAAATTATATATGATCATCAAGTGAGTCAGGCGGATCTTGTACATGATACTACATACATAACTTCACGCCAGTTCCCTTGCGGGGTAGGCACGAACAACAGACACATGATACTAGTGCCATATAATTATGTTGGTTTTATGTGCAGGATCTGCCTGATCTACTTTAATTTTTCAGTTTCTTTTTGCCTGTTTAACCGTGATTATTCTCAGATTAAATATTTCCTATTTGCAGCATATTTGACACAAACCAACAGACTGACAGACAAAATATAAAATTGATATTGTTATAGTTTTTAAGCTTTATGTTCCTTATTCCATCATTATGTTCTTCTTTATAAATTCGCTTCGTAGCATTAATTTTTATATCAGTTTTTTATATATTAATGATATAGTTTATTTTTATATAATTTTTTATATTATATATTAATTTTTATATTTGTTGGCAATAGATTTCGTCATATATATATATATATATATATATATATATATATATATATATATATATATATATATATATATATATATATATATATATATATTTGTTTGTTTTAATTTGTGTTTGTTTCGTTTTGTCTATCCGTAAGTCACTTGAACGGCCCTAACGGAAGACCAGCGCTGGTTGAGCCAACCAGCATCATGCTGAGTTAGGACCGATTCAGAACTTCATTTCTATTGTATTGTTTTATTTATAAGTACGTTTCTGTGTGTATGTAGTTCTGAATAAATATTTTTCTTTCTTTCTTTCTTTCTATACATATAATGAAATTGTAGAGGTCGAATTTCTGTACAATGAAAAAAATGCCTAAAAACCGAATCAGGGGGATGTAATAAGTGAAATAGAACTAATTTAGAATTTTTCAAATGTTTTGTTTCTCTGTTTGTCTGTGTGTCTGTTTGTACCGGCTAATCTCCGAAACGACTGGACCGATTTAAATGAAATTTTATATGGTGGTAGCTTATAACCCTGGTCAACATATAGGATACTTGTGTCACAGACACAGCCGTGACAGCCGGGGCTGCTGCTGCACACCAGGAGTCCCTGAAATGTCGCAAATATGTGTCCATTGGTAGTGGGTACGTTTTTGTGGCTTTCGGGGTCGAGACCCTGGGGCCGTGGGGGCCTGGAGCTCATCACCTCTATCGAGACCTCTTAACGCGTCTAATTGAAGTCTCGCGTGACCAAAAGGCTGGCTTGCACCTAGGGCAACGAATTAGCGTTGCTTTCCAACGCGGAAATGCGGCCAGCATTTTGGGCACGTTCCCCGCCGACAGCGATTTGGAGTCAATTTTTTATTTATAGATTTATATTATTTTGTAGGTGTAGCTTTATTTATAGTATAGTTTAGTTTATTTATTTTTAAGGTTTTATTTGTCAGTATGTTTAGCTTTAATTTTAACAAATATTAATTAAACTTTAAAAAGTCATAATATAAATGGATACTTCTGATCCCGAAAAATTAAATAGTTCCCGTGGGATAGTTAAAAAACCGCACCATGAGGACGAAGTCGCGGGCATCAGCTAGTATTTAATATGTGTGACGAAAAAAATATTTCTTTCCTTAGCCTTGAGCTAATTATGTTTCGTGCAATCAGTGAGAGTTCCGATGCCCCCCTCCCCCTATACAATCTTCCCTATCCTATCCCCTCTATTCCATACTTCCTGTCTAATCCCTCTATCTCATACCCCAATCCATCCTAAAGGCTGGCAACGCGTTGACTGCGCTCCTGATGTTGCAATTGTCTATATGTGACGGTAACCACTTTCCAGTACGTGGGCCGTCGCCTGTTTGCCGGCTTCGAAATAAAAAGTCTAAAATACCAAATAAGGCAAATTCGGACGAAACTAACTACACACACCGTGACCAGTGCTTGTAGATGTAAACCCGGTTCTGTGCCCGATAAGAAAAAATATCTAAAAATACAATTTACTCTTCGATTATATTCATTACTAGCTGATGCCCGAGACTTCTTCCGCGTCGCGATCGTGATGTAGAATACTATCAGCGCCATCTAATTTATTTCATATGATGATGAAATACGTTATACTAGACATTGTTTTTGTAATATAATAATAATAATAATGTATAAGGTAGTGGCGAGTCACCGTCTGCCCATTATTCCATGTTCCCCGAACATTGCGACGGGCAGAGACCATAGACCCCATATTCCCAGACCTCTAGTACCACTAGCATTTCACCCCAATAGCCCGGTACTTTTTGTTCTCATTTCCCACAATAGTCCTACATTGGCCGGGGCTTGTCCTTGGGTGCATTATTATATGGCGTAGACAGGGATAGTAGCCGGTCAGTGTCACGCCACATTTACATTAAATTTGTCAAGGGGTCTCTACGTGTTGGCCTTCCCATGGCTCCGCGCAAGCCCTCCAAATGTCCGGGCCATTTTTATGGCCCGTAGTCTTGAAAGACACAAAATAATGTATAAATAAATATATAAATTGTTTTATTGTATGATGATACTGGCAATATCAATACTTAATTAGGTGCATAAGATGTATAATAAGCTGTTTGAGTAATTAAAGTTTTTTTAACTATCCCATGGGAACTCTTTAACTTTTCGGTATCAAAATTAGCCCGGTATAGAGATTTCGGTATCGAGATTAGCCCGTACAAACAGAGAAACAAAAAATTTAAAAAAAATCTAAATTAGTTCTATTTCACTTTTTACATGCACCTGACTCGATTTTTAGCATTTTTTTTTCATTGTACTGAAATTCGACCTCTACAGTATTACTATACGTATAGAAAGAAGATTCTGTAACATTTCATGGTATAATGATTTACTCTCGAATGAAAATCTTATTCATATTTTAGTAAGTGTTAAAACATAAAATTAATTTACTCTTGAGTTAATCACAATGTATTCTTAGATTATAATTTACATTTGCTTGGTCGAATCGACAATTAGAATGTAGTCTCAAAGCTTATTGTTATTACAATATTTTTTCATACAGAAACAGCAATGGGCGAACGGATGAATGTCCAGCACTCTTCAGACACGCCATACCTTCGAGCACGGCACACCGTGATGACGATTCTGAACATGCGTCTTTTCAAGGTGTGGCTGCAACCGGATTGCCTATTCAACCTGACCTCCTACGCCAAACAGCAAAAAGACAATATTGATCTTACCCACAAGTTCACCGACGAGGTGAGGAGTCATTACATTATATGGTAAACTCATGATAATATTTAATGATAGCCCAAAGACGTTTATTGGAGTTACTTACGGTGTTTGTAATGGGTGTATAATTAATTCATGGACATTTAATAACACCTTGTTTAAATGGTAATTTTTGTTATATTTATTTATCAGTTCATATTTTTTTGTGCCTATACATTCTGTACCTTGTTAATTTGCTTTTGTGTTTAATAATTGTTTCGCGTAATAAATGTTTCTTCCACCTTATAATTATGAGTAACATCCCTATCCCTATTAATATTATAAATGCGAAAGTAACTCTGTCTGTCTGTCTGTCTGTCTGTTCCGTTTTCACGTAAAAACTATTGGGCCGATTTGGCTGAAACTCAGTATATATATATTTTCGATGCCGAGAATGAACATAGGATACTTTTTATCCCGGAAAATGGGATAGTTTCCGGGATAAAAATATATTTGTCTGTTTGTTTGTTTCTTTTACGGAAAAACTAATGGGCCGATTTGGCTGAAATTCGGTACGTATGTGAATTAAATACCGAGGGTGGACAAGGGATACTTTTCGTTTTGGACTTCTCGGTCATTTTGGCCATTTAGGCCATTTTATTTATTTTGGTTAATTTGGCAATTTTGGTCATTTTGGCCATTTTAGTAATTTTGGTCATTTTAGCCATTTCGGTTATTTTGGCCATTTTGGTCATTTTGGCCATTTCGGTCATTTGGCCTTTTTGGTCATTTCAGTCATTTTGGCCTTTTTGTTCATTTTGGCCTTTTTGGTCATTTTGGTAATTTTAGTCATTTTGGTCATTTTAGCCATTTCGATTATTTTGGCCATTTTGGTCATTTTGGCCATTTCGGTCATTTGGCCTTTTTGCTCATTTCAGTCATTGTGGCCTTTTTGGTGATTTTCGCCATTGTTGGTTATGGACCGGGAAATAATACGGCACATATTGTGAATACCAGCAGAGTTTTATTCTTGACAATCATACACGCATAGCGGATACTTAGAATTTATCCAGAACTACATACACACAGAAACGTACTTATAAATAAGACAATACAATAGAAATGAAGTTCTGAATCGGTCCTAACTCAGCATGATGCTGGTTGGCTCAACCAGCGCTGGTCTTCCGTTAGGGCCGTTCAAGTGACTTACGGATAGACAAAACGAAACAAACACAAATCAAAACAAACAAATTGTCTGTCAGTCTGTAGGTTTGTGTCAAATTTACTCCAAAGAGAAGACATCTAAATTCAGAATGATCATAGACAGGTCAGAGAGGCAGTAAAGATTAAAGTAGATCAGGTAGATTCTGCGCATGAAACCATCATCATTATATGGCAATAGTATCACATACAAGATCCGCCTGACTAATTTGGTGCTCATATATAGACTTTTTTCATTTTGCAAGCTTTTAATAGGGGGTGGAATATTGTTCCAACATTTTGTCGCAGCATACCGAAAACTACACCTAAAAGCAGCCGTCTTATGCCGTAATGTCGCAAGTTGCATAGCACATTGTCGCAATTCAGTCGATCTCTGAGAAGCAAACCACGAAAGTTTATCATATAAGTATAATGGAGCTTTATACTTGATGACACCGAAAAGTAAGCAGGCTAGATGCAGTTTACGGCGGTGCTTCATTTTTAACATCGAACACTTATTTAAATATGGTGTCACATGATTCCTAAAGGGAATGTCAAAACAAAAGCGTGCACATGCGTTCTGAACTCGTTGGATTAATCTTTGTGTTCTGCTCAGCAGACGAGGACTAAAAACAATATCAGAATAATTAAGTTGCGAGAGAACCAATGACTCGGCCTCATTTTGGCCTTTTTGGTCATTTTAGCCATTTTGGCCATGTCGGTAATTTTGTCCTTTTTGATCATTTTGGCCATGTCGGTCATTTTGGCCTTTTTGATCATTTTGGCCATGTCGGTCATTTTGGCCTTTTTGGTCATTTTGGCCATTTCAGTCAATTCGGTAATTTTGGGCCATTTAGGCCATTTTGGTCACTTGGCCATACTTTTTATCGCAAAAATAAAACTAAAATGATAGTGTTAGTGAGAAACTAATCATTTCTCAAGTTTATAGGTATAATAAAAATTAACCCCTATCCCTATAATATTTAATGTCCCTATTAATCTCTATTAATATTATAAATGCGAAAGTAACTCTGTCTGTCTGTTCCGTTTTCACATAAAAACTACGGACCGATTTGGCTGAAACTCAGTATATATATGTTTTCGATGCCGAGAATGAACATAGGATACTTTTTATCCCGGGAAATGGGATAGTTTCCGGGATAAAAGTATATTTGTCTCACTGTTTGTTATCCTTTTATAGAAAGACTATTGGACCGATTTGGCTGATACTCGGTACATATGTAACTTGAATACCCAGGGTGGCCAAGGCATACTTTTCATCCCGGACACTGGGATAAATTTTGGGATAGATTTATGTAAAGTTTATCCCGGAAACTAGGATGGGTTTTTTATTTGTGGTTTGCCATTTTCGTCATTTTGTTTATTTTGGTCAATTTGGTTCTTTAGGTAGTTTTGGTAGTTTTGTTTGGCAGTTTTGGTAGTTGTGGTAGTTTTGCTATTTTCGGTAGTTTATGCTGGTAGTTTCGATTGTTTTGGTAGTTGTGGTAATTTTGGTAGTTGTGGTAGTTTTGGTAGTTGTGGTAGTTTTGGTAGCTGTAGTAGTTTTGATAGTTGTGGTAGTTTTGTTTTGTAGATTTGGTAGTTTCGGTAGATTTGGTAGTTGTGGTAGTTTTGTTTTGTAGATTTGGTAGTTTCGGTAGTTATGGTCATTTTGGTAGTAGTGGTACTATTGGTAGTTGTGGTAGTTTTGGTAGTTTTGGTTGGTAGATTCGGTTATTTTGGTAGTTGTGGTAGTTTGATAGTTGTGGTAGTTTTGGTAGTTGTGATAGTTTTGGTAGTTGTGGTAGTTTTGTTAGTTGTGGTGGTTTTGGTTGTTGTGGTAGTTTTGATTGGTAAATTTGGTAATTGTGGTAGTTTAAGTAGTTGTGGTAGTTTTGCTTGGTGAATTTGGTAGTTTTAGTTTGTAGATTTGGTATATTCGGTTGTTTTGGTAGTTGTGGTAGTTTTGATTGGTAGATTTGGCAACTGTGGTAGTTTAGGTAGTTGTGGTTTGTGGTTTTGGTAGGTTTGGTTGGTAGATTTGGTAGTTTCGGCAGTTTTAGTACATTTGGTAGTTTTGGTCGTTTGTGTAGTTTACACAATATTTCATTATATAAATAAAACTAGAACTGGTTGAAATAGGGCATTAAAGTTTGTATGGGGGACCATTCATTTATCAAGTTTATAGATATAAAATTCATAATCTTTAAAAAACTGCTACTTTCACTCGATTTGTCTGTCTGAATACCGAAAATGGACATAGATTCATCCTGGTAGATGGGATAGTTTACGATATAAAATGAAGTAAATCTTCCGAGGGCAAATAACACCAACATAAAAATACAATACAATGTATCCTGTATTAACGCCTGCTCTTAAAACAAGAGGAACGCACTAGAGTTTGACGCGCGGCGGAGCCGCGGGGTAAACTCTAGTTAATATTATAAATGCGAAAGTAACTCTGTCTGTCTGTTCCGTTTTCACGGAAAAACTACTGGACCGATTTGGCTGAAACTCAGTATATATACATTTTCGATACCGAGAATGAACATAGGATATTTTTTATCCCGAAAAATGGGATAGTTTCCGGAATAAAAATATATTTGTCTTTTTGTTTGTTATCCTTTTATGGAAAGACTATTGGACCGATTTGGCTGAAACTCGGTACATATATAATTTGAATACCGAGAATGGCCAAGAGATACTTTTTATCCCGGATAATGGTATACATTTTGGGTAATTTTTGTGTAAAGTTTATCCCGGAAACTAGGACTGGTTTTGTGATTTTGTCCATTTCGTCCACTGGGTCTACTGGGTCCGTTGGGTCCACTGGGTCCACTTTGTCCACTGGATCCACTGGGTCCAGTTGGTCCACTGGGTCCACTGGGTCCACTTGGTCCACTTGGTCCATCTTATCTATTTTGTCATTTTTGTCAAGTTTTGTCATTTATGTAGTTTACATATAGACGGGGGTGGTATAGTTTGCGATATAAAATTACGTGAATCTTTCGGGGGCAAATACATAAAAAAATAATACAATGTAACCTGTACTACTTGCTCTTTAAACAAGAGACACGCACTAGAGGTTGACCCGCGGCGCAGCCGCGGGGTAAACTCTAGTACTTAATAAATATATTATTCCTAAACAAAAAATTTAAAGATCGATTTATTGCTTTTCATTCATTTACAATTGAGAAATTTAAACCTTCATAACTTAATTTGATAATATTACCAAGTACTATTTCATTTGCAGTTATATGCAAACGCGAAATACATACTTAAAAATAATTCACTTTTCATTCCTACTCCCCGACAGGAATGTCAATAAATATCATTTACGCTATATCATCAATAATGCTTCATTTCTAATTCAAAAAAAAAAATAAAAGTTACGAAGGCAATTGCGTTATTCACGTTGACAGCTATTCAGATTGGCGCAGCGGCAAAAGTAATAGAATTACAATTACAATTGAGGTCAATTTCAATTGAGAGTGATATAATAGACGGATGCGAAGAAAACATTTTGTACAAAAACCATCTTACTACGCAAACATTTTATAAGACCATGAGGGTAGGCGAGATCTAGGTATGTCTGTTATTACCATAATACAGAAATCTACCTAATAATAGATTTTAATGTTTAGGTAGTAAAGAAGAGACGTCTTGAATATGAGAGGAAGAAAAATAGCACTGGCAATACTAACCAATCAGGTGAGAAAGCTATTTTAGGTATTTCGTGTGAATTGAACCTGATAATTGATTTATTCCGTGAATTGACATGCTTATTATTACTCGTCATTTGCAATTCATTGTTATGATGAAGTTTAAAAAATTGATATATAATCATGAAAATACTTTTTTGGTCATATGTAGAATAACCATATTTATTCCGTGACGCATGATTGAGTTTCTACGTATAACTATTTATTGACTAAGATTTATTAAAACGTAGACAGGTATGTCTAAACACATTTTAGGTTAAAGCTTTCCGTTTTTTATCCGTGTGCAATTCCGTGTTAATAGATCAATAATCATGATGTATTAAAGGTTTGCCTAGAAGATATTGCTTTAAGCAATAAGACCTCCTATTGTATCTACTACCTTTCTGTGATTCTTTTGGGGGAACATCAAAGAATATTGTTGTTTTTATTGTTAATTCATAAACAAGTGGCAGTGCCAGTCGAACTCTCACATGGAGAATTATTTTATAATAGGGTTGCCATAAGAATGAAAATCAATCAAAATTGAATAATATTTCAAAATGGAATTTTACAAATTACTTATTGAAAGTTTAGGCACTGTTAAAGGAGAAGAAGCGGCGAAACAAACTCGCCAACATCATATCTTTACTTCATAATAATAATTATTATTCGTTTTTTTTTAATTTACTTTATAGTACTAATACAAGGTTTAATAAAGTAATTTATATGAGTGATTACTGAAAGAGCTTGGTGGGATCGCAGCATTCCCATTCGGTATGATAGTCTAAAAATCTTTCGTCGTATAATAAGCCTTCTCAAACGTCCCTTTATTAATTTATTAAATTTGTTTATTGAGAGCTCTTGAATGTTTTCTGGGATTTTGTTGAAGAGCATTATATTTTGCTCCACGAAATAATTGTAAACTTTAAAGAGTTGCCAACATGTGTTTACAATTTACTTTACCAAGAAGCCACTGTAAAAATATTTCGGAAGAAATCCTGTGTTCCCATATTGTAAATCAAGCGAACACTTTTGCAGGACAAAAATTACTTTTATGTCACCTGCTTTATCTCATAATAGTGTACCGTAAGACATAATGCTGTGAAAATATCTAAAGTAAACCCAACAAGCAATATCAACATCAGTCATGAATCTTATTTCGTTTACACTGCGTATACCTATGCTGCAGTGCTTGTCTATTCGCCAATTTCCTTATATAGGGGGCACATTGTAGTTTCGAATCCAAAGTAAGAGCGAGAAAAATTACCTAATCCACAAAGTCTAGATTCTCCATCTAGATTCCCATCCGTGCAGGAACGGAGAAAGAATACAATTTCCTGCGGCCGGGCGGCCTGTCGTAAGAGGCGACTTAACAACCCACAGCCAGGTGGTAGGGCATTTGCCCGACTGGATGGCTACCACCCCTGGTCTAAAGTATGTCACCATAACAACCTTGAGTTGTGTTCCGGCATTAGTAACCAGGTTCCAGTCTTCCTTAAGAGAGTAGCAGCGCATTTGTAGCAACTTTGGTGTTGCAAATGTCCATAGGCGATGGTAACCGCTTTCCATCAAGTGGGCCGTCTGCCTGTCTGCTGATCTCCTGCTATAAAAAAAAAAAAAAAAATCTCCATCTAATAGCACATGAGTGTACAGCTTTAACGTTTGACATGGAGAATTTAATACATTTTACTTACAGTTAAATTAACTGACTAACTTTATTTTTCGCCCAAATTCAGAATCAAACCTTATGATTTTCCAAATATTTCTACTGGTAAAGAACTTTGAAAATAAGGGGTAAAGCGGTCATTTAATTCGAAACATAATTTTTTAAATAAAATTATATTTTTTTACTTTGCGAAAAAGTAATTTCATTTGAGATACACTCTTCAGCTTACTCATTTTAATCCTTAATTTTTAAATGTCAGCTTTGGTCATTTTATTATACCTACAATAAAAAAATAATAATTTGGGAATACATTTTCTAAACAAGATACTGCTATAAGTTTGCTAAGTTTTAACGATCTTGTTCATATTGAGTTTCATTAAGTTTGTAGGCTTCTTTAAGGGTCTTAAAGAAGCCTGCAAACGTAATCACACTCAATGTGAATAAGATCGTGAATGTTTAGCTACAGACACTAGCGACAGACACTAATCGGTGATCATATAGGTTCCTTTTTACCGTCAGATATTGAAACCGTAAAAATACAAGTATTATTATATCCCTATTAATATTATAAATGCGAAAGTAACTCTGTCTGTCTGTCTGTCTGTCTGTCTGTCTGTTCCGTTTTCACGTAAAAACTACTGGACCGATTTGGCTGAAACTCAGTATATATATATTTTCGATGCCGAGAATGAACATAGGATACTTTTTATCCCGGAAAATGGGATAGTTTCCGGGATAAAAGTATATTTGTCTCTCTGTTTGTTATCCTTTTATGGAAAGACTATTGGACCGATTTGGCTGATTTATGTAGTTTTGTTTAGTTTAGTTGTTTTGGTAGTTGTGGTAGTTTTGGTTGGTAGTTTTGCTATTTTCGGTAGTTTATGCTGGTAGTTTTGGTAGTTTCGGTTGTTTTGGTAGTCGTGATAGTTTTGGTAGTTTTGGTAGCTGTAGTAGTTTTGATAGTTGTGGTAGTTTTGTTTAGTAGATTTGGTAGTTTCGGTAGATTTGGTAGTTGTGGTAGTTTTGATTGGTAGATTTAGTTATTGTAGTAGTTTAGGTGGTTGTGGTAGTTTTGGTTTGTAGATTTGATAGTTATGGTAGTTTTGGTTGGTAGATTTGGTTATTTTGGTAGTTGTGGTAGTTTTGATAGTTGTGGTAGTTTTGGTTTGTAGATTTGGTAGTTTTGGTTGGTCGATTTGGTATATTCGGTTGTTTTGGTAGTTGTGGTAGTTTTGACAGTTGTGGTAGTTTTGGTAGTTTTGATAGTTGTAGTAGTTTTGGTAGTTTTGATAGTTGTGGTAGTTTTGATAGTT
This sequence comes from Dendrolimus kikuchii, assembly GCA_019925095.2. Taxonomy (NCBI): domain Eukaryota; kingdom Metazoa; phylum Arthropoda; class Insecta; order Lepidoptera; family Lasiocampidae; genus Dendrolimus; species Dendrolimus kikuchii. The sequence continues at coordinate 10,642,622 of CM034403.1, forward strand.
GTGGTAGTTTTGATAGTTGTGGTAGTTTTAGTAGTTGTGGTAGTTTTGGTAGTTTTGATAGTTGTGGTAGTTTTGGTAGTTTTGATAGTTGTGGTAGTTTTGGTAGTTTTGGTAGTTGTGGTAGTTTTGGTAGTTTTGATAGTTGTGGTAGTTTTGGTAGTTTTTATAGTTGTGGTAGTTTGGGTAGTTGTGGTAGTTTTGGTAGTTTTGATAGTTGTGGTAGTTTTGATAGTTGTGGTAGTTTTGATAGTTGTGGTAGTTTTGGTAGTTTTGATAGTTGTGGTAGTTTTGGTAGTTTTTATAGTTGTGGTAGTTTTGGTAGTTTTGATAGTTGTGGTAGTTTTGGTAGTTTTTATAGTTGTGGTAGTTTTGGTAGTTTTGATAGTTGTGGTAGTTTTGGTAGTTGTGGTAGTTTTGGTAGTTTTTATAGTTGTGGTAGTTTTGGTAGTTGTGGTAGTTTTGGTGGTTTTTATAGTTGTGGTAGTTTTGGTAGTTGTGGTAGTTTTGGTAGTTTTGATAGTTGTGGTACTTTTGGTAGTTTTGGTAGTTGTGGTAGTTTTGGTAGTTTTGATAGTTGTGGTACTTTTGGTAGTTTTGATAGTTGTGGTAGTTTTGGTAGTTTTGATAGTTGTGGTAGTTTTGGTAGTTTTTATAGTTGTGGTAGTTTTGGTAGTTGTGGTAGTTTTGGTAGTTGTGGTAGTTTTGGTAGTTTTGATAGTTGTGGTAGTTTTGGTAGTTTTGATGGTGTGGTAGTTTTGGTAGTTGTGGTAGTTTTGGTAGTTTTGATAGTTGTGGTAGTTTTGGTAGATTTGATAGTTGTGGTAGTTTTGGTAGTTGCGGTAGTTTTGATAGTTGTGGTAGTTTTGGTAGTTGTGGTAGTTTTGGTAGTTTTGATAGTTGTGGTAGTTTTGGTAGTTTTGATAGTTGTGGTAGTTTTGGTAGTTTTGGTAGTTGTGGTAGTTTTGGTAGTTTTGATAGTTGTGGTAGTTTTGGTAGTTTTGATAGTTGTGGCAATTTAGGTAGTTGTGGTAGTTTTAGTTGGTGGATTTGGTAGTTTTGGTTGGTAATTTGGTAGTTTCGGTAGTTTTAGTACGTTTGGTAGTTTTGGTCGTTTGTGTAGTTTACACAATATTTAGCTATATAAATAAAACTAGAACGGGTTGAAATAAGGTATTAAAGTTTGTATGGGGGATCAATCATTTATCAAGTTTTTGCCCTTTTGCCATTTTGCCCTTTTGCCCTTTTGCCCTTTTGCCCTTTTGCTTTTTTGCCCTTTTACCATTTTGCCCTTTTGCCCTTTTGCTTTTTTGCCCTTTTACCATTTTGCCCTTTTGCCATTTTGCCATTTTGCCCTTTTGCCCTTTTGCCATTTTGCCCTTTTGCCCTTTTGCCATTTTGCCCTTTTGCCCTTTTGCTTTTTTGCCCTTTTACCATTTTGCCCTTTTGCCCTTTTGCCATTTTGCCCTTTTGCCCTTTTGCCCTTTTGCCATTTTGCCCTTTTGCCCTTTTACCCTTTTGCCCTTTTGCTTTTTTGCCCTTTTACCATTTTGCCCTTTTGCCCTTTTGCCATTTTGCCCTTTTGCCCTTTTGCCCTTTTGCCCTTTTGCCATTTTGCCCTTTTGCCCTTTTGCCCTTTCGCCCTTTTGCCCTTTTGCCATTTTGCCATTTTGCCCTTTTGCCCTTTTGCCCTTTTGCCCATTTGCCCTTTTGCCCTTTTGCCCTTTTGCCCTTTTGCCCTTTTGCCCTTTTGCCCTTTTGCCCTTTTGCCCTTTTGCCCTTTTGCCCTTTTGCCCTTTTGCCCTTTTGCCCTTTTGCCCTTTTGCCCTTTTGCCCTTTTGCCCATTTGCCCTTTTGCCCTTTTGCCCTTTTGCCCTTTTGCCCTTTTGCCCTTTTGCCCTTTTGCCCTTTTGCCCTTTTGCCCTTTTGCCCTTTTGCCCTTTTGCCCTTTTGCCCTTTTGCCCTTTTGCCCTTTTGCCCTTTTGCCCTTTTGCCCTTTTGCCCTTTTGCCCTTTTGCCCTTTTGCCCTTTTGCCCTTTTGCCCTTTTGCCCTTTTGCCCTTTTGCCCTTTTGCCCTTTTGCCCTTTTGCCCTTTTGCCCTTTTGCCCTTTTGCCCTTTTGCCCTTTTGCTCTTTTGCTCTTCGACTCTTTTTTGTCCTTTTTGTCCATGTTGCGCTTTTTGTCCTTTTTGCTGATGTTGTCCCTTTTGACATTTTTGTAGTTTTCATTGACGGGGGATAGATAAATAAAACTAGGACTGTTTGTAATAGAGGATGAAAGTTTGGATGAGACCAATCATTTCTCAAGTTCATAGATATAAAAATGCATCGTCTATAAAAATGCGATAGTAACTCGATATGTCTTTCTGTTAAGTTTTCGGAAAACACTGTGAATACTGGATCGTTTTTATTTTAATTTTGTTTAAATGTAGTTTTAATGGCGAAAATGGACATATATACTCATGCCAAGAGATCGGCATGAGAATATATCAAGCATCGAGTTTGCGATATAAAATGAAGTGAATTTTTCGGGTGCAAATGGCACTAACATAAAAATGGTGTACATTGTAACCTGTATTAACGCCTGCTCTTTAAACAAGAAGCAGGAACTAGAGGTTAACCCGCGGCCCAGCCGCGGGGTAAACTCTAGTATTTAAATATGGTCAGTGACCGTATTTACGTATTTTATTCTGTAGGGTTACAGCTTACTTGTAATCCAACTAAAAAATAGAAAATAAATTTGAATTAAAAATAGTGTAAGAAAAAATGATTTTATTGTAAAAAAAAAGCGTGGGGTGCATGGTATCAATAGTTATAAATATTTTATGAACAGATATGAGTAGAAGGATTATTTTGATAATATCCTGAAAAGCACCCCACGCTTTTTTTACAATAAAATCATTTTTTCTTACACTATTTTTAATTCAAATTTATTAACACTTATTTTCTATTTTTTAGTTGGATTTTCTATAAAAGCTTATTTTTTTAGATTTTTTAAACTATTATTTATTTTTCATTTTTTAGTGATTCAATTCCCTTCTCCGTGGAAACTTTGAAAAAAGAATTAAATACAGTCTTATGATAAAATAGAACGTTATATAAAAATAAGCTTTTTTTTCACAAGAAATACAAACCTTGACTTAGCAGTTGACCATTTTGTTAAGTTACTCAATTTAACGAAATGACTGCTGGCACACTAGTGCTGCTAATTCCTATATCTACTTAAATCTAATAGACATATTGGTCTGAAGGTTATATAATTACGATGGCAACAAAAGTGTCACACATGAATGTGACATTCTTGGGTCCTGGGTGTAGGTGCGTTTCTTGATGAGATGGTAAGATTCTTGAACGACTAGTGGACTCCCCGACGAAACAGGTTGGCCTAAACACTGGGTTTGAACCCGGGCTGAAGATCATACACCACCTAGACAGTACCTGACCTTATTACAATTATAGTGTATTGATACAATAAACAAAAACATCATAAGGAAACCTGCATATCGAAATTAAGACCTTATACCTTCCAATTCGTCAAGATGGGAGTGCTTAAGTCTTCTCTCATCTGGATTCAATATGAGACCCCAGAGGCTCTGTTCTCGTGTAATCCAATGACAGGCCAACTTGCTACAAGTTAGCCATGTATGTTATTGGACCTATTTCGAAAGGAGGAATACAGGCCTCCAAGTCTGTAACTTTCATAAAAAAACATGCCAATGCGAGCCAAGATACATTCGGCTGACAGATGCTTAATTATCGGTAGCTTCTAAAATTCACTGTAGTGGCCGGTTCCTATATCTTATTATTCATTCCAATTACGATTCGGGGCCTGAGGTATTTTAGTTGGAATATTGGCCTAAACAGACTGTTTCTTGAGCAGTGAGGTGAGCGTGCACTGCAATTTATCCCGACAAAAAAAACTATGATGTTAATGTAATCATCTAAAATACACCATATATTGTTTTACTCACTGTCTAAAATAAAATTGACCCGCCCAAATAACGCCATCCCTAACACTTACCTGATTACCGATAGATCATTATAGACAAATATTATGAATACCTGTCGTTAATATTTGAAACGACAAAAACCAGTTTGTAAAATTGCTCATTTAGCAAATATTATTCTGATTTTATGATATTTGGTTTAAGCTAATTGAGATATATATATATATATATTATATTAATTAAAACATTCGATGCAATGATACAAGTTAATAACGATGTTAAAGTTGTATTAAATCAGAATTTTACTTTCAAATATCCACCTCCGACCGCATGATTGCGTTAACTACTTTCTGTTAAGAGGAATTTTCGATTAAGGGATTTTTTAAGCACCAATTAAAAGTTATTCACAGAATAAAGTATAACACGGAATAATTAAAAATGTCAGTTGCATGAATAGTCCAGAACAATTAAATAGTTTCACTTTTGCATTCACTCAGGTTATAATTTATTTGATTGATAACTTTTATCTGTTGATTGCTAAATCGGACCTAAATATATTGTTACATACCGACAAAGAAACTCGCATCTGGTTTATTGCCCCTCCCGTATTTGGAGCTCTTTTGTTTACTTCGTGTTTAAAATTTGCAATTAGACAATAGCTTATTGTTATTGTACTTGTTTATGGCCGTCATTAGTGTCGAACTAAAACCTTATTGTTATTGTTTTCAACTTTGTTGGCCGTTCGCAGTTGTGTAAATTACATTTTCTTGGAAAAACCCAACCCACGAGCTTCCATTGTGTATTGTACAGTTTACATATATAATAAAAAAATAAATGTTTACGTTTATAAAACAATGCCCGAACGGAGGGGTGAGGCAGTCAAGCGACGATTATGATACAAGCAAGACGTGTACATTCGACAAGCGATATTGACGGACTTTGCGCGTGTTATTGATCGTGCAGATTGTAACAAGTAGTGTCTAGTTTTATTTGTACCCGAGCTACTAAAACAGTTACCTCTTTGAAACATTCATTGTGCTTGGAATGACACGCTATTGAATAATTTTAGTATTTGAAAATAAAACTGCTCGGGAAATAACCATTTAAGGTTACGCTAAAACACCTCATTTACTTGATGAAGAGAATAGTATTTTTTTTTATAAATAACTCATTTTTAGAGGGCAAGCTAAAAGCGGTGCTAGACATGCTTTTTGGGAGAGAGATTGAGTTCACAGACGAACAAGTTCGAGAACACATTGATTCTATAACAATAGCTGGCAATGATACCACAGCTCTTGTCATCGCATATACTTTAGTTCTTCTTGGAGAACATCAAGATGCACAGCAAAAAGTGTTAGAGGAGTAAGTATAATCCTTTATGTGTACGGATTTGTGCATTTGATACCACAATATTACAGAAAACATTTGTAATAAAAATGATATTAAAAGTTAAACCTTCCTTGTAACTTATGGCTTTTGTTTTCGGATAAAAACACACGAAATGTTTCTTGTTTAGACAAAGAGCTATTTTCGGAGAATCAAAAAGTGGAGCGACAAAAGAGGAATTGCTGCAAATGCACTATTTAGAAAGAGTTATAAAGGAAAGCATGCGTTTATACACCGTGGTGCCAATTATTGCACGGAACATCGATAAGGATACTTATCTCCGTAAGTACTTATATCTTTTTATTGTTAAGGTCTTTATTTTTGAACAGCAGAACAACTTGAACAAATCCGTAAGATGGGAGTGTCGCGTGATCAAACCATTATGCTTTCATATTTATTGTGCGAACATTATCGAAAGGCTTGTAAATGGAATATACATTAATCTAGAAACACATGCCTGAATGACTTCTATTATTTTGACATCCTTATTGGTACTTATTATAAGGATACATCAATGACCTGGATTTGATGTTTATAAACAAACTGGCAAGAGATCGGATGGATTGTTTTGATGCCCTGTAAAATGGGACGACCATAGTATGGGACGCCGCGTGCGTTGACCCTTTGGCTGTGTCCTATCTTCCAGACACGGCAGTGTTAACTGGCGCAGTTACCGCCCGGCAGGAGGACCTAAAACGCCGCAAATGTGCATCTATTGACTATGGATACATATTTGTGGCGTTCGATATTGAGACTTTATGGCCTTGGGGTAACGAAGCCTATCGATTTTATCAAGACCTATCATTTCGCTCTATAGAAGTCTCAAGTGAGCAAAAGGCTGGCCTGTACTGGGGCAACACATCAGCCTTGCCATCCAGCGCGGGAGGAAATTCTGCCAGCTTTTTGGGCACGCCCCCAACCGACTGGGAATGAATCGGAGACCCCCTTACCTCATAACGACTCGAGCTTATATCTCTGTTTCCCTATATAGACTTACATTCTTTCCTATTTTCGTTAACTATTTTAAACAAGTACGTTCGTAACTTAAACCGTAGCTCGTTGCGGAGTGACATTGCCAGCTGGTTGTGGAGCTGTGGTAGGTGCGTTTGCAATTCACCGATCGAAGGCAGTTTGGGGGCCAAATGCTGAAAACTTCGACCCTGACAGATTTTTACCTGAACGATCAATAAACAGACACCCCGCTGCTTTTCTACCATTCAGCTACGGAGCTAGAAATTGTATAGGTAAGGTATTATTTATATTTATCAATCTAAAGAAAGAAAGAAATGTTTATTCAAATCCAGAATACACATCATCAATCCAATTATTAAAACACCGGGGTTCTTGCTAGCATCTGTCTTTGAAATCAATCTACTCGTTTTCACGACCTATCCATTTGAGGACCGTGAGCCGCGCGAGGGGGAAAGGTCGCGGCCCGTGTGTGGGATTCAAGTCAGGGTGGCACTAGCACCCCTCACGTGTGAGATGCTATTTCCACGCCGCGGTTAGGAATACCAACTAAATCCCCTGCCAGATCCTCGAGTGTCCTTCGTCCAGGCTTTGGGCTCACTCGCGCATTCACCACCAGCCCGGACGGACTACTACCGGCCCCCTTGCGGGCTGGCCTCACCATTTGTTAGCCGGAGATCGGGGTCTCTCCTGCTCCTCGAGTTCACTGCGAGGTGAGAGGGGGCGCGACCCTCCTCTACGGCCTTAATGTGCGGGCGGGTCCGGTTTCCCCGCCGGTCGCCCGCACGGCCGTAGCCTATGGCAGCTGGAGGTGAGAGGAGGGAGGCGGACTGCTCCCTCTCCCGCTCCGCCGCCTCCTTTGCGGACCTGACGGTCTCGCAGAAGGAGGCGGCTACGTCCCACGCGTCGGTGCTCCCGACCATGGCCTTCACCACAGCCGGGAGGGACAAATCCGCCCCGATGGCCGCTACGAGATCGCGGCGCTGCTCGACCCAGGCTGGACACTCCTGGAGGGTGTGCAGCGCCGTGTCTTCGTCGACGCCGACGCAGTGGTGTACTCGTTTTCATGACCTACACTGTACTACACTCTAATTTTAATGAAGTTCATATAGCCAATGTGGAGTTTAATTTTTTAACTATGTCCCATAATAATTATCTTTTTTACACAGAAACCTTAAATTTATATCAGCAGGACTGACATAGGACCAAATATAACTTATACAGAGGAAATCGTGGGGCAAACTCAAGTGATTAAATCGATTCATAGATAAAGTTCTATTGTTAACCAAAATAAACAACGACAAAAATGCATGTTGTCAATAGTTTAATGATAAAATAATTAATAATAGCCTTTTTCTCTTAAAGCTGCTTTAATAAAGCACTTGATTCCAAACAACCACACAACACCACAACAACTTAATATATTTATTTATTTTTGTTATGGAAAGATTTCAAGTGACTATCGCATATAGCAACAACACCTAATTGTGTGTTTCAGGGCGTAACTTTGGCATGCTGATAATGAAAAGCATCCTCTCCAGCGTTCTAAGATCTTACAAAATTGAAGCAGACAACATCGGTCCTCTTAAAATCGAAATGCTTTTGTTTCCAATTAATGGACATCAAATTAAAGTCGTAAAACGAGACGTGACCTCATAAAAATATTTAATAAAACCATGGAAAAAGAATAGCAAGTATTCTTCTTTCATGCTAAAACTAGTAAGTAATTATTTAATATTTTCTTAAGTTTTCGCGACTTGTATACATAGTAAAACTACCTTTTAAGGGTTTTAAGCTCGGTAATTTATTCGATTTTTGTTATTCCGACGTTTCGGCCACTTTTCAGTGGCCGTGATCACGGAAGACAAAGATTTGACAAAGACATCTTTGTCTTTTGTGATCACGGCCACTGATAAGTGGCCGAAACGTCGGAATGACAAAAATCTAATTAATTACCGCGCTTAAAACCGTTAAAACGTAGTTTTATTAAGTAATTATTGTTCTGAAAAAGAGACGAGAGATAACGCAACCATTTTAATTTTAAATAGTCTTAATAGTGCTTAATAGTCTTGACAAATATTTACATAGTATGTTATATATCCACGTTTAACTTACCTTAACTTTTATTAAATTACAAACATGGCATTTAAGAAATGTTTAGCGGCTAAATCATTCATTTATTCTGTGCTAGGCTTTAACAGCCCTGTTCCGTTTGGGATAATGTCTGTTAGATTTAGTGACTGTCGCCAAATGCGTCTTGTTTATAGCGTTAAAAATATTGCATATAATGATTAGCAGTATTAGTGGTTATACATACGCTATCTGACACTGTTTAACTTCATTAACAATTAACAACAATTTCGCATCACTAATGACGCATCAAACCTATTGCTACATCAGATCTGCGTAAAATAGTCACTAACACTAACATTATCCCAGACGTAGCAGTAGTTAACATTTGAATAATGTGATAAGTAACTTTGAATACATTACTAAAATAATCAGTAGAAAATGAAAATATTTGCAATTGGTTGGAAACTGTATAAGTGGTTATGCCACCAGCAAATAAGATACATATTTCTTACTGACAAATCCATTATAATAGTGTATGAAATTAACAAGTTTATAATGTATAATTTTATTTATAAGAACAAATGAAATATTTATTTATGGCCTTGCTTTTTATTGCCGTAAAGAAAAATCAATATTAGAAAGATCTGACATGAATATTAATCATTCATAAAAAACCTAATGAAATATATCTATACAAGCTGTCGGAAGTGGTGCAGTATCTGAATTCATGTCAGAAGTCTTTGCTGCGCAGACTTTACTGCGCAGAAATCTGATGCGTTTAAGAGTTGCTATTTAGTATAATACGTATACGTAATTTACCTGGTAGTACCTAATTGTTAGCCAATGGTTGCATATGGACATTTCCAGCATCAAGGGTAACGGTAAGTATTAAAAACAAGAATTTAAAGACTAATGGATGGATATGTTCAGTTCAAAGTGAAACGTTCTTTTATTATGTATGAGTACGAAAATCTGTGCTGTAAAATTAAAATATGCTTACGTAGATAGACTATATAAAATTTAAAATGAAAAGCGATTATTTTAGTACAAATAACTATTTTCCTAAAATTAGCCCCTGCTATAGATTTGTAAGCACTACAAAAATAATTGGTCTGCAGATTCTGGTACCACAGTGGGTTGTGAAGACATGCGAGTAGGAACAGTTAATAAAGGAACAGGGTTTGGCGTTGTAAATTCCATAGTCATAAAGGGATCATGATCTATCACATCGCGGGAGTCGTCGACGCCGCATGTTAGGAACTTGTTGAATTTCGCCAAGTCGAGAAATCCCACTCCACACGGTCGGTCAATAAGGCGAGATATCATCATACCCTGAGCGTAACCTGAACATACAAGAACGGAACCAAGGTCATCCTGAAAAAAGAAGCATCATTTCATTAGCTTCTTTCGACCTTAATCATATTGAGTTAACGTATGTTTGTAGTCTTCTTTAAGGTACTTCAAGCAACTGAAAGTAGATAATATGTTTTTAACAAAAACAAAACCGACAAAAAATAAATATTTTCTACAACATCTTAAAGTCTAAATACATATTTTCTGCTGCGGACTTTTCTGCAACTAATAGTTACTGAAGACTTCCCGAAGCTACCTTGTGCGTCCAGATACTTCGACCTGTCGTTTGTCCGCCTTCTAACAGGATATAGGTGGCTGTTTGTTCTGTCTAGGTAGGTCATTCTATTGCCTTTTTTCCACTTTATCTGTAAGTCACTAGAATCGACCTAACAAAGTCTATTGCTGGTTAATTCAACCAACAATCAGCTGAATACCCTATTTGAGATTTAAATTTAATGTCATTAAGCTCTTATTTCTTTTTTCAAACAGATATTTTTCATAAAGCCTTTGTTCATCCTCACTACCGAAAGAACGTTTAAGGAATAAACAATTTATCCAAGACAAGACGCTTTCTCATAATTATATAGTTTTAAAAGTGTCTATTTATCGGGATCATAATATGGAAATGTAACACAAAATAGAGATACATACACAAGCTCAGTTTACTTATACTTATAGGCCGATTGTGATTCACACCCAAAATCACTACCTACCTTATTGTTTTTTTTATCCATATTTGTCTTGCTTAATGAAATTGACAATTGTTTACACACTTGCGTGGTATAGGTACGCAAGTGTGTAAGCATACAATTTATTACGTAACTACCATCTTTTCCATGGTAATCTGTTATACGATATATAACCATGATTCTGGATATTTACATAGAAAACATAGGAGATATATGGAAATTGTTTTCTTAAAATAAATACCAATGACGAAATAAACTGACATAATACAAATAACAAAAACAAGGTTACTCACCGGACATAATGCTCCAAATTTTTCAGACTAAAACAAAAAAAAAGTATTTTGTCACATTTACTTATTTAATAAAATTTTAATCCTGTTTCCGAATTCAATGTAAGGTAATAACCAAAAACTTTGTAGTGCAGGTACATCACTATGGTAATAATAATAATAAATATATAATACCTTACATGATGGTTGATCAATACACAAGTAACTGTTATTAAAATTCCACATTGGCAGACATTTTTCCTGTGGCAGTATAGTAACATCAACGCGCCTCAGATGAATGAGCAGGGGTATCAAATAGCCCTAAAACAAAGTTTACAACAACAATGGTCCATAACATCCTACTGTTGGGCACGGGCTTCCTCATTCTTTATGAGCCGTGGTAGGTTAATAAGTAGCGCTCTCGTGTCTCAAACGTTCCAAGCACTTTAAAAGAGACATGGGTTCGAATCGTGATCGGGACCATGGACAACTTAGGCAGTTTTCTGAACTTATGTACTTATCTTGTTACAATTACTACGTGCTGTCGGTGAAGTAAAACATTTTGATGAAATCTGCACATTACGATGTCTAATGTATCAAACTCGCTATCCGTCTTGAGCAAACTTGACGGACATACTGCCCCTAAAAACATATTATAATTATTTATAATTAATTTTTATTAAAATTTTAAATGAGATCTTTTAAAAACAAGACACAATAAAACGTACTGAAACTTCAAGAAGATCGAGCGTGCTCCAGAGATTGTCTCTCATACTGCATGTACTCGAAGAGAGTACTATATATCAATGCAGAATTAGCTGGTATATTTTGTAGCGGATGTTTTTAACGTCCGGACCTTAGCAAGTATACTCACATTCCTCCTACTCCCCCATCCAAAATATCGACAGGAAGTGTCCCCGATCCGGTTGTCCTCAGTTGGAGTAGTGAGTCCATATCTCAGCCGATTAAGTATAAAATCAGCTCCAGGCTCCCAATTGTGAAATGAAAGCTGGTGGTCTAACACCAGTAACGCTATATTATTATTAGCAGTGCAATATTCGAGGCGCTCCGTATGGTTGTAACCTTTAAATGAAATGGAGTCATAAAATATCATAATTTAAAAGATAATAACAATTGTCTAAATTAATGGATTTAGATTATTATAAATAAATTCATTTTTTTTCTATTAAAGACAAAGCATTTTTACAACTGCAAAATTAAATTTGTATATTAACCTGCAATTGGAACTTATCTAAAATTAAAGTAATACATATAAATAAAAATAAAACCCTAGCAAATAAACGTATTAAATACTTTTCTTTATCATCACAGGAAACCGCTTAAAAATTTTAAATTTCAACAAATAAATTGTCCAGTCCAGTCCAGATATGAATATATTCTGAAGGCTACATTTTGGATCAATAGCTGAATATTTTAGTTTAAATTCAGTCGTTGAATTTTTTATGAAATAAGAATATGTCGACAACGAGCGAGAGAGTTACGTCGACTAGTTTTTAAGATAATTTTTGGGATGTGGGTTACTTTGGATCACATGTTTTTAAGGGTTTCTTAGCCTCCTAGCAAAACCAGTGAGAATGTTCCTCGCCACTACGGGACGCTTCAAATATGTCTATTTGGACTTAAACTTAGTAAACAGTAGCCAATGCTAACATTTCTGCGGTTTAGATATGCGCACTAAAATTCGTTCCAAGTTTCTGGTAACCTTGAAGAAATTAGGTACAGGTATCTAATTTCCAAACTATACAAACATTGAACATCGATAAATAATAGAGGTGACATTCATAGTCCATGATATCTATAATTTTATAATATTCTACACATACGTGTCTGTACATTAAAGTTATTGAAAAAAAATCAACAGGAAGAGACTATATAAATGTATAAACACGATAGCTTACATTCTTTATTAAATGCTGCGGTACTTTGTATTGTGGGAATCCCGCGGAAATTTCAAGTAAAGCGTGGACGGACTTGTAGGAAACCTACATAGACACTGGCTGTATGGAAGCCTAATTATTTTATAATAAACCCATGTGTCTAATAATATTGTCAGTTGCTATTGAACTGTTGATGTGAAATATTATCTGCTATTCAATTAATATAAAATATAGTCCAAGTGAAGTGCAGTTTCCATTTTATATAGATATACGCGCATACACCAGCTAAGCAATTTACAGTCTGCTGAACTATAAGTTTTAAACATGGTCCTTCGAGCCGGATATGAACCAGCGACCTATGGATTTTCGCTAAAGCTCTTTTAGACAGTGGATCTCAGTCATCTTTCATCACATCGGAACTGGTACTTTTGCTTGGTTTAAAGCCTAAAGTTATAAAAAATCTTTTAGTATGCCGATCAATTGCTATGTTATTGAAAAAATAACCACAAAGTTGCCTCAAAGTCGTGTTAACATTAAATTACCACCTAATCTGACATTAGCAGATGCAACTTTTGATACTCCTTCTAACATACAAATTCTTATGGCTGCTGATGTGTTTTTTCAGATAATACTGCCGGGTAAACAGCATGATTCATCAGTCGAGCACTTAGCAAACTCATCAAGTAACCAGCATTCATCTTCCTCACACTTTTTAAACACTAAATTTGGACATGTAGTTGCGGGTACTTTTTCTAATATATCACAAAGTCAATATATACAAAAAAAAAATGTGAATCTAATGTGTAGATCTTGCGATTACGAAATTAATAAAAACCTAGAAAATTTTTGGAAAATCGAAGCAGTTCCTGAGGGTTTTCAAGAAGGTAATGTAGAGTCTGAGCAATGTGAAAATTTCTTTCGAGAAACGGTAGAACTTACCAATAAGAAGTTTCAAGTAAGTCTGCCATTAAAGGTTTCTTTAAAATATAAAATGTTAGGTGATTCTTTTCATTTAGCATTAAAACGATTTTATAACACTGAGAGGAAGCTACAGAGAGAGCCATTATTATACAATCAATACAAGGCTTTTATTGATGAATATGTAGCATTAGGACATGGCTCTTATATTGATATCGATAAATATGACCTCACTTGTGATCCAGTATATTTTTTACCTCATCCTGCTGTTTTGAGACCAGATAAAAAGACCACAAAGTGTCGAGTAGTATTTGATGCATCTATGCTAACCAGTAAGTCTCGATGTCCCAATGATTTGTTGCTAAATGGTCCTACAGTACAAAGAGATCTAATTCCTATGTTATTATTGTTTCGATTAGGCTCATATGTTTTCAGTATAGATTTGAAGAGCATGTTTAGATGTATCGGGTTAAAACCTGAACATCGTTCCCTTCAGCTTATTCTGTGGAGAGAAGCTCCTTCTGAAAATATAAAATGCATAGAGCTAAACACAGTTACTTATGGTTTTAAGTGTTCAACATTTTTAGCAAACAGAGTAAAGATGATTGCTAGTTGCACTAAGGGATTTTCATGATATTATATATGCACTGAAGAAAATCCAGCTGATTGTTTAAGTCGTGGTGTTTTACCACAAGAGCTTGCCTCACACTCACTCTGGTGGCATGGACCCTTCGTACTGTCCAACCATATGTATACTCCTCAATTTAATCAGCATCCTAATACATTACGAGACCTACCTGAGGTTAAGGCTGGAGTGTTGACTGATGAAACTTATGTCATGTTTTGTAAAAGTCAGAATAGTATTTTATGTTTAGATTTTATTTATAAGTATTCAAGCATAAGCAAGATGCAGATAATTTTGTCATATGTGCGTCGTTTTTGTTTTAATTTAAGATCTTCGAATATAATTAGGTTTAATTACATAACTAGTGAAGAGTTAAACGAATCTTTGTTATTAATTATTAAATATGAGCAACAAAGGTATTTTTGTGTCGAGATACAAATGCTCATACGAAATAAAAGTTTAAATGGTAGTTTTAACGCATTAAACCCATTTATTGATGATAATGGCATTGTAAGAGTAGGAGGTCGTCTAGATTGTGCAACAATTTCTCACTCTTAAAAGCACCCCATTGTTTTACCGGCTAAGTCAAAGATTACAGAACTAATTATTGTAACTGAACACATAAACAATTTACACGCTGGTCCAAAAATTGTATTGTCATCATTAAATCAGAAATTCTGGATCATTAATGGAATTAGACTAATAAAAAAAGTAATTTATTCTTGTGTCATATGTTTTAGGCTAAAGGCACAGGCAGCTAAAGCTCTAATGGGTTCCCTCCCTACGAACAGAGTTATCATGAGTAGACCATTTCAAAGGGTGGGCATAGATAGCTCGAATACGGCGTTCTATTGTCAGTAAAGGTTACATTTGCGTGTTTGTATGTTTTGTTACACAGGCTGTTCATCTTGAACTACTTTCAAATCTCACAACGTCAGCGTTTCTAGCTTGCTTTAAAGCAAGCGATTTGTATCTCGTCGTGGACTACCCAGTGATGTATATTCTGATAATGCATCTACGTTCAAGGGAGCAAGGAACCAATTAGACGAGCTATACAAGCTGCTAGCTTCCAAAGAGCACAAACAACAGGTGCAATCACAAAGCGCTCAGGAGGGAATACGTTTTGATTTTATTCCCAGTTACTCTCCTGTCATGGGTGGACTTTGGGAGGCAGCAGTTAAAAGCACAAAATATCATCTAAAGAGAGTTGTCAGAGGGCTTTATTAACATATGAAGAGTTGAATACTGTTCTGGTTCAAATCGAGTCAATTTTGAATAGTAGTAGTAACTCCTCTGTCTACAGATATTAATGACTATTCATATCTAACACCAGGTCATTTTTTATTTGGAACTGCTCTAAACACTTATCCAGAACATGATTTATCTGATTCTCATATAAATAGATTAACATACATACATACATAACTTCAGGCCAGTTCCCTTGCGGGGTAGACACGAACAACAGAGCGCCATTTTTGGAATATATGTACCATAACTCTTGTCAATAGATTAAGTTTTTGGAATATATGTACCAGCATGTTTCAGCAGTTTTGAAAAATATGGAGTAAACATTATTTAAATGTGTTACAATGTAGGCCAAAGTGGCAAGATAATTATCCTAACATTAAGGCTGGTTCTTTAGTAATTTTAGTTGAAAATGATGTTCAACCTTTGTTCTGGCCTATGGCTCGGGTAATCAATGTATTTCCAGGAGCCGACGGTATAGTAAGAACCGTAGAGGTGAGGGCACAGAATGGTAACATTCATAGAAGATCAATTACAAAAGTTTGTTTACTGCCTATTGATATTAATTAGTTAATTCATGTTTCTTTTAATATCTTATTTCTTCCTTGGGAATATGTAGGAAACCTACATAGACACTGGCTGTGTGGAAGCCTAATAAACCCATGTGTCTAATAATATTGTCAGTTGCTATTGAACTGTTGATGTGAAATATTATCTGCTATTCAATTAATATAAAATATAGTCCTTTATATAGATATACGCGCATACACCAGCTAAGCAATTTACAGTCTGCTGAACGATAAGTTTTAAACAGGACTCGTGGGCATATCCTAGTATATATAATGCGAAAATAATTGTTTGTTTCTTGCCTTTTCTCGATTTAGCAACCGAATGCATCTTAATAAAATTTAACAAGAAGATAGATTAGGTACCTACCTATATCTTGGAAAAGAGATAGACTACAGTTTGTCAAAAAATAATCTTGAAAAGGAGAGCAGACCACGGTTTAACAACACCGGACGCGTGAAGTCAATGTATGTGCATGGGACAACGCCGGCAGGTGCTAAACAGTACGTAGTAGACACTGTTCTGGACTTTTAAAACACAATCATACAATCTGTTTTGAGTACGCAGCTTTAATATGGGCTGTTTACGCAACAGAGTTTTTTTTTCATTATTAAAAGAAATAAATAGCGCAATTATATCACACTCAACATATTTCTGAAGACACGCGTTGAACCGCGACATAATTTAAAAGAAAATAAGAAGGCTAGCCACAATCTGTACCGAATTTGGCGCGAGATAAAATGAGACAGAAGTATTACAGCCATTGTACTCGTAGGTTTTGATTGACGCCTAACTACGAGACTAAAATTATTGTGTGTTCTTTTTCTACCAAAATATTTTTTCCTGGAACTCCTGTCATGATTCGACAATCAAGGCAGGACTGAAGTCGTACATTTATGTAGGTTGTGAGGAGCGGTCAAAGGTCGCCACGAGCAGTGGGTTAGGTGTAGACTAAAGCGCACGAGCCAAATGAGCGTGCCGCGGCAGCGGCCGGCAAGTGTCAATGGCAACTTATTACTACTATACAAATAGTTATCATTGAATAAATTGATTGTAAACCGTTCTGGCGTTTCGTTTAAAGATAAACCACTGTTCGCGCGACCTTCGGCCGCGCCTCACAACCTACATCTTTTTTGTTGAATTAAAGCTCTCGCCTTAACTATTTTATTAGAAATGAAAGTACATTTCTCCGGTGGGGAAAAGGGGTAAATACAGTCTCCCCTTTCCTTCCCCCACTTCCTATTAAGGCGACAATGACATTGAATGAAATGAATGAAGGAAAATTCCATGTTGTGACTCGCTTATCTTCCCCATCATCCCCCACCTCCCGATTAATTCTACTCGTTTTAAGATCCCAGTCAAGCACTGAACAATTTTTTAGGTCCTAGTAACTAACTGGTAAGGTAACTACCTAATTTATTTCCTTGGTAATTTTTTATGCTTTAATTATATTTAACAGTCATAAGTCTACTTTCTTTTGTGTCTGTTTTAAATATATAACAGAAAGGACACGCGCCAAACTCTTTAAATAATATTTTATCATCAGTAACCATGAACTAATTCGTAACAGCTTTGTTCATTACTAAATTCGTAACATTCCTTATAACGGGGCGCATAATATTGCGACTCAAGGCCTAGAGCGCTGGTTCATAGATAGATATTGACTTCATGCATACCCGACTCATGTGTGGAAAAAGGATTCCGGTATTTAGAATCATACTTAGTGCGCACTTATCCTTAGAGGCTAACGTGAATAAAACTTACAGATATATGGCCGGCCTGATGATATGAGGTCGAATCATCGTACAGTACGCACAAAGAGTTTGTGCAGCTTCAGCAGGGTTAACGTTTATTACACTCTACACCTGACAGCATGTGGTGGGAGAGAGTTAGCATGCGAGCCTGGATAGCCTGGGAGCGAGAGCGCAACAGTCCACTTCGTGAACCTTATAACTGTGTTTTACGCCAAGGCTTATACGAACTTCAGGGACGCAATTAGGTTTTGCTCGTAGGTACTATAGTAGAAAAGCACACATCATGTACGCTGTTTTTCTAGCATAATATGTAATATCTTATAGATTGGCGTGAATTCTAAATTATAGATGTTTGAATTCGTTAATTCGCCTGATACTGGTGGGTATAGTGTCAGTCAGGGCCGTCGGTAAACGAGGGCGCAAGGGGTGTATGGCACCCGGGCTCGCAGATCTAGGATCATAATCCACGTCCGTCCTTATATGCCCTTATACCTACACATACTTGTCTGGCGTAATCTGCTAGTTTTGAAGATTACCATCTTTTCAACTGATCACTGAAAATATAATGAATCTCAAATACGATATTGTTTTACTAATTTTGTTTTTTTTTATTAAAGGGAAGGGATGCAGACTGATTTTCGCAAGACGGCCCTGCTGTTAGTTCCCCTGAAATTGAAAAGACTGACCCCAATATTGGGATATTTACGGATTGATATTATAAATATTTCTGTTATGAAACTTACCTCTATGTATACAGAGATGCTGAACAATTCTGGTTATACCAGAACGCGCCCGAAACTTATGCGTTCCTGCGAATACAGAGAATTTATATCTCTCCCCAATGACGCAACTTGCTGGTGTGAGGGCCACGTGGGCTTCGATCAGTGCGCCCGCACAGAACATCATGGCGTGGGACATGTAGTAAATCTGGAAAGTTCCAATGAGACATTGCGGATTATTTTCTATACAAATCAGCTAATCGATTGGTAACTATAATAGTGGTTAATCACAATGTACTGGCGTCTCAAAAGAAAAACGCGGGTTCAAATCCTCATATACTTAAATATTATTTTCTACCTTTTAGTTTGGTTTACTGTCGAAGCAGTTTTTTTTTCTATTTTTTAGGCTAAGTACATTTCATTTTCTTATTTTTTGGTCATAAAATAAAATCAAAAGTAATAAGAAAAAGGACAATATTTACTGTCGTTGTAAAAGGGCCCATACACGATCCTGCGTTAAAGAACTGCAGTGGGCGGAGCTTGCAGGGCTCAAAAGACATTGTGTTCGGTGTTGCCGGACCCATTGTAGGATGCAACACAACATTTAAAGTCTTGCATTGCGCGGCGGGCTACAATGCAGGACACTGAATAGACCCCTTTAGGTGCCCTTTTTTATGCGAACAATGGCACAATCACAGATAATGATACTTAAATAATTACGTATGATGAATTTTCTACCTAACTTTATAAAAAAACCTGAAATTCGACTTTGAACTACTTGGGATGTGCATGATATGCAAGACTTACCACAAATTGCGCTTCTGTTACTTCAGTTTTAACTCCAACAAAACCAGCTGCATTATCGAAATCAATGTCCACTGCAACGACAATATAGCAATGTTAATAAACTGTTATAGGTTTTCCGTATCTTGTGGAAACTATCTCAGTTTACTAGAAAACAAATGCGTATCGGTCCATGTACAGTAAAGAGTTTCGTACAGGTGACGAATGTTCAATGTTTATGTCATTTGACTATAGAATCCACAACACCCTACACTGGTGTACTTTATGTTCAAAATATTAATTTATCTCAATAATGAAGCCTTTGTCAATATGAAAAATATTTAAGTAATAGAGAATGTATCAAAATCGTCCTATCCATCGTTTACGATTTTATTAGCAAATATCTCGGTATTATAGACTTAAAAAAAGTTACTCAGTTATTATTTTTGAAGTCACATACCTTTTTACATCTAATTTGTTTTCATCCCTTAATTACATTTACTCCTTTTACTAATTCCGAGGGCCGACATATTAGTTTTTATAAATGATTGTGATATAATACGTATATTTTATATGAAGAGACGGACGGAAGAACATGACGATTTCATAAAGGTTCCGTATTCTTTAAAATGACTACGAAGTATCCTATATTCACTTCTGTTATTTAAAGTATGTGTAGATAACTACACGCAAAAATTTAGGTATATCTTATAACGTCTTGGCTACACCTAATTTCATCACAATCAGTTCATTCAGCTCGGTTACCATGAACTTTGATTTGTAATCCCGCGGAAACAGCCTCATTGTCTTTTATAAAAAGTACCAAGATTCATTCCCAAGGCCGTGTATACAAAAAAACAAACATATTTACAAACTTAAAAACGAATTTACATTTATACAGAGACACGGTTAATATCAAAATAATTATGAATTTAACTTTACATAGAGTAGCTATTCCTCCAATTTGACCTGCTCCCATTTTTGTTAATAATTGTATTACGCTTTGATTCCAAATATTTTTAAACTAATTGTAAAAGACCGACATAGTTATAATGAGCTTTTCATATAATGGAAATTTATGTTTATAAATCTAATTTAATGTTGCGTTTCTTTCAGAAATTAGTTTACGATTGAGCAGTGTAATATTTTTAGGGTTCCGTAGTCATTTTGGCAAAAACGGAATTGCTATAAAATAGTCATGTCGGTCTGTCTATCTATGTATGTAGCAGTCATTTTTCTAAAAAAAGCTTCTGGGTCTATATGAACAAAATTTCCTGAAAGATGTATTCTATAAATAATAATATGGTGAAATTGAAAAAAAAAAACTAAAAATTAGGGTTAATATTTTCTTATAACTTTACATACAGAACCTTTTCGCGTGTATCGGATAATTATAAAAGTACAACAAGCGGTCTTGTCGACTAACAAAGAGCAATCTCATCCAAATATCCCTTGACCAAAATTAATATGTATTAAATTGATAGTAGCTACCTAAATGAAAGTGGTAAAGTGTCTAAACAACACGTACATAATGCCAGATATTGTTGTGTGTAGTGGAACACTTACAATCCAATAGATGGCGCTGTACAATAATTAGGTCGCAAACGATTCCCGAAACGTATAAAGAATATATACAAAATTGCAACAATAATAGATGGGCCTAGGCCTGCGAGGAACAACAATAGCCTCGCTGGAAGATCTTTTGAGACGGAGGAGCATTCCATCTCACTCCTCAACTTAGTCGGGTCATCCCTAAGCTCTAAACGTGATTATTTAATACACATTCTTGATACATACATGTTTCCTTCTAGTTTTGTATACCTACTGGTATGTATATATATCTATATCTGTCGCCCCAATTTCTCTTTGGTTCATGGAAGATGCCTCGGTTGTGGTCGGATTCGTTTGCAGTTTTAAATAGACAAACATATAAGAAATAATAAGATTTTTGGTAAGTGTAGTGAGTTGTTGAAACAAACTAAATGGCGGCGTCTCTGAAAAGTGATTGTTATTGTTTGCATGATTAATTGAGCTGGTTTCAAGATATGTGCAAGAATTATATACTTCAGAATCCAAGGTGCACATTCTTAGTAAACAGGATTTTGAGTCTTTAGAATAGTCTATTGTGTTTATTTTTGTTATTAGACAAACATTTACACAAAAACTGAAGACAACAAAATTATACTATTATCTTCAGCGGTTTCGTATGTACGGAATGTCCGAGGGTTTTATTCACTTCGGATCCGCGCATACAATAGGTATTTTGATAATAAACATTATTTCTATAAATGTATAGGAATATATTTATATAATATAACTCCATAAACATCCCACTACTGGGCTCAGGCCTCTTTAATTTATTGAGGAACGGACATGATTCCAGCCAAGTTTGTCTTAGGTAGATTGACGAGTTTCACACATGCGTTATCTTGATGTGCAAGTTTCATTACGATGGTAAGCATACAAATAGTTCAGAAAACTGCAAGTTGTTTCTAATTATACAAGTGTTTAGTGGTATCTTATAGGTAACGTTTTGCCGTGAAGTTTTATTTTCAAAACCTATTTAATATTGGTTAAAAATTGACAGTAGTTGAATATTTTGATTGTTTGGCATCAGCCTATAAGACCTACCTGCAAGTTTGACCTATTTGAAATACCGAAAATTAATTAACCTAATAAAGTCTGTCATTAAAAACAACAAGTAGATATTAATTTTATAGTGTTAAAACCATGGTTAAAACTAGAGACCGCGCCACAAAAATGTCCTACGGAAAATAAAGGTACTAAAAGTGGCAGGTCCGCTATTTGACAGAATTTATTCGTAAAGTAGCAAGAAAATAAATTTATAGCTTTAGTTATGGAATATTTTGTATTTATTATTCATAATTACCTACATTGATTTCCGGATGCAAATGATTCATTTGGCAGAATGCATGGCGCAATCAGTGCCGTGTTTGTGGGGACTTCTTTTGTGGCGCGGTCTCTACCATACACTGTTATTCTGGCTTAAAAACGTAGTTGCCAAGTCATAAATAAAAAAAAAAGTCACTGTTATTGTCAAATTGTCAATTTGTCATTAAAATGTCTAACGGTCTAAACCAGTAAATCAGTAAAACACAGAAATGACCAGAAAGTATCCATAGTAGTTTGTGTACCAGAAAACGTATTTCCAACAAATATAAAAATTAGTTAATTATATCATTTAACGCCCACACAATTAATTTATATCTGCAAAGCTATAAGTTCCTGTAAATCCGATAAGCTATCGCGCCAGTTTAGTGGCAATTGTGGCACATAACGTATTACCAATATTTGACTCTATGATGATTTTAAAAAATAGTACTGTTCATCTTAGTTTATTTATATTAATGTTTTCGTTATATATAACTATATCATTATCGCAATACAACAAAGTATGGGACGAAAAATATGAGAACAATAAGTGTCCGAGATTATATCCAAAGAATTTTATAAATTATGCGCCAGCTGGTGAGTTCTCTTATTATTAGCCAGAAATTTTAAATTATTGGGATTATCACACTTCTGTTCAGTTTAGAACCAAAGCAAGTCATTGGCTTTACAATATGATGTTTCCATTAAAAACAAATTATTTTCTTGAACTACTATTCATATAACAGTGTTGAAATCATTGCTTGTAAATATTATTGATTTACAAAAAAATATAATAGACTTGAATATTAGTACAGATAAATTAGCATCAAGACGTTTTTGTGTTGGTAGTAGTGTACTGTCAGCACATAAATAAATAAACTAATACTTTTTATATATTTTTATAGGCAGGTACTTAATCTTAAACAATGTTAAAATAATAAATATTAATATTAACCATAATTTTTAATACTAAATTTCATGTTTAAAATATACAAATACTACGACAAACACAAAAACATCTCCAAGCTAATTTACCTGTATATAGCAGTGGGGTAGCTTGCCTTAGACGGCGTTAGATTTGGAGGGGTAGAGGGGGAAGGTAGGAATAAATACTTACCTCTTCTGCAATCCCTATAAGAAAATGCACAGTTCTTGATATATAATTTTTTTTGTAAATATAACCTCACTTATGTTTTTCACTAATATTGCACTTATATCATAGGTCCAAAGTTGAAAAATTCAATAATCAACATAAAAAGATACAAAATAGTCCAAAAACACAAGAAAGTTGTTGAAAAATGAAATAAAACACAACTAAGCAATTCATGTAAATATCAAAAACAAGAAACATGAAAATCGTAGATAATACTTATTTTTATGAAGTTTCTGCTTGGCAGCTAGGCCTTTAACCCATGAAAATTATGCCCTAATATATTTTTATATAAAATGAAGTGTTGGTGGTCATACGCTTCTTCAATTTCTATGTCTGGCAAATAGTATATAGACTAAAGCTCACAAGCCAAGCATGCCACAGCAGCGATCAGCAAGTGTCACAACCAATTTGTAACCATAATTTAAAGGACATGCTCGCTTTGCTCATACACATTGATCTTAAGTCCAAATGCGGTAGCAGTCGGCGAGTGCCAGAACCGACTGGTAACCATAACCTAACTTCAGTCCAAAGTTGAACAATCCTTTCAAAGTCCAAATGAAAGCCAGTAATCAATAGAAAACAGCCAAAGTCTATTGTAAAACTCTCCAGCTGCTGCCGCAGCACACTTGCTTCGCTCCCTCGGCTGTTGCGGTTTGGTCTGAAGTTAACCTGACTTAAATCACTGTTTTTGTCACTGGTTGTGACCTTTCGCCACCCATCACAATAGTATTAGTGAAAAATGAGGTGAGGTTATGTTTACCAAAAATTAATATTTCATGAACTCCCGACCATAGGAATTGCAGAAAGAGTATGTAAAGCTTCCCCCTAACCACTCCGTACCAGTAGATGGGCACCCACTACTTAAAATTTGTGTGTACCGGATATCTGAGTAGCAGTCACTTACACAAATATAAGTTTACATAAACACAAAAAGCAAGAAACATTATTACTTAACAAAGTTTTATATTATGTAAAATTATAATCTGCTAAATAGTCAGTGAATGTCATGTTGCCATTTATATATTGGTCTTATTCATAGAGAGGTAGAGTAAGTTTAAATGCTTCTTTATGGTTCTTAAAGAGGCATTCAAACTTACTCTAACTCTCTATAAACAAGGGTGGAACTATTAAAATATATACAAAGAGTATATACTCTTTGTATATATTTTGTATATATTGCTATGTGTCACTAGGGCTGATACAGAGATGTCTACATCTAGATTTACAATTGTGAAAATTATGTATTGATGTAGACAAAATCTACAATAAAAATCAATACAGAGCTTTGGAGGACATTAATAAAGTTGTATTCACCAAGAAATTTTATTGAGAATGGCAGTAATATTACTTTTTATTGCGTAAATATTCTACAATGATTACATTCTCATAGTAAAAATTGAATGATGCTTTCTATTATTTTCAATTTGATATTAAAAATAATAGAAATCATCATTTCTGAAATCAGTAGGAAACTTTTTGCATAATCTGCTTCACTAAGAAGATTGAAGAATTTCCTACCTACTGCTACTAAGATTATGCTTGCTCAATCCTTGCTTCTCCCCCTACTTGATTATGCTGATGCTTGCTATCTAGACATCACCCAAGAACACCTGGATAAGCTTGAACACCTTCAAAAGGTTTGTATCCAGTTCATATTTGGGTTGCGTAAATATGACCATATCTCCGAATTTCTTAATAAGCTTAAATAGTTACCTATTCACCTTTGCCGGAATTTTCACTTACTCTCACTTCTGCATAATATCCTTTTCAATCCCTGTACTCGCCCATATTTAAAGGAACTTTTTAGTGTCCTTTATCAATCTCATTCCTGTAATTTGCAAATGATAATCTTCTGCTAACAATACCTAAACACACTTCATAGGAAATTCTTTTGCTGTACAGGCTGTTGCCTGTAGAACTCCCTGCCCTTGAAAATCACATAAGCTACAACCATTTCTACATTCAAGCACTTATTCACTGACCATTATTTGTTCATTAGATAAAATTTGTTGCAGTAAATGGTATTGTATATTGTATTATTGTTCACAACATGTATATATGTAATCTATATTATTATAATTTTGTTTTTTCTTTAATTATATTTAATTACAATTGAATTATTTTTAATTTAGTTAAACCACCAAATATTATTTAATTTTTCTTGCAATGTCTCCTTGGACACCGCGTTGCCTGGAAGATATCGCTATAAGCGATAAGACCGCCAATTGTTCTAATGGAAATGTATTTATATTAAATGTCTAGGTTTAAGTTATGGTGAACAATAAAGAGTTTTCATTCATTCATTCTTTTCGTATTAACATGTATAGTAATAAAACCCCTCAGCCTCTGCTGATGTGAGCCATAAGAATCCACATATACAATTGCACAAAAATCTGCACCACAGTATGCCTAATGTAATCTTTATCAAATGGTAGTCATATGCTGCAAATTATTGATCCTTATATTTTTTAAACAGGTAACTTGACTGCTGGAAACTTCACAGAGAAAATTGGTCTCAAAGGGTTGAAATACTGTGTGATGTCATGCTGTCTCTCAGAAATATGCAACATTGTGTTTATTGTGGACTCAAGATGCTATCATGTGGAATGTGTCAGCAATGACCTCTGCATGCCTCTACTTAGAGCTGGCAGCCGGAAATGGGAATCTCATGTCTCTATGATTTTGGTTAAACCAGTTTTGCCTAATGGTACGTTATTATAAGTTTCCATTATCATATAGAGTTGCTAAATCAACACTTATTTCCTTAAAACATGTTATATTATTGTGGACAAAGGCAATATAATATTTAGTATATATCTAAATACCAACATAAAAAACATAGTATGAGTTTTTATTCAAAAATTCATAACTTTTATATATAAAAAATCTCTTACTAAACTATTGCATAATTAATTGTATTAATTTATTATATAAGTTTATTAAAAATTTCTATAAAAAATCTTATATAGCTTTAATATTTTACCACAAATAATTTCAATTAGAATTTAGTACAAAAAATACCTCTTAAATTTAACTACATACCTATATTTAGTTCTGTTGATAAATACAAAAATATGTTATTTTTATCACGTTGATCTAAAAGTGATGTATATAATTATATGCTTTGAAATTGTAGATCATATTGATAGCAACACAATGTTTCTTTCATAATAAAACAGTACTTTTTTAATTACCTATTTATTTTTAATGTAATATATTTAAAAAATGTATTTTAAATTTCTTTGTTCACAATCTTGAATCCCTGAAAACCACCTAGGATTGTTATAGGCTGAATATCATATATAAGTTATCTTGATGTTGTAGGTTTCATTGCAATGTTTTCGTTCACCATCTGTATACATAAAATGTAACTAGTCAGAAAAATTGCCTGAACAGTTCACACCTAGCAGTAACGACTCAAATGTACATGTCACTGGAAATTGATAAAGTTATGTTTTAATTTTCTAGAAAACTGGTCAGACATACTTGATCAATCTAGCTACAGAGATGTATACAATACTTATTCCCCTGACGAGGAGTCTATATATTCACCATATACTGGTCACCATAATGATATGCTCTCTGAAGAAGAGGGCTCA
Organism: Dendrolimus kikuchii; assembly: GCA_019925095.2. Lineage (NCBI taxonomy): Eukaryota > Metazoa > Arthropoda > Insecta > Lepidoptera > Lasiocampidae > Dendrolimus > Dendrolimus kikuchii. The sequence continues at coordinate 10,669,457 of CM034403.1, forward strand.
AACTTTCTATCTCGATTTATTAATAACTTACCTACAATTGGTGATGAAGAAACCCAAAATTTTGATAAATTCAGAGATACTTCTGATAGTGACATGATTATGGACTCAACAAACTTTCTGGAAAAGATATCATGTGAAGTTGGAGCTGGCGACTGTCCATTCAACTCTGAATGTATACCATTAGGGCTTAAAATGCGGAATGGTATATGTAAATGTGTGCCAGGGACTGAGGAAAATTCAGAAGGCGCCTGCGTTCCAACAAGAGCTTTTTCTAAGGGCCCAACTATACCGGTAGATGCAATGAAAAAGAATGATGACTCTGATGTTAAAACCGACAGCTTGAAAACTGAAAGCACTACACAAAAAACAGTACAAACTTTAACTGTATCTATTTTATCTAAGCAGGTAGGTAATCAAGTTTTGTACACTTATGGACTTAGTCATAACAAGTTACAGTATGTTTGAAAGCTTCTTTATGGTGCTTAAAGAAGTCTTCAAACTTGCTCTAACTCAATATGAAGAAGACCATGAGACCATTAATGTATTGTCTAAGGGTAAATACTAACTTTGTTATTTTTTTAATTGTCTAACAAACACATGTTTTAATTGATTTAAATAAGTTATATTTATTTTGTTCTTAATCGATACTTTTATATAAAAATATTTCGTACAGATAGTTTAAAATTATTACAACTTTATTTACTTAAAGATAAATGAATTAATTAGTGTTATTTATTCAGGTGCAACTACCAGATAAAGAGGTAACTTTGGCAGCCTACACAATACCTGATGAAAAAACAACAATGACTCATTATAACTATGTTTGGACTTTAGTTGATCAGCCCAAGGGTGGATTTACTGGTTTGTTTGTTTCATTACACGAATCATGTTATCCTTTGAAAAAATATTCTATGGCCCCTAAATTTTGTAGCATGTATTAAATTTTTGATACACATTCCTTCAGGTAACATGAATCAAAATGGCGCTACAGTAACACTGACAGATTTGACCGAAGGTCAATATCGGTTCAAAGTGACCGTAAACGGAACAAACTTTTATGGCGAAGGATACGCTAATGTCACAGTACTGCCACCGAAACGTATCAACACTCCTCCTATAGTAGTCATCACACCGCAGACACAGACTGTGAAACTGCCGAATTCTGTTGCTGTACTTGATGGAAGTGCAAGTAAGGTAAAGTAATTGTATTGTTACGAGTGCGGGACTCGAATTAAAAATGCCGTTAGAATTACTATAGAATTTATTAGAACTATACAAACACGTATAAACATAGGTACAAATATAACCGGACGCAATAAGTCCAAATGTAATGCACAATTCAATAACACGCCCAAAGCTCGTCACTAAATGTACACACGTCTTGCCTCGCTTATCTTATCGCTTTGACTGCCTCACCCCTCCGTTCGGACATTGTTTTATACTAAAACTATACAATATGTCTCAACTCGACCGCGTAAACAATCATTTTCAAGAATCATTTCACAAACAAATTTTAAACACAAAGTAAACAAAAGAAGTGCAAATGCGGAAAGGTAATAAAGTGTGCTTTATGGCAGGCAGGTGTGCATTCACTTTTGTCGGAATGTAACAGTATGTTAATCAATCAACATACAATATAGAACAAAGTAAACTAGGATATGCCCGCGACTTGACGCTTGACTTGAAATTTCCGCGGGATCCCGGGACACAAAGTACGGCAGCATTTAAAAAAATAATGTAAACTATTGTTTTAAGTAAAACTGAGTCGGAATAAGCTAATTTTTAAGCTAAGCATCCGAACAACTACAAACCGTTCCCGGGAGTATTCCCGCGGGATACCCGCGATAAAAATATTACAAATTTTATTACATAAAATTTGCTATCGATCAGTAAAAAATCACATTGGAATTCGAAATCCTTTTTTATCTGGCCGTTTTAAATTATTCCCAGAAAATTTCCCGCAGGATCCCCATAATAAAAATAGCGCAGATTTTAACTCTAAGAATTTGCTGTCAATCAGCGAAAACCGCATCGAAATCGGCCCAGTAGTTTATACGTGAATTCCGAACAAACAGACAAACTGACAGACAAGAAATATATAAAAAAATTGCATCGTGTTCTCTAGCGTTTATATAGTCTATTTCAGTGTTTTTTTTTTAATAGCTTTAATGTGCAGGTACGACATGTTTAGAAGTTTATCATATTATAGATGTAACAAAATCCATGTGTACTAAGAAAGAAATAAAATATTTATTTCTAAAGTGTGGCATTTTAGAAATGAATATTATGTACACAAAACGACACATAAGAACAGACGAAACAACATATTTTTAAAAAATGTGTTGCAAATTGTGGAGTGGCACTTAGTATTTTGCTGTGCCAAAACATGGACCGATACAGCAATGATTTTCAGTGCCCACCTCCTAAACCAATCTGTTTATTATTTGCAATATATATATTGTTACTCCACTGGGCTGGAGCGTATCCTACATTACGTTTACCGGCGGTCTCCACGCAAGGACTCCATTGATGGCTTTGGTAGATCCTGCGACAGACGATTGACCCACTGCCACTTCAACATCTAATTTTGTGAACTATTTTGGTTACCCCGGTTGTTATGGATATTGCCATTTCTGATTCATTCACATTTCCGAAACTTTTTTTTTATTGCAGGAGTTCAACAGACAGGCAGACGGGCCACTCGATGGAAAGTGGTTACCATCGCCTATAGACATTTGCAACACCAAAGGTGCTACAAATGCGCTGCTGCTCTCTTAAGGGAGACTGGAACCTGGTCACTAATGCCGGAACACAACTCAAGGTTGTTATGGCGACATACTTTAAACCAGGGGTGGTAGCTATCCAGTCGGGCAAATGCCCGCACACAAAAAAAGAAGATAAAATTCCTACTTTAATCCCTAAAAATTTCACTGCATTTTATTGATCCGTTTTAGAGCTTATTCATGGCCACCAACTTTTAAATAATAATAATAATAATCTTTGTTGTCAGAAAGTCAAATTTACATTATTTATCTTACCTACTGGTCCCAAACTAGGCGAAACCTGTATTTTGAATACCAAATCCGATGTTTATAGCCACAGCGGGCAGACGTGTGTGTTTCTGTATATGTGTGTGTATAGAAAAAAATATAAATTAATATAATAAAATTTGTGAGTGTGTCACGTTGTAGGGGGTAATCTCTGGATCTACTAAACCGATTTAAAAAAATATTTTACTGTTCGAATGCTACGTTAACAGGGAGTGTCATAGGCTATATAACATGACGCTATATACCACGGGAGCGGGACAGAGCGCGGGTGAGACCGTGCCGGGCCGCTAGTAATGAATAAATAGACAAAAATATTAAAAATGAGTTGTATTTAAATATGATAATTTATTTATTGGTATAGATTTTTAGCTCATCCATTGAGTATCAACACTTTTTTACTTAATTGGTCAATCAGATTATTTATTTCTTGAAATAGGATGATGACGCAATTATATCATGGCACTGGGACCTCACGTCTGGCCCAATCGGGTACCAGCCCCCGTTGGAAGATGGCCCGACTCTCGTCCTCAACGATCTCAAGCAACCGGGAAATTATACATTCAAATTAACAGTCGAAGATTCGGATCATGATAAGAATTCAACCACAGCTAATATTACTGTGTTGAACCACACTGACTACCCACCAGAAGCGAACGCTGGTATGCTCATTTTATCACACATTATTTCTTTTAAATCTTGTATCTGGTGTAAAACATAGGTTTTGTTTGTTACAAAACTCGATAGATAAGACCTATAAATCAAAAATCAAAGTCTGAACTTATTTGTTATCCTGTGAGTTCTATTCAAATTTAAAGATTTCTTAAAAGTTCCACTAAAGAATTTTTTTTTAAAGGCCATAAATAAACTTAAAAATTTCAAAAATGTAAAAATAATTATAAACATATTCAGTATCCTAAAAGCTTTTCAAATTTTACATTTCATTTACATAGGAATGTTAATCTACCTCAGAAATGAGATGTATGCATGTCATTCTTGTCTAGCTTTTTTAAGTGAATAAGAAATTAAACTATTTTGTTTGTGTTATTTTCTTTGTAGGTCAAGACGTAATAATATATTTGCCGAATAATAATTTGACTCTAAACGGTAGTTTATCAACCGACGACCATGAGATTACCTCGTGGGAATGGACAAAATCGGCAGAGGACGAGAACAAAGCGGTTGACATGCAAAACACGCATTCACCGTACCTGCAGGTAAAAATAAATATGAGAAATATGTTTATCCTAGAGCGGTTTAATAAATTAAATTCTTTATCAATTTTAAAAATTTCAATTTTCATGTTTTGTAATAACTATTTATGAATGATGTTTGATATTGTTGTAGATGTGATGAGTTATTTTTATTATTATTATTTGTTATAACAAAAGTGTATAGAATGATATGCAATTTGTTTGAAACTATAATATGTCGACGACTTTTAGCAAATACATCGTATATTAAAATGTAGCGTTAACAATATAGTTTTACAAACGGACGAAGATGACAAGTTTATAAGGGTTTCGATTTGCTGTTTTTCTGTGGAAACCTAATAGAAAAATAATGTCTTAAGTGGTTCTTAAATGTTATATTTGTAATCAAAGTTTGCATGTATGGGCGTACTTGTTACCGCGTCATGGACAGACATGTAAACCAATATTCACAAAATAAAAAATGTTCTCTATCTATCTAAAATAGTTAGGTATTATTCTTAAAAATATTAGGGTTTACTAGGTGTTAAATAGAAGTTAGATGAGCGAAACCGCGTCTACATGCACCATATTCATTATCATACGACACTTTCGTATACTTAAAACATTTCCTAACCCCTATTTGAACGCAAACTGCTATAATAGCATTATCGCATTTTATTAACAAAAGCATTTAATCAAAAATGTTTCAGCTCTTATCAGTGTTGTAGTTTGAGTTTATAGGTATAATAAAGCATCGGTTGCAATTACAGCGGTGCTATTATAGCGTGTTCAGTTAAAATCGCTCACTAACTGTTACACCCTTCTGGCTGAGATTTTTGGTCAAATAAATAACAAAGAACGCTCGCTCTTATATTGATATAACGTATTGTAAATACTGGCTCGCAAAACTAGCACCACGTTCAAAATTAAAAATACATGTACGTATAGTAATATGTAGCGTTTCCCGGAAAGAATTTAGTTTTCCCGTTATTTGGTTGTTCGATCTGAGCGGTGAGCGGCTTTATATAAGTCTACGTGTATTGTTTATGGAAAGTATAAAAGGGCAGGAAAATTCTATTTTATTGTCCTAATATAATAATGTAATCTAGCTAAAATGGTTTTACTGTAGACTGTAGTATGCAGGTTTACATTGTACAATCGAATTCGCTTGTAATCACTTTTAGTTCACCTCATTTTGAGACTCGTCAGCGCCTGTATGTTTTTTTGTGAACCCTTGATTATGTGACGTTGGTCTTGACTTGATGAGATGACATTATTTCTCGTGTAGTTCTCCATAGTGCTGACCAACCATACCTCCCACAGCGCTCTCGCTCCGCCCACCGCTGTGATCAAAAACGCAGCTTAATGTACACATTTATAGTTATTGTAACAGAGCATTCTAGATTAACAAAACAACGTCCTGCCACAGTTTATCGGTCACAGGACTGTTTCAATGTTTTTAATCAATTATTAAATCTTAAATTTTCTGAAACTAGTACATTTATTACAGTTGAAACCACTACTAACAGATTAAATCTGTGCTTAATATGAAGTTTTTTTTTCGTAATATGGTCGTGTGTCTCGAATAAAATTTATGCAAACTTAACTGATGTAATTTACAAAAATATATTTTAAATATTAGAGTAATTTTAAATAATGAAACGTGCATCAAAACCTTTACTAATATTTTTCTGAGGACAGATAACTTGTGGCATCATTTATAATTTAATAATTTGTAGACTATCTTCTTATGTTTTTTGTTGAACAATTTCAATGATATTTTCTTAAGTTTTCGCTACCAGTACACATAACTAAACCTGCTTTCTGACGTGATCACGGCTACGGAAAAATGGCCCAAACGTCGAAATAAAAATCAAACTCCCTGCTGAAAACCGTTAAAACGTAGTTTTAATTTCAATAATAATAATATTATTATAGGCAGGGGGGCTTTGTGGCGAAGCCTTAGGTGAGTAGCGACACCTCGTACCTGACCCCGGGGGCCAAGGCAAGGCCTCTGCCTCCGTGCTTGCCTTAGCCAGCCGCCAAGGAGTGGAGATCGCTAGAGCTAAGACTCAAGCTCCAGGGGTGGAAGTGATAAATGGCATCATGTCCTTAGCCACTCACACCCATGTTGCCCCTGTCTTGCATCTTTTGGGGCCCATGCAGGGAGTGGCGAGTCACGTCTGCCCACTTTCCCATATTCCCTGAACATTGCGACGGGCAGACGCCATAGTCCCCATATTCCCAGACCCCCAGTATCACTAGCAGCTCACTCCAATAGTCCGGTACTTTTTGTCCTCATTTCCCACAATAGTCCTACACTGGCCGGGGCTTGTCCTTGGTTGCATTATTATATGGTGTAGACTCCGTGGACGTCGCCAACGCCGGGTTGGCGATTGTCGTAGATCGAATAGCTAGGCTGGGTTTGAGGGTCTCCTCCGCGAAAACGGAGGCCATCATGTTCCATAGGAAATTTCGCAATCCCCCCGCGGACTTGACCGTTTCGGTCCAAGGGGTGGCCATTAGAGTAGGGCCCCAGATGAAATACCTGGAGCTAGTTCTCGATGGGAAATGGCTGTTCAAAGCGCACTTTGAGCAGCTAGTTCCCAAACTCGTCAAATCCGCGGGCGCACTATCGAGGCTGCTTCCCAATGTAGGGGGCCCGGGAGGTGCGACGCGGAAACTTTACTCTGGCATCCTGAGGAGTATGGCACTGTAGGGTGGACCCGTCTGGTCCATTGCACTTCACCGCCACAACAGAACCCTGCTGCATCGGGCGCAGCAGGTTCTGGCCGTGAGGACCATACGGGAGATCACACAGTGTCGCAGACGGCGGCCACCTTCCTGGCAGGCGATCCGCCCTGGCATCTCCAGGCGGACGTCCTGACAGTGGTGCGCCGCACCCGGCAGGATGCCCTAGCTAGAGGCCTGACCTTCTGTCAGGTCGAAATCGAGGCGATCAGGAAGCGGGAAACCGCCTCCATGATCGCCGTCTGGTCTCAAGAGCTCGACAACCCTGCGGCCTATGGCGGCTACACGGTGGATGCAATCAGGCCACAGCTGACGGAATGGGTCAACCGCACCAGCGGCACCCTGACCTTCAGGACGACACAGATACTTACCGGACACGGATGTTTCGATAAGTATCTGTGTCGCATTGTGGGCTGCTTGCCTTCCCCGGACTGCCGCCAGTGCGGCGCGCCCGACACGGCGTTACACACGCTTGTCGAGTGCGCCGCATGGGCGCCGCAGCGTTTCGAACTTGAGACGCACATAGGTCCAGTCGACTCGCACTGCGACTTGGTCAAGGCCATGCTGCAGAGCAGCGACAATTGGGGGGCTGCGGTTACTTTTTGCGAGACAGTAATGTCACTCAAGGAGGCCGCAGAACGAGACAGGGAGAGAAGTCCTGCAGCGCGTGCCAATGCGTCTTCTCGAGGTCGCCGGCCTTCAGCTGGCACCCGGAGAGGCAGGTACGCGCATTACTTCCCTCCCTAAGTTAGGTTCCGTTTACCGCGGGTGGCCTTTAGCTTGCTAGGAAAGCAAAGGACCTTCTACCCCCGCACAACGAAGTGGGGTGTGTTCTCCCAGGGCACACTCCAGGCACTTTATTGCGCTGGATCGGCTGGGCGTAACTATGTTCTAAATCTCAGCCTTTCCAACACATACAAAGCGCAGGGTCGTCAGGGAGGAGGGGGTTTTTAGTGGGTATTGGGGTTGCTCGCTCGTGTAGCAACGCTCGGAGTCTTCCACACTATTCTGTGACGTCGATCGCGGGCGGAGCGCTGCCAAGAGCATACTATTGCTGCAGTGTTATCGCCCCCGACCGACGCGTGTCGTTCCCCTAGCAACGACCCAGTTTGTGCGTAAATCAGTTAAGAATTTTCCCTCGCCTCAAAAAAAAAAAAAAATATGGTGTAGACAGAGATAATCGCCGGTCAGTGTCACGCCGCATTTACATTAAATTTGTCACGGGGCCTCTACGTGTTGGCCTTCCCATGGCCCCACGCAAGCTCTCCAAATTTTCGGGCCATTTTTATGGCCCGTGTTCTTGAAAGACATACAAATAATAATATTATATGATGAGTTGGATTCTTTTCTACTTCTCTCATTTAGTATAAAAATATGTATTCCTTACAGATTTATCTTATTTATATTACCTTGAGAAAAGATAAAAATTTGTAAATTGCGTAAATATAAGCGTTGAACTTAGTATGACATCAGGACATTTAGTTATTGTAAGCATTTGCATGTCATATAAATGACAAAACATACTGGAATCTTTATGTGATACTTATTCATGTACCTATGTTTTTGCAAATAATAATTGAGTGATTGATATGCATTCTCTTTCTAGTTATCAAATCTGTCTGAAGGAATGTACACATTCGTGTTGAAAGTAACAGACTCCTCGGGCCAGTCATCCACAGCAGAAGTGCACGTGTTTGTCAAACCCCCGACAAACACACCGCCGATCGCGGATGCGGGCCCCGACGCTGTATGTTTGTACATAATATTATATTGAAATAAATAAAAAATAAACTTTAGGGATTGATTTATATTACAACTCGGACCATAAAATGTCACGTACATTTACGATGAAACCGTTTACAGCAATAAATCGGCCTAATGTAATGTGAATCATCCATCATTTTACCCTTATTTAGAACGAGGTTTATAACATACTATTACTTATTCTAACCATCTGTGTTGTTCATAATATTGAATTTGTAGCACCTTTGGTGTTGGAAATGTCCATAAGCGATGGTAACCGCTTTCCATCAAGTGGGCCATCTGCCTGTCTGCTGAACTCCTGCAATAAAAAAATTAAAATAAAATAATATGCGACTAATTGCTATGCTATATTATTATATAGTAAATAAGATCAATCCTACTAATATTATAAATGCGAAAGTTTGTAAGAATGTATGGATGTATGTATGTTTGTTACTCTTTCACACAAAAACTACGGAATGGTTTATGATGAAACTTTACAATAATATAGCTTACACATCAGAACAACACATAGGCTATAATTTATAAAGTATAGTAAGAATTATCCAAAATGTAACAATTTTCCATCACCACGCGGGTGAGACCGCGGGGCGCAGCTAGTGTAACATAATTGATATATAAATTCCCCATTTCTTGAAAAGTTTTACTATTGTTTAAATTGCACGATGGATATTTTACAAACATTCGAAAGCAATAGCACTCTATAGTCTGTACATGTACAGTCGGTCATGAAAGTGGTCAGTATAAAAATATTTTTTATTTAAAATGTACTTGACTTGAACTTTTGAATATATGTAATAAGGGAATAGACTCGTGATTTGACATATTTACCATGCTGCTGTGGAATTATAATAATTCAGAGCGATGAAATATCTTTCATAACTATCTAACATCCACAAGACCAAGTCACTGAAACCGAATAACATATGACCATCCAACCGAAATAGTTTCACAACTTAAAAATGTAGTTCAGAAACCAAAATTAACCATATACTGACTAAGCCTTTTATAGCCTAGCAGATTTCTATTAGTAACTTGAAATTCTTAATTTTATAACAATTCGTTATTGTTATTATTTTCATAATTATCAATTTCATATAATTGTATGCTTACTTTATTATAAATACAATTTGCATGACCTTGTTGTTATTCTCTGGGAAATTGTTGTCTGTCATTTAATACATGCAATTACTCTAGTATTGGTAGGTAGTTAATCTGTAAAAGAGTAATTAATTTAATTAAAAATACCATTGTTCACTTAATTGGCCAATAACATAACACATCCATACTAAAACACTTGCCCATTCATAATCCTATTGTAATATATTTCAGTTCATATCTCTCCCACAAACGTGGATCATCCTAAACGGGTCCGCGTCCCACGACGACCACAGGATCGTTGCGTACACGTGGCGTTGCTTATCCGGCCCTACTAATTCTAGCATAATCAATTTTAACGAGTCCGTTGCGAACGCGACCTCACTCACTAAAGGCCAGTACGTGTTCTCGCTAACTGTACTCGACGAGAACGGGAACTCTGCCTCTGGCAATATTACCATCAATGTCGCACAAAGTGAGTGTACACAAGTAACATATATAAATCTATAATATTTTAAAATTCTAAACATGTCGTGCCTGTATGTACATTGAAGCCATTAAAAAAACCAACTGGAATAGACTATATAAACGATGGAGAACACGATTCATTTTTTAGATTTCTTGTCTGTTTGTCTATTTGTTCGGGATTCACTAAAAAACTACTGGGCCGATTTCGATGTGGTTTTCGCTGATCAACAGAACATTTTTAGACTTAAAATCTGCGCTACTTTTTATCCCGGGAATTTTTCTGGGAATGATTTAAAACGGCCAGATTGAAAAAAAAGAATTCCAATGCGGTTTTTTCACTGATCGATAGCAAATTTTATGTAATAAAACATGTGATATTTTTCCCCGGGAATTTTCCCGGAGTGGTTTGATGTTGTTTGGATAAAAATTTGCTCATTCCAACAGTTTTCACTAAAACGATAGCTTAAATTACCTTTTTTAAATGCTACGATACTTTGTGTCCCGGGAACCCTGCGGCAATTTCAAGTCACGCGTGCACGTAGTCGCGGGCCTATCCTAGTAATCTATAATATTATTCCGTAATAAATAGATGTCGTATATTTTAAAATTAATATTCCTAGTTACAATACAGTCGATTGAGTGGTGGCTGAATAGCTGAGGTCCTGGGGTCTTGTTCAATTAACACGGGTTTGAGCCCTAATTGGAAAGCATGCACCACTTATGATCGGTCCCTAATCTTACTATTCATTTGCCTTACCATCGGTTGAATTTTAACATTACTTGTAAGGAGCTTATGTCAAATTTTAAACGATAATAAGGCAAGGTATCTTACCATTGTGCAAATGCACAGTGGTAAGATGTAAGAACCGGCCATTAGGAAGATCCTCGAACATCTGACCCCAATAATATTGATAACAGAAGTCACAGCGCTAATATGTTGCATTTAGCACTTTCTAGTGGTGGATGAAAACACTGACATCGAGATTACAGTAAATTCGAAATTCGTCTTGGATAAGCGTGATGGGAATTTCGTTGTTTAAAATGAAAATTTTTGCATGCAAGGTCTTGAAAAATGACCAAAAAACTAATTTTATACGCTTTTACCTATACTAATATTATAAAGAGGAAAGATGTGTGTTTTTGTATGTTTGTAACTAATAAATAATAAAATAATAAAAAGCACTGGACCGAGTTCAAAAATTTGTTTCACCATTAGAATACTACATTATCCTAGATTAATATAGACCATATTTATTACTAGAAAAATTAGGGATCCCTCCTTCAATAATGTAACCCAAGGTGTAAAAAAATAGTGTTTGAGTGGGTCCAGGGATGGTTTAGAATTTAAATTCACAATTAGACCCGGTAGGTGACGCTGGAATCGGGTTCTAGTTTTTATTTTTTCAGGGCAGGGCAACGTTTGCCGAATCCGCTAGTAATATATAAAATTATATAGTGTAAAAAAATTATGAGTTTGATACACTTCAAAGTTTATTTTTCCTTTTTAAAGCATTTAAATTGAAGCTTGTTTTTAATAATGATTTTTTAATATTAACTACATGAATATATTTGTATAGATTTAAGGAATAATCGTAGTACTGTTCAATTTTTTTGTATTCTGATTTAAAAATTCTTACTGGAGTCGACTGCAATGCATTATTCGTTACAGACAAAAATAGTCCACCAAAAGCCGACGCCGGCGGTGACCAAGTACTGAACCTTCCCCTGTCGGTATTAATCCTGAACGGATCCAAATCCTCGGATGATTTTCGCATCGTGACGTGGAAATGGAGCAGATCAGGTTCGGGTCTCGCCGCGGGTACTGTTATACTCAATTCGGATACACAACCTGTGCTCATGGTAAGTAAATATTTTCTTTGCCAACAGACCAGTGTTTCCGCACTATGTACAGTTTTCTCTTCCTCCTTGTGTCTTATACGTCATACCTTAGTGTTCTTTCCTCACTGTTTTCTCGACTACAATTGGGTATATGGGCTATCCTTCATTGTAACCTCTAGGCTACAATGAATTCTAAAATTAATTGCATACTCAAAACGCGTGTTAAAATACCATCTTGCTTTTAAAATATCATTGTAGAAATATTGTATAATTATTAATGCCTTATTTAGCTCCTATTCTGTTAATCGTGCAAAATTATGACGTCATAACTTTGTACACTCGTATAAATTCTATAGCCTTAAATATGGTAGTTTTGTATAAAGTGTTACAGTGGATTTGACTGGCACTTCTCCGCCATCGGCGTCGATTACTCACCATGTGCACTGCATGACAACAATGCAGTATAATACATTGCTCTACAGTCTTGATGTGTTTTTGTTTCTATTTTACTAGTACTAGTAGTATAGTACTACTAACTGATAATTTACGTGCTTTGTTCCCTGACTGCGAGTCTGAAGTCTAGTACTTTTAATTTTTTCATTTTAGACAGATTCGATATCCATTCAAGAATCAACCTCTATACACATGAATGTTATGCAGATACTCTTCAGGTAGTGTTTGAATTTTAAAAAATGATAAAGCTAATGTCGTGTATTACTTCGACAACTGAAATTTTGTGAAGCCGGGGAAGTCCGGTAACGGTCGAAATTGTCATATATTTGAACTGCGCGTTCCGTTTCGTCCGGGAATTTTGCGTTGTGTTTAACGTCCCGTACAACACATTTTTTCTCCAACAATAAATCTTGTAAACATCAAAAAGGTTAAAACCCTCCTATCTATTAAAACTGCTACACTGCTACTTGGCGTTTAACATGGCTCAAATCTAGTCTCCATAAACAGAAACGTTATCGTCAATTTAACGTAACTAGTGGTCGAAATTCGACCATAATAATTAATTCAAATTATAAGTTTGAACATTATTAAGGTTCTGTTATCAAAGACTATACATCTATAATCATAGATTTCGCCAAGGCTACACTGTTAATTTGACTTTAACAATAAACAATAGAGTATATTCATGTGCTTGTCAAATACGTGGTAGTGTTTTTTTTTTTATGTATTTTTTATGCATAATTTTTTAAAAATATTAGCATTCTGCACTCCTTCTCTATATAAACAATAAGTGTGCGAAATTTCATACTTCTCCGTCCGCGCAATTTTCGTAAAAAGAGGTACAAAGTTTTTGATGTATTTTTGCTTCACGTATTAATATAATGATGATTGATTAGCCATAGATCATATTAATAACTGAAGGTATGTTAATCTTATAGAATTAACGATGAGTAATGAAGCATCTTTTTTTATTGCAAAGCTGGCAAACAGGCAGTCGACCGAGATACCTAATAGAAAATGGTTACCGTCGTCTATACACGTTTGCAACACCAGGGCCTCAATTCAATATCGTCAGAATGTCGACCACGGGCGTCGTAATGCTTGTTTTTGTATGAAAAAGCAGCCATCATGACGGCAGCGGTCGTCCATTCTGACGACATTGTAATAGCAGAACTGGGGTCCAGGAAAGAAGCCAACGCGTTGCCAGCCTCTAAGATGGGGTAAAGGGGATAGGATAGGATCATACAGGAGGATTGGGGTGGGTGGTATGGGATGGGTAATAGGATAGATACATGGGATAGAGGGAGTTGGAAGCGGGTCATCGAAACTCTCTTATCGTACGAAACACGATTAACTCAAGATTAACTGGTTAATGATGATATCCTATGATATCGTGGTAACAGAAAACCTAGCCTAGAAAACTGTAATCTAGACAATGATTCCAGCATAGCTTTACCACGTTAGGCGTCTCCAGACTACATATTTCTAATTCTGCGGACGCATCTGCTTTAGTGTTCTGTGGCCGAATGCGTCTTATTTAAAGCGTTAAAAAATAACGCCGCTAACGCATAGCCACATTAGTATATTAGTATATACATACGTACGTTATCTGTCAATATTTAACGTCATTAACAATGTCACATTTCAAATAATCCATCGCCATATCCGTGTGAAATGACCTATATCTCTAACACTATTACAGATGAAGCCGCAGCTTTAGCATAAATAATTTCATTTCAGCTCACAAACATAGAAGCTGGTAGATATGTATTCGAGTTGACAGTGACAGATGACCAAGGGGAATCAGATCGCGACACGGTCAGCATTCAGGTCAAGCCGGACCCCTTAGAGATGAATCTGTTAGAGATGACTCTGAACATCCCAATATCGACCTTCACCCAGGGCCAGTTGGACGCTATCGTGCAGAAAATGAACTTGCTCTTGAAAGGGACGATCAAGGTGAACGTAACAGAAGTTCGGGGACAAATTGATTCTCAAAACACGCAGCTCATTTTCTTTTTATCGGAAGATGTAAGTACTGCCTTGCGTTATTTTGTTACGTCCATACGATTTCGATAAGATTTCACTAGAACGATAGCCTAAGTTTTTTTTTTCAAGTGATGCGATACTTTATATACCGGGAATTTTGTGGGAGTGTTTTGAATTAATATTCATGAACTCTCTCTCTCTCTCTCTCTCTCTCTCTCTCTCTCTCTCTCTCTCTCTCTCTCTCTCTCTCTCTCTCTCTCTCTCGCTGGCTCGCTCGCTGCAATACTAAAACAATATAATCCGGGACTTTTTATATTCTCTGGGATTTCTTAACTTTGAAACCACGTAATATTAGGACTTCTTTGATATGACAGTTTCTAATATTTTAAATCATTAGTAGAACAGATGTAGTTTTGTATGCCTTTAGTAACATAACTTACCCCGGGTTTTCACTGAAATCTTCGGAATTCGTGTAATTTCATACAAAAAAATCTGTTGCCCTGCTGAAAATACCTTGATTTTAAATACTGGCCAAATATCTGTAATCTAGGTTACCTGTTAAACGTGGACGAAGTTGCGGGCGAATCCTAGTAATATGCTCGTACAAACGCTGTAACCTTTTGTATGATGACAAAAAGTGCCTGAATTGATTTAAGCGTTGTCGTAGAGCAAGGTGTTGGAGGGCGTGACCGCGCTGGGGCTGGCGCGGGGTGTGGCGGTGGTGGGCGCCGGCGCGGGAGAGTGGGGCGCGCGCGTGCGGCCCGTGCGCTGCCTGAGCCGGTGTTCGGGGCGCGGCGCGTGCGACGCCGCCACGCGCACCTGCCGCTGCGACGCTTTCTGGATGCAGAGCCTCATCACCCAGCTCGACCCGGACGCGATGCCCGACTGCGGTAATAACAACCCTCCATTATCTTTTAACATATCACAATTGCAACAAGCATATTTTAACACAAATGTTATATAAATGACGCCGCAACGAGGACCGTTCAGATCCAGGACCGGAGAGCAAAGTCTATACCTCTACGTCGCGGGGTGAGATACGGGGATGTCATATTCCCGAAACGGTTCACCAACGCGATGGAAGATGTCTTCAAAACATCAACGTCAACGACGAGCGCGTCTTCCACGTCGTCTTTGCAGAGACTGAGAAGCTTGCCGACAATTCTCCCAACGAGTCTGTCATGATGAACATGTCAAGCCGAGACCGGTAAACGTCTATGGTTTCCCTCTTGAGATTGTGCAGGAATATGTCTATCTTAGACAAAAAATCCAAGTAGGCAAGCGCAACTTCCAGGAGGCTCCAGTTAGGCTAGGCAGCATTCGCTAAGCCTCGACAGTTCTTCTCGTCGACCGTTCAGCAATGCTTGAAGACAAAAGTCTTAGAGCAATGCGTCCTACCCGTTATGCCATAAGATGCCGAGACATGGACACTGACTGTGGGACTGGTCCACAAATTCAAAGTCGCTCAACGTGCTATGAAGTGAGCTATGTTAAGTGTTTCTCTTATGGATAGAATCAGAAATGAGGATATCCGTAAGAGAACAAATGTAAATGTAACCGACATAGCTTGCAAAAGTGGCAGTGGGCAGGTCACGTCGGTCGCAGGACCGACGGCCGATGGAACAAACGAGTCCTGGAGTGGAGACCCCACGTATCGGCAAATGTAGCGCAGGACGCCCTTCAGTGTGATGGACTGACGACCTGCGCAAGGTTGCGGCAAGGGCTGGACGAGGAAGATGGGAGACAGCGATATGTGGCGCAAACTTGGGGAGGCCTACGTCTAGCAATGGATACGGACTAGCTGAAGAGAAGAAGTTATACAAATAAGCAGCTAAATACACCTTGCGTGGAGGCTGCCGAAAAAATATCTCACGCTGTGAATACACTAGTGAAAATATTGTACACCAAAACTTAAAGACTTTGAAAAACACCCCGATAAATGACGTCTTTTCCGTGGAATAGACAAAAATGGCGAATGAGATGAGGCTGCGATTGCATCTGTTTTGGAATCTACTGAATGTATATGAATGAAACTACATAGGCTTATTACCCGAGTTAACACTAAAGATATATTTTGTCCCGATAAATAAAGTCGTTTCCTTAGATTAGACGGATTAACAAAATAGATGGCGCTGTAATTGTGTTTTTTCAGTTCACTAACAAATACGGTGTTATAGGAAACTAGTCATTCATTCTATTACTTCAAATCAGGTTGGCTTTGACTCATGTGTAATGTTTTGCTGGGCAGCAGTTTAGAAGATATGTAGGTACTTAGTTTCTGCGCTATTGTAGTGAATTGAACAAGAAACTTAAGAGTTGAAGTTTTATATATATATATATATATATATATATATATATATATATATATATATATATATATATATATATATATATGTGTGTGTGTGTGTGTGTGTGGTGTGTGGTGTGCGTGTACTTATAATTAATAAATACGTGTGCGTCTCTGGACGCTTTACAGAAGTGATAACTTGCGCGAGAGAAAGGGAGACAGACTGACGCCAGACAGACTGGCGACGTAACGCGTTACGTAACGAAGCGGTTTACCCTCGCATAAAAAGTAATCACTTCAAAAAAGAAATTATACATGAAAAACTAATTTTAAATATAAACTATAGAGTAATGATTTTCTTTAATATACTATACTATTTCCATTTCTTTATTTTCTCGATGACAGTTCTAATTTGATAGTTGTAGTGTTGTGAACAAATAAGTAATGATATCGATCGCATATGTTTATTATGTTTTGAACAAAGACAAATACAACAAAAACATTCAAATATTTTTTTTCAAGCTGGGAACACTCAATGGCCCTCTGCCATTTTGTGTTTGTTTTAATCTGTGACTCGCAACAAGACGGTCATGTTATATAGTCACTACATTTCTGTTCGCTGAGTTTTTTCACATTATCCATACGTTACGTTGTGTATTTTGTGTTCTTCCGTGTTGATTGCTGCCCAGCTGTCAAATATCAAAATTCCTAAAGGATCTGTAATGAAAAGGCAGGCGAGAGATCTGGTGATCAAAATGGTGGCCCGCTATTACCACTGTCGCAAGTGTGAGAGCGTGTTGCGGCCGCATTAGGAATTAGTAGACCTACTGTTTCAAAAATTACTACCGAAGCTTACGGTAAAAGCGGCATGCAGGAAAATAAACTTCGTACGCCGAAGAAAAAACGCCAACCACGTCGTGTGACATCAGGTGACAACTTCGACGCTGACGCTATTCGCCGTCATATATATGACTATTATTTGAGCAAAGAAATTCCAACACTTAAAAAACTTGTTGTTTCTTTACGTGAATGTGGTTTGTTCCATGGCCAAAAATCGTCATTAAGCTTGGTTTTGAAAGAAATTGGATTTTCTTATAAAAAATCGGACTAACGTAAAATATTGATGGAGCGTCACGACGTTGCTATGGCTCGCTGCGAATTTTTGATCGAAGCTAAAAAAATATCAAATTGGTCAAATGTTATTTTCACTGACGAGACTTGGTTAAATGCAAACAACACAGTATCTAAGAACTGGACTGACGACACCGCCGCTTCCACTAGTTCAGTGCCAATGGGAAAAGGTGAACGCCCTATCATATGCCATGCAGGGTCTACGAAAGGATTCGTGTCAGATGCGTTACTGGCCTTTAAATCCAAAAAAACAGTGGACTACCACGAAGAAATGAACGCGGAGATTTACGAAGGTTGATTTAAATTAATGGTGCAATCTCTGGAAGAACCGTCGATAATTATTATGGACAACGCTACATATCACTCCAGACAAATTGATAAAATGCCGACGCAGGCCAATCAAAAACAAGAGATAATTGACTGGCTCCAAAGTCATGGCGAAAATGTGGATAATACTTTATTAAAAGTACAATTAGTGAATATTTTAAAATCGAAAAAAAGCCTCCCTAAAAGATATATTACCGACGAAATAGCTACCGAATGTGGTCATTGGGTTCTTCGACTTCCACCGTATCATTGCCAGTACAATGCTATAGAACTATTATGGGCACAAATCAAAGGACACGCCGCTCGAAACAATACCCATCCCCCTTTTACGGCAAACAAGATGTTAGATTTATTAAAAAATGTATGTGCGGAAGTAACCGCCGAAGACTGGGAAAAAATTGTGAGAAGAACCCAAAACATTATAGCGTCGGATTGGGAAATTCATGTAGCATTCGATAATATAGAAGTATAGGAACTCATAATAAATGTTGGGGAGAGCTCATCGAGTGACAGTGACGATTCATCAGATTTTGATTAAAATAAATAAATAAAGAATCAACATAATATAATTACATCTTGTAATGAAATGTAATATTAGTTAATAAATTTGTACAAAATTTTCCGGCAATAGTTTAGTTTCTTACACTTTGTAAGAAAATATCGGGTCTGTTATCGTGTTACGTTTATCGATAGCTCCATCTCTATCAGTTTCTTCGACTCTGCTATGACCTTGTACGTGAGTAAGCGTCATATTTTTATTAAATAATGTATACATAATATAAAAAAGACGCTCGTTCAAGTTTCCACAGGAGCTGTCATCGAGAAAATAAAGAAATGGAAATAGTATAACAACTGCTGCCAGAAATTAGACAAATATACAAAGTAGTGTACAATTATTTATGCGTTTGTCGTATTGCAGAGTGGTCCGTGGTGTACGCCAGCCTGGGCGGAGTGGCGCTGCTGTGCGTGGCGGGCGCGTGCTGCTGCGGGTGCGCGCGGCTGCTGCGCCGACTTCGCGCGCCGCGCCGCCCGCGCACGCGCCCCAAGTACCGCCTGCTGCCGCTCGCCGAGCACGAGGACAAACTATGTGAGCCCTTCACAGTACACCTGCATCGTTAAATCGACTGACATACTTTACGTGTTTTATTTTTCAAAATCAAACGATTCAATTCCTGACAATGGGAATTGATTTTTCAGAAATCTAATGATATAAATAATTACTTTCTTTTTCGCAGAAATCTGCCCGGATGTTCCTTTAAGTGTTTTTCGCTATTTCGTATAGTTTAGGATTTGGCCCTGATGGCCCACTTAAAACATCACTTGTATAGCGAAGGAATTATAGTGGTCCCTTCTTCGTCGTTATAACCGACGAAATCCACCGTATTTATTATAAAAAAATCAATGGATTAAAAAATAATTATTATCACATATTTAAATCAGCTTGGAGAAATTTTTGCTTTTGTAGTAGTGTATATAAGTATACACACAGTGACACAGAGTCATTTATTGTGAACCAGAAACAGAAATACGGCCCACTTAATGAACCGTTGTTTCCGTCTCTTATAGACGTTTGTAACACCAAGGATGAAGCCAATGCGTTGCTAATATTTAAGTTGAGATAGAGGGGACGATCGGACCTCTCTCTGATTATACGAAAACACGATTAGCTCAGAACTAAGCGTTTCACGCCGATATTGTATGAGACGATAGTAACACACCCATCGAGCTGGCCCTAAGAGCTATATCAAGATAATGATTCCAGTGTTCAAAGGGTATAAATAAGTACACTACTAGAAATACGTCGAAGAGCCCTTTAATCCCTATAATATCTAAAATATTTGAGAAAATAATATATAACAACCTGACTAACTACTTTGAAGCAAATAATATACTAGCGGAGGAACAAAAGGGGTTCCGAAAAAATAAATCAATTGACTCAGCAATATATGACCTTCTAAAAGTTGTATATCCGCAAATTGATAAAAGGCTACCAGTTTACGCTATATATCTTGATATGACTAAGGCATTTGACTATATAAAACATG
This sequence comes from Dendrolimus kikuchii, assembly GCA_019925095.2. Classification (NCBI taxonomy): domain Eukaryota; kingdom Metazoa; phylum Arthropoda; class Insecta; order Lepidoptera; family Lasiocampidae; genus Dendrolimus; species Dendrolimus kikuchii. The sequence continues at coordinate 10,689,849 of CM034403.1, forward strand.
ATATATTGCTGACTAAATTGGAAATGTATGGGATACGGGGAGTGGCACTACAGCTTCTTAGATCTTATCTTAACAATAGAAGTCAAATAATGCACATAAATAAAATCTGTGTTGAGAACAATGTGCAGTGTACTTATGCATCTTCACCAAGATCAGTAAATATGGGTGTGTCCCAAGGAAGTATCCTGGGTCCCCTGCTGTTTCTAATCTATATCAATGATCTGCCTAGAGCAATACATAACCCAGTGATCCTGTATGCAGACGATTGCACATTTATGTGCACGAAAGAGAATGAGATAATCACAAGTCTCAATTCGGTAATTCAATGGCTTGAACATAATAATTTACAAATCAACCTAAAGAAGACAAACCTAATGAATTTCCGCCAAAGACCAAATTGCGATTCTGATATAAGGGTACAGTACGGGGACAATGAACTATGTGAAACAAACACTACAAAATTTCTGGGGCTACACATCGATAATAACATGAAGTGGAAAACACATATTGACCATATACAAAATAAAGTAATTCAATTCTCACACGCTCTACGTATGCTTAGTAAAGTCATCGATCAAAAATCGATTATTGTGGCGTATCATGCATATGTAGTATCCAGATTAAAATATGGTATAATATTCTGGGGAAATGCAACTAACACTGAATACTTGTTTATTGCTCAAGAAGGTTGTATACGCTCTATTTGTGGCTTAAAAAGGCGAAATAGCTATAGACCATACTTTAAAAGCCTTAAACTACTCACTTTACCCTGTCTATATATCTATGAAGTGGCGCTTCATGTCAGAAGATACCCTGAACAATATGAAGACATCATAAGCTCACGAAAATGTGACTTATTTAAATTTAATAAAAGGTGCACAAAACCTTATTTGCACGTAGCATATTTATGATGTCCATCAAAATATATAATAAATTACCATTAGACATAAAGACATGCCGCGATTTTGAGACATATAAATATAAGCTATTTACGTACTTAACGGACAAGACATTTTATCCGATACAGGAATTCTTGGACAGTAACAATAAATGACTAAAATATTAGATAAAGGTGTTATACATAGTCTTGCCATAAATAAAGTAACAAATATTTTTTTTTTTCTATTGCAAATAACATTTATAAGTTTTACAGTGTGTTAATTTAATACATAAATATAAAAAAAAATTAAATATAAAAAGCTTATTCGAAGTGGTCTCCATTGGCTGCAATACAGTCCTTTAAACGTTGAGGCTAGTTATTCTTCACTGCCAATCGTATGGATTGTTTTAGGGACTCCAAATTATCATGGCGTTTAGACCAAGCCGTACTCTCTAAAACTGACCATAAATCATAATCCAGCGGATTAAGATCGGGACTAAACGACGGCCAGTCTTCAGCTGTGATGAAGTCCGAAACGTTCGTTTCCAACCAAGACTGCGTGGACCGAGGTTTATGGCCCGGCGCCGAGTTTTGCAGGAAGGACCATTCTTGGTTTTGAACATGGTGTTGTTAAGGGGCTTAACTACCTTCTCAAGAATGGTATCTTGATACACTTGTGCCGATGTTTTGATACCTTTTTCACAAAAATATGGTTCAGTCACTCCTTCATAGCTAACACCCCACCAAACCATCACTGAAGGCGGATAATGCCCACGTTGCACTCTGTCGACTAATCGAGAAGCTTCCCTAGAGCTTTGAACATAAATACGGTTATTTTGTTTGTTAAAACGTTGCTCAATTGTAAAAATGTTCTCATCCGTAAACAAAATTTTTCTGTGACCTCTTTTTGCGTACCGCTTCAGTAGTTGTTTAGATTTTACCACCCTATTCTTTTTTAAATTATGAGTTAAGAAATGACCAGTGCGTCTCTTATAGGCTGTAAGTCCTAAGTCATCTTTTAAAATACGCGTCATGGTTCTAGGTGATATCTTCATTTCCCGAGATAAAATCTTTTGCTTCCGGACAGGATTTCTTCGAATTCTTTCCCTTACTGCTTTGGCCACCTTTTTCGTACGAACTCTACGTGGACGGCCAGATCTTTTTCTGTCACAAACAGAGGAGATCTCATTGTACCTATTAATAGCCCGGTACACAAACACTTGACTAATACCAAGTGTTAAGGCGTGTAAATAGCCCTAACACGTTGTATGCGGACTATGATGAACCAACGTTCGAGCCCAAAATTAAAATACGGTGACATAAACCAAAAGTATGCGATGCCGGATAATCAAGACAATAACTCATACGACAACCACTGGAGCGGCTAAGAAAATATGCCCACTCACCTTATCACAGTACGTTGTCAGATCGCCATGAATGAGTTCACCACACCTTCACCACGACACCAGACACAAGGGGAAGCCGGCCGGCTTATAACCGAATTCTAGTCCTTCCACTTGATGCAACACTTATTAGTCTTTGTGTATTTGATTAAGGGGCCGATTTATTAAGCACCAGATAGTAGTTATTTGATAAGGTTTAAATATTATTATTTACTAACGTGCGCCTGCTCAACTAGCACAGCAGCGACTAAGCCTAAGCGTATGTAACGAATTCAAATTCAAAAAAGTCTAGGCACCACCTTCTGGCGAGTGGGCGGCCGCAGTGACGTATGAAGTGAAGTTATCTCTGATTTACCCAACATCGCTAGATGGCGTCACCACCAAGCGTATGGAGAGTTTTAAAAATTGCATTTGGCTCCATACCTACTTTGTGTAATACAATCACAGCGATTCGGTTCTCTTTATCGCCCCACTCCATTTTAATATCGCAAAATGTTGTACAATGTATTGGCGCCAAAATGAGAAAACAATGAACAACCATATAAAATGACAGATTCCAAATTCAAATGTAATATTTTGTTTATTTTTCATTGTAACAGTATTTATGGGCAGACTAAGTATATATAATTCTGACTAAAGCTAAATAAACACACTGACATCAAAATATTTTGGAATCAATAAACACATGCGTATCAATATTAGTTTTTCTTTTTTGACATTTAATTTTATTTTATATTTTTCTCTTTGTTTTATAATCTATGTTAAAAAAAAACATTATTTTTAATAATTGTAAAGGTGGTCTGGAAGATATTGCCGGCGGCGATAAGACCTCCTGTTGTAGATGTAACTTATGTATGCATGCAATAAAGAACATTCATTCAGCCATGCTCGAATCACTATCGTAGTTACAGCTCGGAGTGATACCACGCTCTCATACAATATCAGCGTGAAACGCTTAGCCTTGAGCTAGTCGTGTTTCGTGCGATGATTCGTCACCTTATTCCATACCCATCCCTTCTGTCTGATCCCTCTAACTCATCCTCCTTATCCTGTCCTGAAGGCTGGTAACGTGTCGGCTTAGACATTTATGTTTCTTTCTTTCTATAAAATTCTAAACATGCCATGTTTCTACATTGGAGCTATTAAAAAAACTGGACTAGACTATATTATTTATTATAAACAATGGAGACCACTGCATTTTTTTAGAGTTCTTGTCTGTTTGTCGGTTTCGGAGAAACAAATAATTGAAAAAAATCTAAGTTAATTCTATTTCACTTCTTACATCCCCTGACTCGGTTTTTAGCATTTTTTTTCATTGTACAGAAATTCGACCTCTACATTTATTATATGTATATAGATATTTTATTTTACTTTCAGTTACAAGTAAAATGCTGTCGGAAAGTGAGACCGATTCGGACGTGCTATTCGAGTCGAAATCAAAGAACACGACGTTCAGCGCGCGGACAATGAACGGCGAGGCACCGCTTGGCAACGGCTGGAAGAAGAACGGCCATCACAAGGCCAGCAGGAAAGTGAAGACGTAGCTCGGCGACGGTGAGCTTGCCAAAGCGTTTTGTACCTAACATAGAGTGACATAGAATATGGCACGAGACTTGCACCAATAAAAGTTTTGAAACGGAAAAAAAGTTACTCTTGAAGTCGGCTTATTTTTTGCTATAATTTTATCATTTTTCACTAAGTTACGTATATGGTATCCAATAACAATGAATTTTATATATAACTATCTTGAACCTATACTGAATCCAACGCAAACAGAATAATCAAAATCGGTACAGAAACAAAAACACAAGAAAGTACTTACACCACGAATTAAGAACCTGCTTTTTTTAAAGCCGTTTAAACAAAAGGAAAGTGCTAAAAATCTGTTCAGATAGTGGTTAAATGCGAGAATCTACACAAAAAAAAACTATAATGATTTCGATTGATAGATGACTATGTTTTTTTTAATAACATAGTTAACAGAAAGCAGCGACCAATTAAAAAGGCTCTATAAGTCATTATATTTTAAGATATGACTTCATGAGTGTGGCCAAAATAAAATCGCAAAATTGTGATTTTATTCAAGCTATCAAGTAAAATTACTTGATAGCTTTAAAAATGTTGAATGCAAAAAAATCTTTAACATCTTGTATCTTTTATATTAAAATTATTTTTTAGTAATGTTACAAACGTTAACGTCATCGCCTAAAAGTGAAGGCATTGGCATCTATGCAATAATATTATCTGCAAAGAAAATACATTGCATGATTGGTTCCTGATTAATTTCATTTGCTAGAAATTGTAAGTGATATTGAATAGCGTTTATTAAAAAGATTTTAATATGTTTATTATTTACTAGCTGATACCCGTCCGCTTCGCGTGCCGTAAAATTCGTTCTTAGCTGTCCTCTACTTAGCGAAAGGAAGGTCCATACCAAATTTGAAGTCTATAGGTGTTATAATAGTTCCTGAGATATCGTGATAAGTGACTATATAAGATTTAAAATAAAGGTTAACTTTTAGTGGTGCAGATCTCAAACTAGTTTGAAATCTTTAGATAAATGTTGAAAGAGAATGTTCAAAGTTGCCTTTCGAAGTAGGAATCCTTTTATGAAATAATAATGTAATTTGGTAGCTTAATATCAATGAAGGGGTACATGTCTTCGAGTTTTATATCTGTTCTTAGCGACTGATGGCTTCACTTTTTTACGAAGTTATTATTTAGCATTCTGCAGGGGTAATAACAGTTGTCACAGGCTATAAGCATTTTATAAAAATAGCGGCTTATGTATTTTTAGTAATACTAAATAAATAACAGGCATACAGCACACTTTTATACCGCTATGCTAAGCGAGTTACGCGTGTGTATGCCTATTGTACAATAGACAACTCTGGAGACCACAGTAAATATTTCAGGAACAGTTTATTTTTTTGTATAGTAACAGCGGAATTTTTAATATTTCTTAGTGTTTTATCTCGTTATTTCATATAATTATATAATAAGTAGATCACACAGACAAACCAATTCCATTTACCTAATAAGGTGTGTAGTTTTGGGTGTTTCTTCTACGAGGCGTGAATAGACCTCGGAAATGTGACTGATTTCAATTACTTAAATACATGTTGCTATATCAAATATAAATTAGACATAAACTGCTTAAATATTATGACGTTGCTCCTTCTTCACGATAACTTGACATGCAGGGATACCAATTCCCAATAATTAATATAGTACTAGTACAATTTGCCACCACTGTACGCAAAAGAATGTAGTTAATACAGCCTATTCCAATATATATATATATAGTCTTTGTATAGCTCAGTCGAATTGTATGGCTTCGACTGACGCCAGTCAACGGAGTTCTTGTGACAACGTCATATTTTACTACACAGTTCATGTTTCTCACAAAACACATCTCTTCTCAAAAACTATCAGTGGTAGGATTACAACTATTGTTTACTTTAGAATAACTTTACATATTTTAAAAAAACTACAATAAAACGTCTCCATCCAGTTTCCGCCAAAAAGTCCCAAAATTTTATATTATACAAAACGTAAATTGGTTTTCTTTTTAGGGGTTTTCAAGAAATTGTGGAGATTTTAGGTGGTTTTAACTTAGCTCTAAGGCCGGACAAATCTTGTTCGTCTGGCGGAGAATAAAAAAAAACTTAAGCTCTAGAGGATAATACTTTTGCTTGTCGGTAACCCTGCATGTGAAATAATCGTGAATGCGGTATTATTACTATTAAGTAAAATTAATATTTGTTATATTATTGAAATCGGGTCATAGTGCAAATTAAAATTAATGGTATAGATAGTTTATAGTAGCTTGATAAACAATCATCTGATTGTCACATTTGTCGGCCATATTCATCATAAGAAGAGTCCTTTAGAGAAATTAATAAATATTTTAGACTTAAATTGTAGAAAATAAAATTAAGATTGAAATAAGTATTTCAAGAAATTTAATATTTCGTTACTTATTTTAATATAGATTTAAGTATTCTATGGTCCATACTTGTCAATACTGTCAGTAATCATCTAGAACCTTCAATAACCATACACACAAGTATAATTTATACCGAAGATACAGTTATTTTCAAATGGTTCAACGAAATTTCAACCGTTCATTTCTAATACTTTCATCACAATTTTTAAGCTTCGTTTTTTGTCCAGAAAAAGCTTCTATTTTTCACACCTTTATTTTAGTCGTCGAAATCCAATAATTTTATAAATAACATTTACATCAAAAGATAAAAGATAATTTATCGTTTCTTTAAAAGAAATTTTTGAAGATACCCATAGTATTTGACCTATAGATTAATAATTACTTTTTTTTAACATTTTTCTATCAAGACTATAAACCTCGTATTATGAGTAAAGGGTTAATGACAATATAAATAAACATGAGCCGTTTTCACATTGACCCACCCGGCTATGAAAATTATTTTTATGTAATTGCATCTTATTGACAATGTTTATTTATTCATTGTTAGGCGAATTTGGCAATGTTTCTATCAAGTAAACATTGTCTGCATTATTTTAATTTCATTACATTTATGATTAGCAAATTACTAGGAGTTCGGAAGTGAAAGGCAAACGTATAATTTTTTATAACTATTATACGTGCCTAATATAATAGCTGCAAGTATTATTTATACCATAGTTATTAAGTTCACGTGGATTTCAATTACAAAAATAGTATTAAAGACAGTTTTAATAACTACTTTATAAGTATGTAGATCATTCCTATTTGTTCAATAATAATATAAGTGTATTATTTTACTAAGAAATTAACCGCATCGCAACTGCACATGAGTGCAAGCATAATATTTACTTGTCCAAAAAATTATTAAGGTTTAAACAAAATATTGCACATCATAATTAAAATAATTATGTAGTTAGAATCAGCCGCTATGTCATATAGAATAGAACTATTAAGTTTAAATAATAACCTTGTATTATCTACGTCAAGTATTGTTTTGCGTAATTAATAAATTAGTTAGGTACATACTTGCCTTGTTTTAAAGTTTTATTTCTAATCAATATTATCTAGTCGTAAAGTGATATAATAGTGTAGGAATTAGTTGATAAAATCATAATTGTATAATAAATTAATCAGTTTTTTACTGTGATTTAAGTTTGATTTTATGTATTTTAATTTATTTTCTTCAATATTTTAATTAAAAAAGTATGTATGCTTTATAACGTGGTTTTCTTTAAATTACAAGCGTATTACCTATAATTAACTAGCAATATGTAATATTTTAATCTTACGACGTCCCATGTAATTATAGGTCAGTTTTTTCAATGAATCTAATTAATTATTATTTACTTATAAATAAATCCGGTCAAATGTTTTCGTTAGCAGATAGGCCATCTACAGGGCTGGGCAAAATACATGGTTTCCTTTAATTGAAATACAAATTACAAAATACTGTCTCGTATGTATTTAAAATACGAAATACAAAATACTTTTAAGTCGGGTATTTGAAATATAAAATACAAAATACAGCATTTCAACTATCTGTATTTAAAATACAAAATACAAATTACAAATTACAAAATACCGTCAGGTGTTAGGTTATGTAAATAAAATATTCACAAAAATTAAATAATAATTATTATTAGGTCCTTGCCTATGAAATTGCCGTTTTTTCTGAAATAAGTTAACCTAATTTTATTATATTTTATTATATTTTTTTTATTCTAATCTCCACGGCCTTGAAGATAGGGACCTTTCCATCTTGTAGGTACGCGTAGATTTTGGGGGTTCCACCCGGATTTATGCGTGCTTATATCGGTCCCATGGCAGGGAATGCGCAAGGACTGAAACAGCTCGCTTTTTTGAACACGTTCAGGAGGTGACCGACAAAGTTTTTGGGCAGTATCCTTCAGCAGAGGTAGTCATACTCGGGAATTTTAATGCTCATCACGCTGAGTAGTTGGGTTCCGTGAGAACTGATCTGCCAGGGACTACTGCCTACGATTTTGCTCTCGCCCATGGATTCACTCAGGTGATTACGGAGTTTACCCGAATACCGGATAGTGTGGATCATGAGCCTTCTTTGCTGGATCTTCTGCTGACCACACACCCGGAGAAATACCAGATCTCCATCAGTGCTCTACTGGAAACCTCTGATCATTGTCTGGTATCTTCGGTGATGCCCCTTCCTATACCCGATCGGACTCGTCCCGGTGGACGACAAAAGGTGTGGCGATACAAGTCAGCAGATTGGGATGGACTCCGTGAATTCTATGCATCCTACCCATGGAGGCAGTTATGTTTCTCGTCGGAAGATTCTGATGCGAGCACAGACTCGATCACCGATATAGTACTGCAGGGAATGGAATATTTCATTCCAAACTCAACGGTACCTATCGGTGGTACGAGTAAACCACCATGGTTTGATAAGTCCAGCAGTGAGGCTGTAAAGCTAAGCAACAGGCTTATCGAGCCTGGACTGCAACGCGGGCTCGTCAGGATCCAAGTTCCTCTAACCTGAAAAAGAGATACAATGCCGCCCCCAGATCTCTCAAAAAACAGCTCGCGAAAGCAATATTCGATCACATCGGCAGAATTGGTGAGCGCCACTCTAGCTACTCTTATGGGGCTAGAGCTTTTTGGGCCCTCGCCAAAGCTGTCGAATGAAACTTTTGTCGGGGGTCTCTTCCACCTCTGCGCATAGCGGACGACCGTCTGGTACACGCCGCCAAAGATAAAGTCAATCTTCTGGGTGAAATCTTTTAACTCTTGACGACGTAGGAGAATCTCCACCTACAATCCCTGAGTGTGAGTCTAGAATGTCGGAGGTGCACTTTACTCAAAAAGCAGTTCGATGTGCTCTCCTCTCCCTCGACGTCAAAAAGTCTTCTGGCCCTGATGGCATTCCTGCAATTATGCTGCAGACGTGTTTAGCTGAGCAGTCCCCAGCCAGTCCTTGCTCGACTTTTCACTCTCTCTTACTACAAGGGTTGTGTCCTCGCTTCGTGGAAGATTGCCCATGTGCACCTTGTCCCCAAAAAAGGGGACCTAACAGACACGTCGAATAGGTCTATAGCAATAACCTTTTTGCTCTCAATGGTGATGGAGCGTATTATCAACGCGCAGCTTCTGTGTTATCTTGAAGATTATCAGCTACTAAATGATCGGCAATACGGCTTCCGCCACGGTCGCTCAGCTCGGGTTCTTTTGGTTTACCTAACCCACCGTCGGGCTGAAGCCATTAAGAATTGGAAAGGGGAAGCACTGGCAGTTAGTCTAGAATTCTAGATATTGCTAAGGCCTTCGACCGGGTCTGGCACAGAGCTCTTCTATCGGAGCGGCCATCGTATGGGATACCCGACGGGCCTTACACCTGGCTATCCAGCTTTCTTGATGAGCGCAGCATTTAAGTCGTTGTCGACGGTTGTTGCTCAAGTTTCAAGCCCATCAACGCTGGTGTGCTCCAGGGTTGTGTGCTATCGCCAAAGTTGTTCATTTTACATATCAATGATATGTTGTCTATTCGCAACATTCATTGCAATGCGGATGACAGCACAGGCGATGCGCAGTACTCTGGTCGTGCAAACGTCCCTCGATCATTCAATCATGATCTGAAGTAGAGTATTTCTTAGAGAGAGTCTCTGAATGGGGGAGACAAAACCTTGTCCATTTCATTTCCAAGAAGACATAGGTCTACGTATTCTCTGCCAAAAAAACTCCATTCGAGCAATTGCTTCAGTTCCAAGGAACTCCCCTTACCACCTCCAAGAGTATTGGGATCTTCGGTGTTGACATCGCGTACGATGTTCAGGAGACATCTTGAAGGCAAGTCAAAACTTACCTCTAAGAAGTTGGGAGTGTTAAACCGCTCCAAGAAGTACTTCACACCGTGGCAACTCTTTGTGCTTTATAAAACCCAGGTGAGCCCGCATATGGAGTACTGCTCACACTTTTGGGCTGGAGCACCTGACTACCAACTCAATCCCCTAGACTGTATTCAACGTCGAGCCGTTCGCGTTGTTGATGATCCCATACTCACAGACGGTCTAGATACGCTTGGCCTTATGAGAGCCTTCGCTTCTCTCTGCGTATTCTACTGACTGTATAACGGGGAGTATTCGGAAGAACTGTATAGAATGGTGTATTCGTCCTCTTTCTACCATCGAACCGCTCGCCATGTGTTGGGATTTCACCCCCATTTTCTTAAGCCGCTTCGCTTATGTACGCAACGGTTCTGTAGAACCTTTTTCGTACATACTGTGAGCATTTGGAATGAGCTCCCAGCCGAGGTTTTTCCACAGCGCTACGATATGGAGTTTTTCAAAAAGGGTGTCATAAAATTTCTTCGAAGCCGGCAGCGGGTTGATGAAATCTCTGGTGTTGCAAATGTCCATAAGCGACGGTAACCGCTTTCCATCAGGTGGGCCGTCAGCCTGTCTGCTGTACTCCAGCTATACAAAAAGAAGAAATTTTCAGAATGGAAGCGGAGAAACCAATAACAAGTGGTGCGTTCATTGTAGTGTTCGCTCATAAAGGTCGTTGATGTTGCTTGTCGCTCTTGCTGCGTTGCTGCCACGACGGTACTCTTATTCCATAATTACTCAAATTTTAACTATCCATGATGACGAAAAAGATTAAAATGCGATGAAAACATAAGGCATATCAATAAATAAATGACTAATTTTTAAAAAAGAATTTCATGTTTTCAAAGTGAAATTAATTTAAATTATATATCTTAGCCAAACTAAAATATTTATTTTAAATGGCCAGTACTGCAGAACGTACCTAATATTTAGCGGTCACCATTTTGCCTATGAAAACTATCGAGAGCTATTTTCTGAAGGACACACCCATCAAATGTATGTAATAGCTAAATGTATTTTATGAAATGTATTTTGAAACCATAAGTATTTGAAATACTAATTACAAAATACCTCAGCGTCAGGTATTTGAAATACTAATTACAAATTACATTTTTAAGAAGTAATTGAAATACAAATACAAAATACGTATTTGTATTTCAATTACGTATTTTAATTACAAGTAATTGAAATACTGCCCAACCCTGGCCATCTACATCCGTCCGTCCGTCAATTTTCATATACCTATGAGAATTAGTTACATTATTATAGTCTACACGAAAATAATATAAGACGACATCTACCGTGTGAGATATTTACGTAAAAGATATCAAAGTAGTCGGCCAGGCGTAATCCACTGCTGGTAGTGTAAACTTGCCAAAGTTTATACAAAATATCCTGGTCCTGCTTTACTCATCGAGCTACATTGCCTAGGACTTGCCCTGTTGGGACTTGTCTTTTTTGTCGGATATTGCTTCTAAGATAAACGTAACCGGGCCACTATTTGAAACTATTTTAGTTGCCTTTGTTTTCTAAAGGTCAGGTCACGAATTGTATCTGAAGGAAATCTCACTACAAAATGTATGAAAAAGCGTGTGAACTGCTTTTCGCCGGGCACCGGTGGCTGTGGTCGTGGGCGCACTTCGTAAACAGCTCACTGAGCAACTTTCACATTGTGGACCAGTCTCATCAACAGCGTCCCTTCTCGAAACCATTCGTCCTGCCAGGAAACTGTCCAAAAAAGGCAATGAAAGTACACGTTATTTGTAAAAACATTTTATTATAAAATTTATTATTGCTTTAAAACATTTTCACGACGGTGGCTATGTGGAGTTCATATTAAACAATCTGAACACTTACTTTTAGGCAAAATAGGCACTCGACCACTACGAATAGGCACCCAACATACATAGAAATAAGATGACAAAGCATATTGGAATATCTCAAATCTTGCGTTGACAATTATTTAAGATGACATGTTAAAAATGTAGTCAATTTAAAGACTTCCTTTACGATATGTTAATTATTAATCAAACATTCATGTAGTCTCCTTGAAGCAGTAGACATTATAGGCGAGATTAAACTTTTATATAAATATTCTATTTATATACAAAGCAGTCAATAGTTACATGATTACAGATGTATTAAAAAACAACAAAGACGTTAAAGTTTAAAACCTTGAACACAAGTATGAGAAGTCACTGCAAACATATACCTACAATTTAGTGTTTGATTATTTCATTCAATAATATTTAGATAGTAACTAATGTAAATAGGATTTCATTACTTTTTTAATGTAATTTATAAAAATTGAATAAGTTTTAAATTTTAGAAACTTTCATCTTTTGGAATGTCAATATAACATTAAAATACAAATACACAGTTAGTAACAGTGATTTTTGAACAAAAATTTAAATGCCAAAAATTACATTGCCTTATGATTTAGAAAATATTCTAATTTTAACAACTTTCATATATTTGGAAATAGATTCAACACTTAATATACACCTGAAAAATGTTGAAATGGACTAAATATTAAATCTTCGTATTAAATATGGCTTCGCAGACTGTGTATCTAGCTATTGTAAATATCTACCAATCATCTTCGAACAACAACCTCAACCAAATTATAGGTCTTTGACTGACGCCAAACCAACGAGTTCTTTTTTATACCTTTTTTTTTAAATAAAACCGCACAGCGAAACGTCCATCATATAAGTTCCCATCAAAAACTCCAAATACTAAATCGCGTCATAGTTTGAATTTCATCGAAATATCAGGTTATTGCATAAAATATTATCTCTTGATTACATAAATATGATCAAAAACAAGTATAGCTGGTATAACATCAGTTTGCTAGAAATGGGGAGGTTCGAGCCCATTATGAGATGTTTTGTACTAAATTTTAAGACTTCTTTTTACATTGCACATACTAATGGCCTGTATCTACAAACCGTTCATTTGCCTCACTGTGAGTTAAAATTTGATATAAGCTCCATACCTGTAATGTCAAAACTCAACCAATACTAAGGCAGGTGAATGGTCAGTAAGATATAGGAATAGGAATCCGCCATAAAAGTGTTATAGCTATTATGATATATATATATATATAGGCTTGTGACCAAAACTTACAGGTATAAGGTCTGGCTTTTGCCTGACCTGCCTGTAACTTTTGGTCACCTTGAAGGTAAGGAGCCTAAAGGAGCGAACTATGACTGCCAATACGAGACCCATCACAGTTGAGTGTGGTTGGATAATATTTCCAGAGATATAACTAATCAACATAAATCTTCCAATTTGGGGTTTATAGGGCTCTGGCGTCTAATCAACCTATGTAATTAATATATGACTTATCCAGGATTACTCCTTCTAATTAGGGAAAAAGACAATGACAATCGTCCTGTACAAAATGGTTCTCTGACAACTCTCGGGAATCATTTTTAGAGGGCGCCGCAAGTGTTTCTTGCGTATTGATATTAAAAACCCCACCCAGACTTTAAACCAATATATATTTAAAAAATAGTTTTAGGGGAAACTATACCTACTATTGTTGGCACCCCATTATTTTATTGAAAACATTAAGGAATATTTTTTTTTAATTTTGTAGCTAATTAATAATATTATTGTATGGGTACAAAATAAAAAAATATTGAAATCTTTTAATATCTTCAATAAATTGACTGGGTGTCAGGCATCGGGTGGGGGCCAACGGTGGTATACTTTATCCTAGATCATTTCATTCAAAAAGAAAAAAAACTAAACATTTTAATAATTTTATTTGAAGTTTTGACTGATTTGGATTATAATATGTTTAAATATTACAATGTAGGTTAAAAGTCTGGGGTTTGCTATATTGAAATGCGAGACAAAGATTTGTAACACCCTCAAGACGATGTATAGGATGTAGAGACTTTTTCAGGGGTATACTTTTACAAGACAATTTTAATTTCTATTTTCTAGCTTTCTTCTTCTATGCTTCTAACATACAATTTTATTTTATAGAAATCACAAAGACAACAGCGAAGACAGCAACTGCACATTCGTTTACTTCAAAGATCGATTTATATCATTACATTACATTCAAATTTTACTCATACAAGCATTATAACATTACTGCCATCGCCACAAATACTACTTAATGTTTCAAAATCTTTGTTTAACAGCTAATGCTAAGCTAGAATTTTCCAAATCAAAGTAAGACCTTAGTTTAAATAAAAATAAATAACTAAAATTTAGTGTTAGTATATTGTTTAAATTAATATTACACTTCAACTTTAAAGATATTTTAAAATTCTAATTATTTTGTTCACATAAATCTCTACACTTAAGTACAGATATTTTCCTACATGTTTTATTTTTTTAAGTAGGCAATCCAATTTTGGCAATATGTCTATAAGCACAGACTAATGAACACTGAGTTTATAAATAATGCTCACTTTTTACAATTATGTAATTGGAAGATTGAGACTTGTACCCTTTACTCATTTATACATCAATCTTAGCACAACTCATACTTTTATGAATATTGCTTGTTATTTACTTCATTGTAAATTCATCTTTGTTTTATAAATAAATGACAAAAGAACACAATATGTCCATTCAATCATCAATCAAGTTAATGTTAGATCTATTACATTGGTTTCCAGTATATTGGTTTGACAGTATAATCATTTTTTTAAATAATGATTTATTTATTTAAAGACAACACAGTCCAATATATCCAAGTATAAAAGATTAAATAAAAATATTTTTCCTAAGTATAGAAATACAGTAGCAGCAGCGTAGTAGTGAATATGATAAAATTCCCTTTTTGTGATAAGTTATGAAAATAATTACTCAAAAATTCAGCTACGGATCAAATGGGCATTAATGGGCAGGGGGACACAGCAGACCAATTGCATATTTCGCTTGTCGAGTAAAGATATGAATTTTTTGATGTAGGATTTAGTTTCAAGTTAGTATACATTATTATGTAATGTATTAAATTGAAGTAACAATAAAATAATAATGCCGTAGGTATTAGCACAGCTACCATTACGCCCCCGACCCCCACAACTTGTTTAAGAGTAGGATTGTGGATGTTCTGTCAGCTCCTTAGCTACTCAAACCTCCACACTGTGTTTCTACACTTATATCCATAAGTATAACAAATAATTATGCCACTATAGCAACAATACACTGTACTCAAGTAGCCGACAAATAAATTAATTCAGTAATAATAAACAAAGTAAGTACATAATAGCAATTATAGTTGTATAATGTGGCATAATAATGCATGGTAGGTAGGCAAGTAAGTGTTAGTCAATTTACATTTTAAATCATGGAATGATTTGAGTATTAATATAAAGAGTATTTAAATTACTACTTTGGTCAGTGGAACAATTAAGTTTTGAATGACTTATTGTTCAAATATATCAAAATAAATTTAAGACTAGAGTTAGCTCTTGTATAGAATAGAATTTGCTAGCCTAATCATCAGGATATGACTGGTATTTAACACTAAAACTCTGACTATTTTAGAAATTTGTGGTAATGTATTAATATGTATCTTAATGTATTACTATTAGTATGGAAAAGTTGGGACTTTTTCATAGTAATAACTCTGAAAAATTTCATTATTGTCAGGCTTCAAAACTGAACTGGGAGATATAACAGTGCTAATGTATTATATTAAAGCAAAATGTTTTATTTTATTGATAATTTAGCACTCATAGATTACTGCAAGTCATTAATTGGGTTTTTATCAACCTAGCAAGAGATAACTTTTATTTTTATTTTAACAAACATAGATTAGTATGTTCTAAACAAAATTAAGTATTTTTGATATTCCTATTCAATGACAAGTAGTTATATTAAGAAGAGTATTTTATGAGCAAGAATAAAACTGTACTAATCTTAACCTATATTAATGACCATTATATAACTTCATGACAATTAATGACAAGCCTATTTTATTGCTAAGCAGTTGTCTATGCAATGCTACTTTATTATAAATTATTTTGCTTTTTTCTTACCAGATCTCACAGTTTCTTCCACTTCCTTGGACCAAACAGCCCTGTTTAATCTTTCACCAACATTATAAAGACTACATACAAAGCCAAGACTGAATAAATAGAAAACAACTCTTAGAGGCCAATTTAGAACATTCAGTATAGGGTACACCCAGCTGCCAGTTTGAAAGTAAATATAGTGAATCCATACCATGTATAAAAGCATGAATGTGCACAAGATTGACAATCCCTTCTTTCTTGATGGATACATTCTAAATGATGTTAAAGTTTCTAAGAGTATAAATACCACAATGTTTGTGTGCATCACATGATTTAACCAAACTGGGAAGTAAGGATCTAAGCTTCTTGGAAGAATAAGTTCTCTATCAACAGCATATATGCCCCAGAAGGTGATGCCCACAAATAAAGCAACAGGAAAGGCAAGAGCACTAAATATTGTATCTTTAATGCGTCTTATCAATGGTTTCTCAGATGGAGATGGTTCGTTGTTACCAAATAAGTCATTGAGTAAAGCCACAGTGAAGTAAACAGTTTGTATCATCTGCAAAAAATATAGTACTTACATAAAATACACTGGATAGTAAAATTTACAATGAATTAATAAATAGAAAATAAACTTACTGCATCTAAGTGGGTAAGATACTTTAACTTGCCACCAAAAGGGGTTACGTGAGATGAAGCAAGTGGTACTTTCACATAAGTATGATCATAGTAGCAACCATAACAAAATTGTAGAGCCCCAAATAGATGAAATAATAATTTCAACATTTTAACTTTCTGGAAATAAAATCAAGATGATTTTTAAAAAGATTCTAATTGACAATTATAAACGCCTATTTTTGGTGAAGTCCACCTTTTTTTTCAATATATTTTACACAACTTTCAACTATTACACTGTCAATTTGCTTCACGATCTTTAGCCATTCCTTTCTTGGGTGTCCAGGTGTCCCGCTTAGGAGCTATATCGAGGCATACCCTCAGGCTGGCACATAACGTAATCGGGCCATCTCAGGCAACACTTACGAGTTATCCATGATGGTTTACACATTATTAATTTTGAAATTAATATTATTAAGGTATTATTTTTTAAAATAAAATTTCATTGTACCCGTTACGAAATGGGATTATTTATTTTAGTAAATAATTAGAAAGTACTGACCAGTTCAGCTTTCACCGGGGTGAACAGAAATGTGATTTTCCACTGTAACCGTTTTTACTACGGTATAAATGTTTCGTAATTAATTTTCAAAATTATAGGACAATTGAGCCTTTTCATCTACAATTCTACATCAACAAACTAACCACACCAACTTTCTGACTGCCACAAACTACTATGGATACTACGTATCTGACTGCAAAAGACATTTATTGATAAAGACAGCTGAAACGCTGAAAGACAATCAATTTATGATTCTGACACTGACGTATTTGGACGCGTTCCTATAGGCTACGTTCCACTAGAGTCGAATGGAACATAGCGTATAGGAACGTCGTGAATGTGGTCGTTGTGAGTCTCTAATGATTAGAGACTCACAACGACCATATTCACGACCGCGATTTTTCTCGTTCTACTTGCTTGCCGGTATTAGAATCGTAAACCCAAGTGAAACGGTTATTCGATTCACCTCTTGACATGGGTCGTTGTGAGCGTTGTGTGATCGAAAATGATGAGGTCATTAGTGACTATCCATTAGAGCTATCAATGGAACGCGCTGTTAGTATCTCAACGCCCAAATTGCTCCGTCTACCATTTCACAAGGTGACCGCAATGGTTATAGTCGTGGCGAAAACGTCACTAATGACGTCTTCATTTTCGATCACACAACGCTCACAACGACTCATGTCAAGAGGTGGATCGAAGTGGACGTTGACCACAGAGCATTAATATTGATTAATCTCTTGACATTGAAAAAGGCGCGATTTTCAAATCAACCAATGGCATTTGCGTATTTCGTCGTTTATGATATCAATGCCCCATAATCCGTTCCACTAGAGTTTATAATTGTAAACACAAGCAAGTGGAACGGGAAAGATCGCGGTCGTGAACGTGATCGTTGCGAGTCCCGTCTGGAATCTCTGAGACATAGCCTTTATTATGACTGCAACGTGAGACATACTGTCAAATAATGGTAGATATTAAATTTTTCTAAAATACAGATTCGTGCCAAAAGCTACACATACTTACACTTATTTCAACCAAATAGAATAGTTATGAAATAAAAAATGCGGCTATAACTGAGATGTTCCCTTTGCGCTATGACTGGGGTTCTATAAGGGCGTTATAAAATTCTTAGAGGTCGGCAACGCGTTGGTGACACTCCTGGTGTTGGATTGTAAGGATTCCAGGGAATAAATATAATTTTATAAGATCTATAATAAAAACTACAACGGTTTTAATTTAAAGTTTTATTATGATCCAAAATTCTTATATTAGATTTAAAATTATATGAAATACAATAAATTATATATAATCGGACCGTTAATAGTTTTATCCGCTAAGTTATTTAAAATGTGTGAAATTAATACGTATGAAAATATTTCAAAAATCTGTTGCACTTTTAACGCTCGTGCATTTTTTTATGTAAGTATGAGTGGCTTTGAAATAGGGTACTCTGCTATTTTCAGCAGACACTATTTCAAAAACCAATTAACTCTAGCGCTTAACTATTTCAACATTCCATCATCAATGAGTATTTGACCCATTAAATAAGTAAAAAGCGTCTCATATGGGTGGGAGCTTCGCGAAGGGTTCTGGCGACTCGTCAGGGTAAGGTGCTGTAAAGCTTGGTGGGTACGGCTGTGCGTACTTTGGCACCGCCATTGGTAACTCGGGTAGAGTATCTCGGATAAGCCGACGAAGACCTGCGTTTCGGCGCCGCAGCTGGACCACTTCATCGTGAAGATATTCGCGATCTAATTGGATAAATACTTTATAAAACAAACTACAAATAGTACTCGACCGTATAGTTTAATTTTGTCTAATGATTGCATTATAGTAATATAAAAATTAGGGACCAGTATATTATTAGGCTAGCGACACACCTGCCGAAAGTACGGCGCTAAAAGTACGGTTAAAAACGCTTACAATTATGACTTAACAGCCGCCAAAAGTATTATATGAAATACCATTTTCTTTTTACGTACTTCTCGTAAAATATAACTACAGAGCTAACAAAGTAATGAAAATCGAAACTTTACAGTCGGTAATTCAAAATGAAAACTTAACTTATGAAGCAATATATTCTCACCCTGTAAGATTGTCAGATAGTTATTCATTCCCGTCAACAGTCCATCCCAAAATCTGTCTTTTTCGAATGGAAATACATTCTTCCACTGAGACCAATATTGCTCAATTTCTTCGGTAGTTAGTTTACGTGACGATGTTTCAAACGACGGCGGTTTCACGCTGTCTCTGCAAAAATTACTTTAAATAATCAAACAATGTAATATACAAATTATAATGCCAATCGGCAGTTTTCCTTTCCACAGATAGGGAAAATCGGTTTTCGACATGTAAATATTGAACATTATTCGCAAGCGCCAAACGTTTTAACTCGGGTATTTAAAATATAAAATACAAAATACAGCATTTCAACTATATGTATTTAAAATACAAAATACAAATTACAAAATACAAAATACTGTCAGGTGTTAGGTTATGTAAATAAAATATTCACAAAAATCAAATAATAATTATTATTAGGCCCTTGCCTATGAAATTGCCGTTTTTTCTGAAATAAGTTAACCTAATTTTATTACATTTTTTTTATTCTAATCTCCACGGCCTTGAAGATAAGGACATTTCCATCTTGTAGGTACGCGTAGATTTTGGTGGTTCCACACGGATCTATGCGTGCTTATATCGGTCCCATGGCAGGGAATGCACAAGGACTGAAACAGCTCGCTTTTTTAAACACGTTAATGAGGTGACCGACAAAGTTTTTGGGCAGTATCCTTTAGCAGAGGTAGTCATACTCGATAAGTTTAATGCTCATCACGCTGAGTGGTTGGGTTTCCCGAGAACTAATCTGCCAGGGACTACTGCTTACGATTTTGCTCTCGCCCATGGATTCACTCAGGTGATTACGGAGTTTATCCGAATACCGGATAGAGTGAATCATGAGCCTTCATTGCTGAATCTTTTGCTGACCACACACCCGGAGAACTACCAGATCTCAATCAGTGCTCCACTGGGACCCTCTGATCATTGTCTGGTATCTTCGGTGGTGCCCCTTCCTATTCCCGATCGGACTCGTCCCGCTAGCCGACGGAAGGTGGGGTGATACAGGTCAGCAGATTGGGATGGACTCCGTGAATTCTATGCATCCTACACATGGAGGCAGTTATGTTTCTCGTCGGAAGATTCTGATCCGAGCACAGACTCGGTCGCCGATGTAGTACTGCAGGGAATAGAATGTTTAATTCCAAACTCAACTGTACCTATCGGTGGTACGAGTAAGCCACCATGGTTCGGTAAGTCTAGCAGTGAGGCTGTAAAGCTAAAGCAACAGGCTTATCGAGCCTGGACTGCAACGCGGGTTCGTCAGAATCCAAGTTCCTCTGACCTGAAAAAGAGATATAATGCCGCCCCCAGAATTGGTGAGTTTTTGGGCCCTCACCAAAGCTGTCGAAGGAACTTTTGTCGGGCGTTTCTTCTACCTCTACGCACAGTGGACGACCGTCTGGTACACGCAGCCGAAGATAAAGTCAATCTTCTGGGTGAAATTTTTGCGCCCAATTCAACTCTTGAGATATAGGAGAAACTCCACCTACAATCCCTGAGTGAGTCTAGAATGTCGGAGGTGCGCTTTACTCAAAAAGCTGTCCGGTGTGCTCTCCTCTTCCTCGACGTCAAAAAGTCTTCTGGCCCTGATGGCATTCCTGCCATTGTGCTGAAGACGTGTTTAGCTGAGCTGTCCCCAGCCAGTCCTTGCCCGACTTTTCACTCTCTCTTACTACAAGGGTTGTGTCCTCGCTTCGTGGAAGTATGCTCATGTGCACCTTGTCCCCAAAAAAGGGAACGTAACAGACACGTCGAATAGGCCTATAGCAATAACCTTTTTGCTCTCAATGGTGATGGAGCGTATTATCAGTGCGAAACTTCTGTGTTACCTCGAAGATTCCCAGCTGCTAAACGATCGGCAATACGGCTTCCGCCACGGTCGTTCAGCTCCGGATCTCTTGGTTTACCTAACCCACCGTTAGGCTGAAGCCATTGAGAGCAAAGGGGAAGCACTGGCAGTTAGTTTAGAATTCTAGATATTGCTAAGGTCCGCGACCGGGTCTGGCACAGGGCTCTTCTATCGGAGCGGCCATCGTATAGGATACCCGAAGGGCCTTGCACCTGGCTATACAGCTTTTTTGATGAGAGCAGCGTTCAAGTCGTTGTCGACGCTTGTTGCTCAGGTTTCAAGCCCGTCAACGCTGGTGTGCCCCAGGGTTGTGTGCTATCGCCAACGTTGTTCATCTTACATATGAATGATATGTTGTCTATTCGCAACATTCATTCCAATGCGGATGACAGCACAGGCGATACGCAGTACTCTGGTAGTGCAAACGTCTCTCGGTCATTTGTGGAGGAAAGTTGGGTTAGACTTGTATCTGAAGTAGAGTATTCCTTAGAGAGAGTCCCTGAATGGGGGAGACAAAGCCTTGTCCATTTCAACCCCAAGAAGACATAGGTCTACGTATTCTCTGCCAAAAAAACTCCATTCGAGCAATAGTTTCAGTCCCAAGGAATTCCCCTTACCACCTCCAAGAGTATTGGGATCCTCAGTGTTGACATCGTGAATGTTCAGGGGCCATCTTGAAGGCAAGGCAAAACTTGCCTCTAAGAAGCTAGGAATGTTAAACCGGTCCAAGCAGTACTTCACATCGCGGCAACACTTTGTGCTTTATAAAACCCAGGGGAGCCCGCATATGGAGTACTGCTCACACTTTTGAGCTGGAGCACCTAGCTACCAACTCGATCCCCTAGACTGTATTAAATGTCGAGCCGTTCACGTTGTTGGTGATCCCATACTCACAGACGGTGTAGATAGACTTGCCTTATGAGAGACTTCGCTTCTCTCTATGTATTCTACTGACTGTATAACGGGGAGTATTCGGAAGAACTGTATAGAATGGTGTTTTCGTCCTCTTTCTACCATCGAACCGCTCGCCATGTGTTGGGATTTCACCCCCACTTCCTTAAGCCGCTTCGCTCATGTACGCAACGGTTCTGTAGAACCTTTTTCTTGCATACCGTGGGGATTTGGAATGAGCTCCCAGACGAGGTTTTTCCACAACGCTACGATATGGAGTTTTTCAAAAAGGGTGTCATAAAATTTCTTCGAGGCTGGCAGCGGGTTAATGAAATCTCTGGTGTTGCAAATATCCATAAGCGACAGTAACCGCTTTCCATCAGGTGGGCCGTCAGTCTGTCTGCTGTACTGCAGCTATAAAAAAAGGTCGAAATTTCCAGAATGGAAGCGGGCAAACCAATAACAAGTGGTGCGTTCATTGTAATGTTCGCTCATAAAGATCGTTGATGTTGCTGGTCGCTCTTGCCGCGTTGCTGCCACGACGGTACTCTTATTCCATAATTTTTAATAATAACGAATTTTTAACTATCCATGATGACAACAAAGATTCAAATGCGAAGAAAAAATAACACATCAATAAATAAATGACTAATTTTTAAAAAAGAATTTCATGTTTTCAAAGTAAAATTAATTTGAAATTATATATCTTAGCCAAACAAAAATATTTATTTTAAATGGCCAAGTACTACAGAACGTACCTAATATTTAGCGGTCACCAGTTTGCTTATGAAAGCTATCGAGCGCTATTTTCTGAAGAACACACCCATCAATAAGGTAGCTAAATGTATTTTGTGAAATGTATTTTGCAACCATAAGTATTTGAAATACTAATTACAAAATACCTCAGCGTCAGGTATTTGAAATACTAATTACAAATTACATTTTTAAGGAGTAATTGAAATACAAATACAAAATACGTATTTGTATTTCAATTACGTATTTCAATTACAAGTATTTCAAATACTGCCCAACCCTGGTTGCTTGCTATGCATGCATTCTTATCTCTGTCCCACTTACAGGATTCCTACAATGTTGTTGTCTATTTAAATTGGTCTACTGTGCAGGTACATCAAAAGGAATTAATGGTTAAAACTAAAATGACAGCTGCAGTCGACCGTTTTTTGGTTCATAAGTGTGATCTGTGTATAAGCGAGTTGAATCAACAACTACGACTGCTACACAACATAAGAAAAGGTTGATCGCACATGTCATTTTAGTTTTTAGTCCAGGTAATTAAAAATCAGATTATAGTTAGTCACAGATGCCGGTAAATAAATGATAATTTCCACCAGTTACTGAACAGACTTTTCAAGTTTATTTTGGAGAGACTTAAAGGAGATTGCCCTCATCGCAAAATCGGATATACCACCTTAACAAGTATCTTTCTAAAATCTTATATTACTTTTATGTTATTATCTCAGACGAAATAAAAGTAAAGACGGCGCCTAAGCGAACAAAAGCATACGCACAAATAATATAAGCGTTAACTCAAAAGCGTTACGTTTTTATTATTATACAATTCCGAACTTTAATGCAATGAAATAAGACTTAAAATAATATCCATCAGTGTAAGATACGGTATTTTGAAATAAGGTCTTGTAACCGCCGACGCGGACAATTAACTATTTTAATTACCACAAACCTCTTGTCACAATGTGATTAATAATGACGAGAATATTGACATAATAAATATTAAAAATGATATTGAATGAATGAATGAAAACTCTTTATTGTTCACCATAACTTAAACTTAGAATACGTAGTATCCTAGTATCCATAGTAGTTTGTGATTAAATATTAGGTCCTTACATATGAATTGGCGTTTTGTCGTACTGGCCACTTTGATCTCAAATATCTCATCTTTGGTTAGGAATGCCAATTTCAAATTTATACAGCTATTTACTTTTCCAGTATATAAAAGTACTCTCTTTCCAGTATATAATAAGTCGTGGTAGCGTAATGGCTAGCGCACGCGTCCCAGACCCAAAGGGCGCGGATTCGATCCTGGCTGGAACGCATGCACCGCTTAGGCAGTTTTCTGACCTAATGTTCATATTGTTACAATTACCACGTGCTAATAACGGTGAAGGAAAACATCGTGATGCAACCTGCACATCGAGATAACCGATGTGTCAAACCTGCCAAGCCGCCTTGGACAAGCGTGACGGGTATACTGTCCGTTGCCCTATAGTGGGAGGCCCGAGCCCAGCAGTGGGACATTAATAAGCTGATATTATTATATTATATATAAAAGTACTCTGTGTATTTACTTATGCTTTTGTCTTTTGAAAACCGTAATTAATTTGTTTTTTTTTTTTTAACAACTACGAACTCTGGTTCCATACCCTTTTTTATAATTAAATTTAAGAAGTTAGGAAGTTGTACACGTTTATTAGTTACTTTGTTATTGTGTGTGACATTTAATGAATGCATGTTTGTGTTGTGGTGTACCTTAATAATAACTTATTATATTAATTTATTCTAATTTTAATACTAAACTTATACTAATGTAGAGTGTATCTGTTACATGCTGGTGTTGTGAGAAAGTGCATCTGCAGTGTGTGCCTTATGTCTATACCTATATATACTATCTTAACTGGTGGCGTGTCTTGTTTTTCCTTTCTGTGCCTAAGTTATTAATATTTAGGCTCTTTGTGTCTTGGTTTGTTTGTGAAGTGTGCGTGTAATGCAATGCGGTGGTAGTGCGCGTTGGTGTGAGTATGTGTATAAGTTTTGTTGTTAGTTGGCTGTTTGTGACTTTGTGTGGTGTTATAATTTATTGTTTAATTGTTGTGACATGAAAAATTTTCAGTGATGATGGATG
Organism: Dendrolimus kikuchii; assembly: GCA_019925095.2. Classification (NCBI taxonomy): domain Eukaryota; kingdom Metazoa; phylum Arthropoda; class Insecta; order Lepidoptera; family Lasiocampidae; genus Dendrolimus; species Dendrolimus kikuchii. Next base: position 10,714,895 of record CM034403.1, read on the forward strand.
GTTTAGGAGGGGGATTGTTGGTCCTCCATTAGACGTTGGACCACCGTCTTGTCTCCCATCCATGCGTATCGCCATTTTTATGTTGTAATCCCTGATCTCATCGGCTGTGGGTTTCTCCGCTTTGAGGACGAAGGTGGCGGTAGCGTCCTCTTCGCACACGGCTATGTAGTAAATACATTTGCCAGTGTGCCGCGAAATTGCCACGACCGCATGAGGCATGCTCTTGTACAGGTCCATCTTGTTGGATTTGGACCTCACGACCACCACTGTCTCGAACATAATACCCTGGGCCTCGTGTATCATTTGAACGCATGACCCTTCACCCTTGCCACAGCCTAGTTCTATTAGGCTCTCTTTTTCTGACTGCGTGTCTGCTAGATAAAGAGTATTGGCAAGTTTCATTCATTAGGTTTTCCTCTTTTGGTTTTTTCTTTGCGTCGCTCAGTTTTTAATTTTTTTTACTGCAGGAGTTCAGCTGACAGGCAGACGGCCCATTTAATGGAAATCGGTTACCATCGCCTATGGACATATGCAACACCAAAGGTGCTACAAATGCGCTGCTGCTCTCTTAAGGGTCACTGGAACCTGGTCACTAATGCCGGAACACAACTCAAGGTTGTTATGGCGACATACTCTAGACGAGGGGTGGTAGCCATCCAGTCGGGCAAATGCCCTACCACCTGGCTGTGGGTTATTAAGTCGCCTCTTACGACAGGCCGCCCAGCCGCAGGAAATTGTATTCTTTCTCCGTTCCTGCATGGATAAAATCAGTTTACAAAATGGAAAAATTGAAATATCGCATTATTGACGAGTACGAGTTCCATCGTGGCACCAGTGCCGTCGAAGCGGCTCGAAGGATTAATGATGTGTATTGTGTATGGCGGCGGTGTCGCCAAAGAAAACACAATGCGTTTTTGGTTTCAACTTTTTCGTTCTGGAAATTTCGACCTGCGCAACAAGCCCAGTGGACGGCGGGAGACCAAAGTTGATAATGCAGAATTGAAGGCTATTGTGGAAGCGGATCCATCGCTAACCACGTCCGAGATATCTGCAGGCTGCGGTGTTAGTGATATAACTGTTTTAATCCACTTGAAGCAAATCTTGATCTTGAAGCAAAACCTCATGAATTGAGTGCAGCAAACCGACAAACGCGCGTCGACTGCTGCGTTACATTACTCAACCGGCACAATAATGAAGGGATTTTAAATCGAAAGTGGATCCTGTACGATAATCGGAAACGCTCATCGCAATGGCTGAACCCCGGCGAACCACCCAAATCCTGCCCCAAGCGAAAATTGACTCAAAAAAAATTACTTGTGAGCGTTTGGTGGACTAGTGCCAGTGTCGTTCACTACAGTTTTCTTGAATCTGGCCAGATGATTACGGCAGATGTCTATTGTCAACAACTGCAAACCATGATGGAAAAGCTAGCTGCTAAACAACCGAGGCTGGTCAATCGCTCTAGGCCACTGCTGCTTCAGGACAACGCTAGACCACACACTGCACAACAGACGGCTACCAAATCAGAAGTGCTTCAATTGGAATGTCTAAGACATCCACTGTACTCCCCAGACCTTGCTCCAACAGATTACCATTTTTTCGAAATTTGGATAACTTCTTGCAAGAGAAAAAATTCAACTCCGATGGGGCAGTCCAAAGCGCCTTCAAAGATTTTATTGATTCCTGTCCGAATGGTTTTTTTAGTAAAGGGATCAATGAACTACTTGTGAGATGGCAGAAGTGCATAGATAGCTAGATGGTACATACTTTGATTAAATAAATACATTATATTTAAAAAAAATCGACTATGTTCCTCCCTTACAAAACGCCAATTTCATATGTAAAGACCTAATATAAATACATTTCCATTAGAACAATGGGCGGTCCTATCGCTTATAGCGATCTCTTCCAGGCAACCTGATGTCCAAGGATACATTACAAGAAAAATGAAATAATATTTGGTGGTTTAACTCAATTAAAACTAATTCTATCGTAATAAAAAAAAACAAAATAATAAGAATAATAAACTAATATAGACATACATAATTAAATAGATTGTAATATTATAAATTATATACATGCAAACAATAATACAATTCCATTTACTGCAACAAATTTTATTTCATGGACAAATAATAGTTAGTGATAAAGTGTTTGAATGTAGAAATAGATGTAGCTTGTCTGATTTTCAAGGGGAGGGAGTTGTTACACAGGCGAACAGCCTGTACGGCAAAAGAGTTTCCTATTATATATTATATAGTATAATAAGATAATTGTTTTTTTTTATAATAGTGAAATAAATTATCCTTTCTAACAATTTATGCATGTACTATTAGACATACATATTTTTGTAACATGATTGATACATGTATAATACTTATGTATTTACCGAATCAATATAATCAATCAATTAATATGTGAAAAATGTGAATAGAAAAAATTGCATATAAGTTTTCAGTATTATAAGAGATGCGTTTATTTACCCTGTTTGCCTAATGCATGTTCAAATAAAATTATACTTAAGGAGTAAACTCCAGTCGTGCGACAGAGCTGAAATATTTTTTAAATTTACATTTCCATTTACAACGATGCTATAATAACTAGTTATCAAAGTTATATACTTAGTCTGGCCATAAATACCGTTACAACTAAAAAAGAAACAAAATATTACATTTGAATTTGGAATCTGTCTTTTTTATATGATTGTTCATTGCGTTTTCTCATTTTGGCGCCAATACATTGTACAGCCTTTATGGGATATTATAATGGTGTGGGGCGATAAAGAGAACCGAATCGCTCTAATTGCATTACACAAAGTAGGTATGGAGTCAAATGCAATTTTTAAAACTCCATACGCTTGGTATTAGTCAAATGTTTGTGTACCGGGCTATTAATAGGTATAATGAGACCTCCTCTGTTTGTGACAGAAGTAGAGCTGGCTCTCCATGTAGTGTTCGTACGAAAAAGGTGGTCAAAACAGGAAGAGAAAGAATTCGAAGAAATTCTGTCCGAAATCAAAAGATTTTATCTCGGGAGATGAAGATATCACCTAGAACCATGTCGCGTATTTTAAAAGATGACTTAGGACTTGCAGCCTATAAGAGACGCACTGGTCTTTTCTTAACTCATAATTTAAAAAAGAATAGAATGGTAAAATCGAAACAACTACTGAAGCGGTACGCAAATGGAGGTCACAGAAAAATTTTGTTTGCGGATGAGAAAATTTTTACAATTGGAGCAACATTTTAACAAACAAAATGACCGTATTTATGCTCAAAGCTCTAAGGAAGCTTCTCAATTAGTCGACAGAGTGCAACGTGGGCATTATCCGTGTTCAGTGATGGTTTGGTGGGGTGTTAGCCATGAAGGAGTGACTGAGCCATATTTTTGTGAAAAAGGTATCGAAACATCGGCACAAGTGTATCAAGATACCATTTTTGAGAAGGTAGTTAAACCCCTTAACCACACCATGTTCAATATCCAAGAATGGTCCTTCCAGCAAGACTCGGCGCCGGGTCATAAAGTTCGGTCCACGCAGTCTTGATTGGAAACGAACGTTTCGGACTTCATCAGAGCTGAAGACTGGCCGTCGTCTAGTCCCGATCTTAATCCGCTGGATTATGATTTATGGTCAGTTTTAGAGAGTACGGCTTGCTCTAAACGCCATGATAATTTGGAGTCCCCAAAACAATCCATACGATTGGCAGTGAAGAATTTTCCCATGGAAAGAGTGCGTGCTTCTATTGATAACTGGCCTCAACGTTTAAAGGACTGTATTGCAGCCAATGGAGACCACTTCGAATAAGCTTTTTATATTTTAAATTGTTTAATATTTATATATTAAACTAACACACTGTAAAACTTATAAATGTTATTTTCAATAGAATTTTTATTATTTTGTTACATGTTATATTTATGGCAAGACTAGGTACATACATGGAAAATGTTCAAGTCGAATTTTCAGTTACACCTACTTACAGAATATCGTAAAGCTTCTTTTTCTCCGGTGGTACAAACACTTTAATGAATTCGCCTAAAGCTGTTAAAACTTGCATTGGTTCTATTTCAAGATGGTGGCCCACTGAAAAATAAAATAGATACTAATATAAAACTAACAATAACAATTGCTAATTATGCAATTAGAATTTTGCGAAAAAAAAATAGCAAATTGAAGTGGCAGTGGGCCGGTCACGTCTGCCGCAAGACCTATGTCTAATGGAGCAGACGAGTCCTGGAATGGAGACCATGTCTCGTTAAACGTAGTGTCGGACGCCCTCCAGCCCGATGGACCGACGACCTGTGCAAGGTCGCCGGTAGGCGCTGGATGAGGAAAACAGAGGACAGGGATAAGTGGCGCCGTCTTGGGGAGGCTTACCTCCAGCAGTGGACTACGAATGACTGACGACGACGAATAACAATTACAGAGATATTTACTCACACAAATATGTATATACCTAGTCTTGCCATAAATATTGTAACAAAGAATTTTTTTTCTATTGCAAATAACATTTTTAAGTTTTAAAGTGTTATTAGTTTAATACATAAATACAAAACAATTTAAAATATAAAAAGCTTATTCGAAGTGGGGTCTCCATTGGCTGCAATACAGTCCTTTAAACGTTGAGGCAAGTTATCAATAGAAGCACGCACTCTTCCCATGGGAAAATTCTTTACTGCCAATCGTATGGATTGTTTTAGGGACTTCAAATTATCATGGCGTTTAGAGCAAGCCGTACTCTCTAAAACTGACCATAAATCATAATCCAGCGGATTAAGATCCGAACTAGACGACGGCCAGTCTTCAGCTCTGATGAAGTCCGAAACGTTCGTTTCCAGCCAAGACTGCGTGGACCGAGCTTTATGACCCGGCGCCGTCTTGCTGCAAGGACCATTCTTGGTTCTTGAACATGGTGTGGTTAAGGGGCTTAACTACCTTCTCAAGAATGGTATCTTTATACACTTGTGCCGATGTTTTGATACCTTTTTCACAAAAATATGGCTCAGTCAGTCCTTCACAGCTAACACCCCACCAAACCATCACTGAAGACGGATAATGCCCACGTTGCGCTCTGTCGACTAATTGAGTAGCTTCTTTAGAGCTTTAAGCATAAATACGGTGATTTTGTTTGTTAAATGTTGCTCAATTGTAAAAAAATTCTCATTCGTAAACAAAATTTTTCTGTGACCTCCCTTTGCGTACCGCTTCAGTAGTTGTTTCGATTTTACCACCCTATTCTTTTTTAAATTATGAGTTAAGAAATGACCAATACGTCTCTTATAGGCTGCACGTCCTAAGTCATCTTTTAAAATACGCGACATGGTTCTAGGTGATATCTTCATCTCCCGAGATAAAATCTTTTGCTTTCGGACAGGATTTCTTCGAATTCTTTCCCTTACTGCTCTGACCACCTTTTTTGTACGAACACTACGTGGACGGCCAGATCTTTTTCTGTCACAAACAGAGTAGGTCTCATTGTACCTATTAATAGCCCGGTACACAAACATTTGACTAATATCAAGCGTATGGAGAGTTTCAAAAATTGCATTTGGCTCCATACCTACTTTGTGCTGTGCAATCACAGCGATTCGGTTCTCTTTATCGCCCCACTCCATTTTAATATCGCTATATGTTGTACAATGTATTAGCGCCACAATGAGAAAACACAATGAACAATCATATAAAAATGACAGATTCCAAATTCAAATGTAATATTTTGTTTCTTTTTAATTGTAACGGTATTTATGGCCAGACTAAATATATGTATATAAGACTAACTGTCTTTAGATGGTTTATAATTATATTTTTGGTCCTCTCAGGTCTAAAAGTGTGTGCATATTATAAGTCACGGCTGACGGACGTAGCTGAGGGACGTGGTTTACTATGTATCTGGATAAGGAAAGTCCATTGAAGTGTGCACATTATAAGTTGTAAGTCGCGGACACGATCTTGAGCGTTCGGACGTCCTAAAGCAATCTGGAGTGTGTAACGATTCTGGCGTGCACCTTGTTCAGACGCGTCCGGCAGCCGTGATATGTGGGCGCATTAACAGTGCTGCTTATTTTGTATATATTATGATGTTTTTATTTTTGTATAATAAAGTCTATTATTTATTTGTTCTGTATGTTTCGTACTACTTATCGTCTTCACGGACACTGACATGTTTTAATATTTTCCTTAATTTAGGATGTGTCTTCAGAGAGATTAAGCGATAAGGCTGCCCTTTGTTCAATAATTATTGTACCTAGTTTTTAACGTAGTTTTAATTTTTGATGAACAATAAAGTCAGTGTTTTCATACTTCATTCGTTCTTCAAGTTCCGCCAAAAATTCTCCATAAGACGGTGGCCTATTATAAACATCATCATCTGAGAGAGACCCTTATAGTACATTGTTATAATAAATATCCGCCAGTCACATACAGCGTCACGCCAAACACAGGCTTTGGCGTTTGTAGCATACTGCCGTCTAAGGACACTTACGAGGACATAAAAACGGATTGGTCAGCTTCTGCATTGCAACATTCGGCTGCGCTGACATGGTCACGCCGCGAGCGCCCGTTCGCCTGCCCGTCGCAGAACCACCGTCTGACGCCGAACCGGTAGTGAATACGGCCACTAGATGATACACACGAGATTTTAGAAAACACAAAATAAAATTACCCCAAAAATAAATTATCGCCATGGCTCAAGACCTATGATGGACGGAAATATAAGGTGAGTTCTGAATATTTATCTTATAATGTGATATGACAAATAATGTAGTTTTATAATTTAGTAGCTGTCCCGGCAGAAGTTGTTCTGCCCTGAAGAAATAAAATTTAGAACCCGATTCCAGCGCCACCTACCGGGTTCAAATGTAAACTATCGTATCTTTCAAGTCGGATGAAACTGTACACGGTGTGCAAATTTGATTAAAATCAGTCAAGTAGTTTAGGAGTCCATCGCGGACAAACAACGTGACACGTAATTTATATAATATATATATTAAGACTGGAGACGACTAGAGTACAGTGCGTACCTCTTGTTTAAAGAGCAGGCGGTACAGATTATAGTGTATTATTTTTTTATGTATTTGCCCCCGGAAGATTGATTTCATTTTATATCGCAAACTATCCTATCTCCTGTGTATCTGTAAACTACATAAATGAAAAAATCAAATCGGTCCAATAGTCTTTCCATAAAAGCATAACAAACAGAGAGACAAACATATTTTTATCAAGGAAACTATCCCATTTTTCGGGATAAAAAGTATCCTATGTTCATCCTCGGCATCGAATATGTATACATATATAGAGTTTAGAGTTTCAAAAAATCGGTACAGTAGTTTTCCGTGAAAGCGTAACAGACAGACAGTTTACTTTCGCATATATAATATTAATAGGAATTATGGACTTAGTTTAAATTATAAGCATAGTCCGTGGCTAAGTCTGTGGACAGTCTAAGTTAACAACTAATGGCTAAGGGTAGACGTTAAATGGTAGACGTTTTTTTATTATTATTTAATGATACGGTTAATCTGGAGAGGACATAAAATGTATTATTAACCGATCCACATAGAAATCTATAATATTATAAAATTCTAAAACAACTGTAATATATTAAATAAACGATGAAGAACACTGCTCATTTTTTATTAGATTTCTTGTCTGTGTGTTCGGGATTCACATATAAAAAAATTACTGAGCCGATTACGATGCGGTTTTCGCTGGTCCACAGTAAATTCTTAGACTTAAAATCTGCCCTACTTTTATCCTGAGAATCCCTCGGGATTTTTTCTGGGAATTATTTAAAATGACCAGATTAAAAGAATCGAATAACGGTGTGACTTTTTCACTGATTGATAGCAAATTTTATGTAATAATGTGTGATATTTTTTATTCTGGGAATTCCGCGGGTAGTTTTCTGGGAACGGTTTGTAGTCATTTGGAAGCATAAAGATTATCTTATTCCGACACAGTTTTACTAAAACGATAAGTTACATTCTTTTATAAATGCTGCGATACTTTGTATCCCGTGTATCCCACTTGAATATCAAGTCAAGAGTGGGCGAAGTCGAGGGCATATCCTAGTACTCCATAAAAAGAAAACAAATCGTATTACTTATTCAAAGAAAGAATCAAACAGTGAAGTAACAGGCTTTCAGCACCCTATGAGCCCAATATCATGCAAACTTATGCTAAATATGTAATTATAACATTCAGCTATATGATTTTCAACAATACTGTTTCAGAAACTAACTTTGAGGATCGCCACATTTTTGCATTATTTCATCAGCCTCCGCCATAAGAATTTGGTCTTCCGGAGTAAGTTCGTGAGCCCTGTAAAGTTGTATTAGGTATATGATTTTTATTATTATACAAATCGTTTCATATTAAATTGCCGCAGATCGCCTTGCTTCTTATCCTGATCCTAGAAATAATGATTACATGTAAATACCAGCTGTAGCAGAGACATGGTTTGCATGGTATTTGAATTTTGTATTCATAATTTTTGAACCTTGCTCTGAAATGAAACACAGACCAATATTAAAAACAGGATTATTTTTTAATTCCTATAGTTTTCATTTTAATCCGTAAGCAGTTTCTGAAATCTAATCAATTAAAAACTTTTAAACAGAATTACAGAATAAAATCTAAATACGACCATTTATAGTCATCGTAAACATAGCAGTTTTCTAACACCGTTATAATATGACACAAAATATAATTTTGATCGGCAGTTTGCGTTTGCGCAGATAAGGCGAATCGGTTTACGACATGTAAATAATTTATCTATATTGAACTTTATTCACAAAAGTCGCATGTATTAGGAATGGATTAGTTTACTGCGCAGGTACCTACATAGAGAGGAATTATTATTAGTTGTGTATTACTATATGACATATATGTTTATGTTATGTGTGATATTACAACGGACCACCCTGGAGCCGATTCCAGACATCTAGACAGACAGTACTTAAATAACGGAAAGAAGGAGATTACTTTTTTTTTTTTTTTTTTAATTTAATTTATTTATTCAAAAAAAACATACATTTTTACGTATCTACATCTTAAAACCCGAAAGGGTTTGACGAAGATGCATAAAGTCTGCGCTTTATGTAAAATTAACAAATATGAGGTAGTTTGAGTTTTTACATCTACCCTTTCTCCATTTCTAGTACCAAGTGAGCAAACATTAACACATGACCTTGTACTTTATTTTTGTTATGTGTATACAGGGTGAGTATGTAGTGTGTTATATATTTTGTTTTTTGTGAGTAAATTAATTTAGGTAAGTAATACAGATATACGCACATCTACTTATATATACTTAGATGTGTGTTATAATTTTATATGTATACTGGAATTAATATTGGTAAAAAATAAATATTTGTCTATGTTTATTTTAAATAATAGTTTCTCCTATGGATTTAATTATAGTTTTCATGTTATTGAAATTTATTTTATTTCTTGTTTCAACCGGTATCTGATTTTTTAGTCTTGGCACTAAATAATCTGTTGTTCTTGTTCCATAAAAATTTGTGGCGGTATTAGTTATTAATTTTTTATGTTTGACGTGTCGCGTAAATTTACCGTGAGCTATTTCGTTTTCGTAGGAAAAATAGTTTTCAATTAGAAGCTGTATATTAACTTTATTATGGATAGGGGTCACATTACAGAATTTAAATAGGCCATCTAGGTCTGTTTTGTATTTCGCTCGTATATTTTTTGGTACTATAGTTTTTAGTATTCTTGAGGAGGTACCTGAAACTAATATGAGCAGATCTGGACGTGCTCGCAGAAACGCTTCTAGCCACGCTTGTGCGACCGCGAATAGAGAGACGATCTCCTAAAACAAAATAATAAATTGAAAAATTGAGAAAATAGCCTAGCTTCTTCCGTTTGACGCCAATTATGACGACCAGAAAATTTTTAACTACGAATTTTCGAAATGCAAGGCACTATTTTATAAAACGATTATTTACCTCGAACCGATTTAACGGCCTGTTGTGACTCCTCGTGCGAAACAGACGAAGCCTCCATTAGCTCAGAAGCAGCTTCTAACCCCACGCAGATAGGACAAAATGCGTAATTCAAAAATGTTTCACAAAGCAATTCTATGTCTTCTTCTGCTTGGATTTCCAAGGCCTGTTCATTAAAATTTGAAATATTATCGATTTCTAAAAAAATAAATCACGACCATAAGAACGGCCAAGTGCGTATCAGCCACACATAGTGAAGCGTTCCGTATACCTAGTGGTGACAAACGTATTTTATTTTTCTATTGGTATACGCATCGCTCAAAAGCTTGTAACTAAAAGTTACTTTTTATTTCAAAAACTACTAAACGCGTGTATTATAGTTCAAGTTATACTATTTCCATTTCTTTATTTTCTCGATGACAGTTCTAATTTGATAGTTGTAGTGTTGTGACCAAATAAGTAATGATATCGATCGCATATATTAATTATGTTTTGAACAAAGACAATTACAACAAAAACATTCAAATATTTTTTTTCCAGCTGGAAACACTCAATGGCCCACCGCCATTTTGTGTTTGTTTTAATCTGTCACTCGCAACAAGACGATCGTGCTATATAGTCACTACATTTCTGTTCGCTGAGTTTTTTCACATTATCCATACGTTACGTTGTGTATTTTGTGTTCCTCTGTGTTGATTGCTGCCCAGCTGTCAAATATCAAAATGTCTAAAGGATCTGTTCTGAAAAGGCAGACGAGAGAACTGGTGATCAAGGTTCGTAATTATTTTGAAGCAGAGTATCAAAATGGTGGCCCGCTATTACAACCGTCGCAAGTGCGAGAGCGTGTTGCGGCCGCATTTGGAATTAGTAGACCTACTGTTTCAAAAATTACTACCGAAGCTTACGGTACAAGCAGCATGCAGGAAAATAAGCTTCGTACGCCGAAGAAAAAACGCCAACCACGTCGTGTGACATCGGTTGACAACTTCGACGCTGACGCTATTCATACATACATACATACATAACTTCACGCCAGTTCTTGCGGGATAGGCACGAACAACAAAGCGCCACTTAGGCCCATTCTTACACACCTCACTTGCTTCTTTGACGCTATTCGCCATCAATAATTTCAGTTACAAGCATTTGCAAAGTTTAATCTCTTCAATCTTTAAAGAGTTTTGTACATTATAGCAGCAGTTTATCTCTATATCTCTATAAATATTATAAAGGCGAAAGTTTGTAAGAATGGATGTTTGGACGTATAGATGTATGGATGTATGTTTGTTAGTCTTTCACGCAAAAGCTACTGAATGGATTTTGATGAAACTTTTGAATAATATAGCTTACACATCAGAATAACACATAGGCTATAGTTTATAAAGATATAGTGTGAATTATCTTAAATATAACGATTTTCCGTCACCACGCGGGTGAAATCGTAAGTAAGTAGTAGTGGTTAATGAAGAAGTGTAACACACCGAAAGCGCTTTGGCTTAATCAAAAAATATCTTGCAGACATCATTAGCATTCAAGACCTGTCTAAAGATACCTGTCTAATATGTCTATTTTTAATTAGCGACAGGTTGCTACCCTTAATACGCCTTTATAATATAGCAGCATCAAGACACATGTTCTCAATCACATCTATGTAGTCATCGAGTAAAAGGGCTTTGACATAATTAAACAGAACAGATATGACAAAATTGAATCCCAAAAAGTACAAGGACTGAATTTTGATCGTATAAATTACAGAACTTTATTTGAGCATATTTTTGTTAACATATATAGATAGTACCTAAACTATTTATTATTCATCACATACCCATAAGTACCTAAACAAATTACAATCATTTCGAATAAAGGCGGGAACAAAAGGTGGTCTTATCGTTTTAGAGAGATCTCTTCCAGACACCCCGAGGTGCAAGGACAACCAGACAACTGTATTTTAAATAAATATTTTTTTAATTACCATGAATATTGCATCCAAAGTACAGAGATTACGGGATGCCAGCTGATATTTCTCGATTAGCGTAAATAATCGATTTTCAACTAGAAATCCTGTATTGTCTGCTACAAGCTGCAGGATATGTCTCACCTGCACAAAGAACGACATAATTCTAATACTTACAAATATATTTTTTTAGGTTTATTCATGTAATTACTTCAAGCAATACAATGTTTTTATGATTCTTTCTGGCGAGATATTTAGTTCCTGGCACGGATTTTGAACGGTCGTCGGAATAGTATGGATCGCTTTGCCCATTGAGCGCAGCCAATGTGATGCGATTTATCGACATTTCGATAATAATATATTTTTTTTAATAATTACAGCTTCAATTAAATGTTTAAATAATATTCAATTTAAAATTTACCAATCTTTCTTTCGCTTCTTTTGAGGCCATATTTTTGGGATCTGTAGATTCCTTCAGCTCACGGGCTGGTACGCTTTTTGCAGTCACATTGTGTTCTGTAATATTGTGTACTTATTATATTATTATACGTATTATGTAACCATTGATAGTTACAATAATCTGTACACACGTAAAAGTCTAAATAAAGAATTATAAGCCCATAACATCAACTTAGTACTGCTAATCGCGATCCTTGCTATTTAAGAACAGGGGAATAAGGAATACTCGCCTGATCGTCTAAAACGGAGTGACGAGTTTCTTGTATCGATAATCTTGATTTACGATGTTAACATAAACTATTGTCACGTATATATGCATATATACCCCAAAAACATTTCCTAAGTGCCTGGCAGGTGAATCCTGGGAACGTGGGGGAATAGGATCCCCCACGTTCCCCTACGATAATGGGATCGACCAAAAAATAGACTTTATCAATGCTCGTAATTGTATTGTATTCTTAGATTATTGACTTTATTGCCAAATGTTTCTTTTGTTGTTTATTACTTAGGTATATATTAGACTGAATTTATTTGAGGCTGATTGAAATCTAAAATGAGACGGTTCTGAACTGAGTAAAATATTAATGGCTACCATTCGACATATGGGACAGTTATTGGCTCTGATTTCCTGAAGTGTTAAAGCGAATCGGAGCGGAAGAGATAATTTAGATTTTTGTTTTTATTTATGTCAAAGGCTATTTGGGTTTATAATTTTTAGTGATTTTCTGGTAATCAGATGCGGAAAGTTTATTTTTATTATTAATAAAATATTATGTTATGGCGTAGCGAGAGGTGGCATCATGCCCCGGGAGCTACTGACAAAGGGGCGCCAAATGGTTACATATAATATGGTTTTCGAACGGGGGAGGAGGGGGCGCTAAAAAGGTATTGTGCCCCGGGCGCAAGTCAAGCTCGCTACTCCACTGATAGTTGGTAGGGTCCCATTTCTCTACACTCCCTTACTCGAAAACATGCTTAGTGGCCGGTTCGTAATTATGACATTACTTGTATCAAGCTTATGTCAAATTTTAACCCATAGTAAGACAAATGAACGGTCGTTTAAATATGGGAATCGGCCATAAATGCGCTTTGAGACAAGTTAGCTCCTTGAGTTTGCGAAAGTCCATTCAATACTTTATTACCTGATGATGTAAATTATGAAGGACATGTTATGCGATTTCGGATAGTTGCCAAGCGAGAGCACAACCCTGTTACATCTCAACTCTATACTTTAAGCGCAAAACCTAAATGCGCTTCGGTGACGTTAGTCCCGTGAGTTTGCGCACATCGCGACAAAAATGTTAATGTTTATTACATCTTTCAGTGTGTTGTGCGAAAGAGACGGCATGCGAGTCGGGAAAGCGGCCGAGCGAAAGCGCTACAATATATCCTTTCTCCGCTCTGTCTATGAACCGTATAATTGTATTCTGCGCTATGAAGTACACGAACTTCAAAACGCATTAAAGTTTTCCCCGTGCCTATAAATAGATCATTCGCCTTCCATTAGTTACTTAAGCACTGAAGAAACTGACACAATACAATCTACCAATATTTTGTTTACCGTATTTAGCTAAAGGACTCTTTGGTGGTGGTGGCGGCGAAGGAGGGGGCGGTTCCGAGAGGATGTGTGCGTGCAAAGCCACTTCGCCTTGACGAAGTTCTCGAACTAATTCACCACATCTTGCAGCAGACATACGCCATATCTGGCTAAACTTGTAATTATTCACATACGAAAACTGATTAGACTTCTTCTCCAAATCATCCATTGCCTGCATGAGCTTTACGATTTCAGCATCAGCTTTTATTTCCTCAAGGGCACCGTCTTCGGCAGCCTTACGAATTTTCGCGCGTAAGCTGTTAGCTACATCTGACATTTTATTTAATTTCCGCTTTTGTTGAGATCTCACAAAAACATTCTCTTCTTCACGTTTTTTCAAAATCTATAAATCATAGCCGAAAAATAAATGTGATTAAACATCAAATCATAAATGTATTTAAAGCCGCATTCAAGCGCCAAGTAATTATTGTTTAAACTTTATTTGTGAATATTTAATTTACACTTAAATATACCTATCTGAGCTTCCAAGTCAACTACAAATCAAGCAACTTGTTACTGAACGTCTTATTAATAATCGTACGTGTCGACTTTTGCGAAAATTATTACATTTTAAGAATATATTTAAATAACTTATTTTATAACGCTTAAGCTCCCTGAGAATAGCTGATAGGCACTTATTTACTAAAGAAAATCAGTTGTAACTAAAGTGGTGGATTTAAATGATAAATGAAATTAAGATCGTCAGTCACTTAACATTGCAAAAATAAAACTTTTGATAAATGTGTAAAAACATATCTTACTTGGTAGTTATATCCGATCTTTTCAGTATTAATTATACAAGTCGACTTGAGTTTCTCCAACTCTTTTTGTAATTCTTGGATCAAAGATTCCAATTCTATTTTAGCCTTACGATATTTTTCATGGTGGTCCCACATTATAGACTCAATTTCTTGCTTATGCTCGTCTAACTACAAATGAAAAAAAAATGTATTATATTTCTTTAGAACGCAGCGGTACCTTTTTAATTATATTCGTCATAGTTTAGCTATATAGTCAGTGGCGTAGTTTGCCTTAGACGGGCCCTGTATCAAAATGTGTTGGGGGCACAAATAAAGGGTAAAAGTTTTTTTATACAGGAAACAAAAAATACTCGAATTGAATTAAAATAATTATATATTGATTATAAGTTATTACTTATACTTAGTGCTCCTAAGAGCTAAGTTAGACAAACAATTCAAATCAAAAATAATTTTTCTCGCCCTTGGGCAAATTTATTTATCAAATGATCCATATTTAAAGACTATTTTAGTTTTTCTAGATTTTCTCTATAGACAATAATGACAATTCTGATAGCAGTTCCTGTTAGCCCAGCAGTTATTCTCAAAAATTATTAATCTATAAAAGATTGTGGATAACATTTTAGGAATTTTTTCTTTAGGGACCCCAAAAGTATGGGATCCCTGAAGCCTGGAGGCCCCGTATCATTGATACGGCTGATACAACAGTAGATACGCCCCTGTATATAGTACAGAAAACATGACTTCATTTTTGAGATCAATGTATCCTAAATGTTGACCCGGGATATAAGTTGTGTAGAGTTTGATTTCAATCCGTTCAGTAGTTTTCACGTGATAGTCGAACAGACGGACAGACAAAATTCTAAATAAATAAAGTTTCTGCTTGTCCGAATTAGGCCTCCTGAATTTTTTCACATTTTTAAACGCATTACACAAACTCGTCACCCCCAATGGATTTCTTATATTCTAGAATCTACTTTTATTCATCAGAAAATGTTAAGAATCTGCACAAATCTGAGGACTGGGGCACCGACTTGTTTAATTTCGAACCAACGTCGCGGTGTTTCTATTTTCTGAACCTGATATTTAACGATAACACACCTACTTATTGTAACTTATTTTAATTTTAAAGCAATAATAAAACCTGTTGAAATTTGAATTCCATGTGAACCACTTCTTCTTTGTCTCGCTGCTTGTAAAGAGCTTCCCATCTCTTGTTATTGTGCTCGATCAATGTCTCGCGTTCTATTTTAATTGCACATTCAATCAACGCCAGTTGTTTTTCATACGCTCTTTGCATTATAGTAACGTGTTTTTCAATTCTCTCTGATAGTTCCTTAATGTCTTTGTCCTGAAATAATAAATATTAGTGGTGGCAGCTTAGTAACGAATGCATCCGTGTCATATCAGAAACGTGGATTCGATTCTTAGATCTGCCCATTGTTCTAATGCAAATGTATCCAATTGTCTATGTTTAAGTTTATGGTGAACAATAAAGTGTTTTCATTCATTCAAACTCACTAACTTTACCTCTTTATTATATTAGTATAGATGAATTAGGTAAATTCTTATTTATACAAAGTATATTTATGTAATACCATATGTATATAAATATATGTAATTAATTTACTTGTTTATCTAAATCTTCATAATAAGCTGCATCCATCTTTTTGAGATCGCTTTTCAATTCTGCAATTAGTTCATTCTTTTGTGCTAATAATTCATCACATTTTTGCTTTTGTTCTTTCATTTCAGCGTCGATGTCTAATGGGTCTTTTATTATTAACATGTTATCCCAGTTACCGGATATTGTCTCATATTGCGTTTGCGCTAACGCTGCATCATCTTCAATTTTTTGTAAGGACCCTGCATTAAAATAAATTCATTTTAATAATATCACAATTAGTTACATTAATGTAACTTTCAAGGAACTTTCCACATAAGTTTTATTCTCTTTGAATTAGACTCCTTGAGCCGCATTCTCATCTGCGAGTCGTAACCGGTCAGACAGAATAACGTGCTCTAATATGTACGCCGAAAATGATCTTCTACGCGACGGAAAGGGGTTTGGGTAACTTTGTATGGACTAGTAGCCTCGTTTTATTTTCAGTGGCCACTAATATTTTTAATTTAATTTCATAATGCTATTTTAGTTACAAATATAATGTGTTTAATTTTTGTCGTAAGTAATATAACGGAGATGATTTTTTTTTGCATGTGAACATTAATAAATATCGTCAATTTTAGCAAATCAATTTCATTTTTATTTTACTATTAAGCTTATTTTGATGTTTTTATACAACGACAATGATACCGAGAGTGGCCTTGATGGCTTTCGTAAATCGTGCGTGGGTTCTACCATCCGGCATTCTAGAGTCCCGATTGATCATCAGCCCTTTCAACGCAGACTTGCAGCAAGGCTGGCTTCACACGGGGAAGTTGATCCTACTGCGAAAGGAGGAACACCAAGCAGTCTCGCCATCCGCCTAACAAAAGGCATGAAGCGGCTGACTTCAAAAACTGTTATGATCAATACCAGTATCAAAATAAAATAGTACCTAATGCTCTGCCTTACAACTACCTATATGATGACCCTCCAGGCGTGTTCTGCCTGGGACGAGCAGTGCCCTGATCTCGTCGCGGCCATCGGGGTTGATTTGTCCCTACCGGCCCTTATGAAAGCCTCCTTCTGCGAGATCGTCATTTCCGCGAAGGAGGCGACGGAGCGGGAAAGGAAGTAGTCCACTAGGATCCTCACCTGCCAGAGCCGGCGACGGCGACGGAGGGTCGTCCACGACGACCTCCTGCCGCCGTAGGCTACGGCCATACGGGCGACCAGCGGCGAAAATAGACCCGCCCGTACATAAAGACCGGAGAGAAGGGATGTACTCCGATCCGCGCGCCCCCTCTCACTTCCAGAGAACGTTAAGGTAGCCGGAGAGACCCAGATCTCCGGCTAACAAATGGTGAGGCCAGCCTGAAAAGGGGCCGGCCGCCCTTCCTGGAGGTGAATGCGCGAGCGAGCTCACAGCCCGGACGAAGGATACTTGATGATGGGACAGGGGTTTTAGTGGGTATCCCTAACTGCGGCGTGGCAATAACACTTTACACTGAGGTGCTAGTGCCACCCCGAACTGGCGAATCCCACACACGGGCCGCGACCTTTCCCGTTCGCGTGGCTTATAGTCCTCAAACGGATTTCCCCTGTATAAAAAAAGGTATTCCATATAGATGCCACACGCGCTTGAGATATCTGATGGAGAACACGGTTTCCTAGAACCAGGTGCATTTTTTTTTTTATTGCAGGAGATCAGCAGACAGGCAGATGGCCCACTTGATAGAAAGCGGTTACCCTCGCCTATGGACATTTGCAACACCAAAGGTGCTACAAATGCGCTGCTGCTCTCTTAAAGGAAACTGGAACCTGGTCACTAATGCCGGAACACAACTCAAGGTTGTTATGGTGACATACTTTAGACCAGGGGTGGTAGCCATCCAGTCGGGCAAATGCCCTACCACCTGGCTGTGGGTTATTAAGTCGCCTCTTACGACAGGCCGCCCGGCCGCAGGAAATTGTATTCTTTCTCCGTTCCTGCACGGATAAAATTTGGCAGTGTCTTTTGACATCACTAACGTTCAACACCTTGCCTTGGGCTTCCACCATCCTACAATCATCAAATAGTCGAGATACATCTTGTTAAAAGAACTAACTTCTGTACGGTCCATGGGAGATGAAATGGGTAAACCATGAAAAGCGGTGCCGCGCAAGGGTCTGTTTTTGGTCCTCTATTGTAAAACATCGCATACGACTGGACGATTAATGTTACGGTCCCCCAGGCGTAAACGTCATTTGTTATTATCATGCGGACGGCATGCTGGTCGTAGCGTGCAGGAGGATCGTTGGAGGCTGGCATGTATCTTGGGTACGGCTGGGATGTCCTATATTGTTGGCAGCATCCGGCTATCTCATCTGGAAAGTGCATTGCAGATACAGAAAGCCAAAGGCCGTAATGCCTCACAGTCCTCGTCACCGATCATCTCCGGACTCAGATGTTGTTATCATAGGCATCATTCGCACCGAAGTTGGAGAAATCCTGAAGTATCTATGATTGGTCCTCAATAGTCGATGGAATTTTTTGACACACTTTCAGCAGCTTTTTTCTTTTCTTTCTTCAGCTAGACCTCAGGCTCAAGATGGTATCAGACGAGGATCCACGCCTTCTAGACAACATTGAGCAACCCAGTGCCATGTGCTAAAAACTAATCTTAGATATCAAACGATTGATAGCACTTTACAGAGTCTCTGTTTGGTCAGACCGCTTAACTCTGCGTACAAAACTGCATTGCTAAAGGAAGGCGCAGTGAATTTTGGCCGTCAGAGCGATATACATATACCTTACGATATCCTTGGAAGCTGCATTACTATATACTGAATCCCTACCATATTGAGGCTAAGGTCCTCATATCCCTGTTCCAGGAGCGCAAAGATGATTTGACGCTACGCGTGTAGTCAGCGCCACTGAAAATTAAGGTATACCGTCCAGAGCTTTGCAAAGTTGCCATGGTGAAATCCGTCCTGCATGAATGAATAACTTTATTGCGCATAGATTAAAGTACAATGGGCGGCCTTATCGCCAAAGGCGATCTCCTCCAGACTACCCTATACAATTATTATTATATGAATAACTTTAAAGATGTCATGACATACTGGCTGACGCAGACCCTCTCGGGGCACAGGTGCTTCGAAATGTACCTATGCCAAATAAGCCGTGAGCAGTCACCGCTGTCAGGCATAACCACCTTTCGCATATGGTGGTATTTCGGTCCATGATCAGGGGTGACACACCGAAAATTGGATGGGATGGAGTCTTCTGCTTTTGGGAGCGCATCATGCATACTAAGGAGGAAGCTGAGCAGAAGCGTGCACTTGATGTCAGTGGTCCATTCCTTTCAAAGGAGAACGCATCGACGCTGTAAAGTGTCGTCAAATCTCGGGCTGCCGTAAGCGAACGGCTAAAGACGCGTCCTTAAGGAGAGGCTCCCATCAACACTTTCTAAGATGAAGTCATGTCGATGTTCATCTAAGACGTATGAGGCGGGCTTGGTTCCCCCGGCTCAGAAGGAGGTCATCAAGCCATTACCTACCAGGATTTGCGGTGTTGATCAGGACATTATCCCGTAACCCCGGCACAAGGCGATGAAAAGGAAACTTGAGAGGTTTTAGTAAGTATTCCGGGTTCAGATCACCGAGGCCTACACTCTTCATCCACAAACCCTGAGCGGTGGCTAAGTTATAAATGGATTTCTGCTCCTCAAGAATGGTTTATTTTACTTATAATTGTAGAAATATGATAATAAACTGAAATAGTGCAATATATTATAATGATTACCTACTTCGATTTTTAAAGATCCACATATACCCAAATATGGCTCCGATATGGTTTAGAGAAGTGTGCCCATGTGTATTGATGGCTGAATACTCTTCTTTCATAATATACAAGTTTCATTAGTGGCCGCGGAAATTCAAAACGACGCCAATTTTACCCAAACCTCTTAAATATAATATTAATGTAAATAATTGAATACAAAATCAACAACGACAGCCCATCTCATTTCACTGTTGGACTTAGGACTTCTCAAGTTTCACCACATATCTTTGACCTAGCGTAAGTCGTCACCGGTCTACTGGCCTGGATGTCCTACATTATACATTTACCGAAACACGATCTCCTTTCTGTAATGTACTACAAATAAAACAATGGCAGCGGTAACAAGACTGATTTATTCGTCATTAGATAAAATACAAACTACCCGCAATTTATATACGTGACATACATTACATTTCTCCCCTTTTTAAATAGAAAATAATAACAAAAGTGGAAGAATATAGAAAACGAAACTAATCATATATTTATCTAGATTATCGTCAGTATAAATACTGATTACAATTGTGATTTTATGATACTATCGGCAAATATGCGGTTTAATAAAAAAAAATGATCCATTACAAATTTAGTACTAAATATAATTTGAAATATAAATATAAAAAAAAAATTAAATAACTATGGATATCAAATAAAAATTTGATTCTACTGCATACCTTTAACCATATAATATTTACTAAAACATTGATAAACAATAATTAAATTAAGCGATTTTATATCAATACACATTACAATTTAAAAAGTTGTACTACAAAGCATAATAAGAAAGAAATGCTCACAGTTTCTTTTTTTATATATGTATACAAGCACACTCATTTTTTTCCAAACCAAGCTAATTACGCTTGTGCTGGTCAATATACACTGACAAATCTGGGTACAATCCCAGACACTCAGACCGTATCAAATAATAAAAGTTTATTCACTAAATCCACCATGCCAGGATCGACCCTGGGACCTCCACGCAGCAGACCAGGCGGGTAAAGGCCTAGACCACTTAACCACAGAGATCATATACAATTATTTACACATTCTAAAAGAAATATGATTTGTAAACTAAACAATTTTTTAAGTTTTATAGAAATAATGTTATGTGTTTGCGATCTCTGTAAAAGAATGATGGTTATAATTTACATACTTATTAATGACAGGTTTACAGTATAGCATGTCTTGGGTCAAAAATGTGTGAAATAGTTATATGAACGAGAATATGAAGACATAATTATAATGCCTACGTGTAGATGCCGAGCTACTTCCTAAACTGTGGCCTAGAACCTTTCTCGAGTCCGCTTTAATGTTGTTCTTCAGTGCTCTGAGTCTTTGATGCACAGCATACTACCTATATGCTCGGAGCCGCTTATGTGCGACAGCACAGCACCCAGCCTGTACAGTTGTACACGTTATCTACCACAATCACCAGCAGTAGGTCAAGTAAATCGTATGCCAGTGCCGGGCTGTTCACCACTGAGTCTTTCTAAATAAATGTTATAGAGGATGTAGTAACACAATAATGTCATACACAATGCTATTAAACACATCTTAAAATTCTGATATAAATACGTGCTAATACTACAATTTGCTAGAATATGTATATATACACACGAGTATTCCCTGCCTATTTATCTATTACACAATTTGAAAAAACAATACCTTTTTATTACATTACATCTATCAATTTTATTTTGCAAGCCAGCGTCTTTTATTTAGACAACACAGCCTATAAGCCTTCCAGGTAGAATTCTCCTGATATTCCAGTAATACAAACATCATTATTGAAACTAACAACAGTAAGTATATTATTGCATAGTTTCTTTTGATCTTTTCAATAACTCGGACAAACACTTATAACCAAACTGTAACCTACGATATATACTTAAATTATAATATATTTTTACATGTGTGGTGATTAATTGCAATATACAGTAACCATTATCCAAAATTAGCTGTACCTAAATGTGCACTTTCAATCTACGTATTTTAATATAATATAGTCACATATAGTTATTCTTCTCAGCGTTGCGACTATCTGCTCAGTGTAAAGCAAGGTAGTTAAAATCCTTTACAGGTTTAAATAGCATCTTATAAACCCGTAGACAAAAATCTGTACAATACCTATTACTTAAGTTTCCAGATATATAAACAACGCAACGCTAGTTGGTGATTTGCAATATATGGGCTGTGTATAAATTAACGGGAGGCTGCCAACGTAACCAACTGACACTGGCAACGTACAATGGACGCACGATCAGGCTGGATAATCACCTCGCGGAATTGGAAGTAGAGTTAAGTCATATCAAATGGCACATTCTAGGGTTATCTGAAGTCCGAAGAGAGGGGGAGGATACTATAACCCTGGAGTCCGGGCACTTGCTCTACTTCCGAGAAGGTGATAAGGCCTCCCAGGGTGGTGTCGGTTTTCTTGTCAACAAGTCCCTCGTTAACAACGTTGTGGAAGTCAGCAGTGTGTCGAACCGGGTAGCGTACCTAGTACTAAAACTCACCAACAGGTACTCCCTGAAGATGATACAGGTATATGCGCCGACCTCGGCACACCCTGACGAGGAGGTTGAGGTCATGTATGAGGATATCACTAAAGCCATACATGGGACGACCTCCGCACACTACAACGTTGTTATGGGGGACTTCAACGCCAAAGTGGGAGTACAAGAATGCGACGAACCGAAAATCGGACCTTATGGCTTGGGGCGCCGAAATCACAGGGGGCAAATGCTGGTCAACTTCCTCGAAATGCAGGGGCTCTTCTTGATGAATTCGTTCTACAAGAAGAAGCTCCAAAGGAGGTGGACCTGGCAGAGCCCCGATACTGTGACAAAGAACGAGATAGACTTTATCATGGCGGACAAGAAGCACATATTTAGAGATGTCTCAGTGGTCAACAGGTTTAATACCGGCAGTGACCACCGACTTGTACGAGGCACTCTAAATATCGACTTCAAAGCTGAAAGACTCCGCCTGATAAAGTCTAATCTCCGACCTACGCCGCCCCAGATTATTTTAGGGTCCGAACAGTTCCAGCTGGAACTGCAAAATCGGTTCGAATCGCTGGAAACCACTGGCGATGTTGACGAGATAACCGACAACGTGGTGAAAACAATGCGAGAGCTGGGCCGAAGGCACTTTCCACCTATGCGAAGAAGCAAACGCTCTAAACTCTCCACCGAAACCTTGGATCTCATGAGGATGAGACGTGAGATGCCATCTACTCTTTTTGCCTCACCGGAGCATAGGGCTCTCTCTAAACGGATAAGAAAACTTGTAAGACGGGACCTCCGCTGCTCAAACACGCGAGCCATTCAGGCTGCTATAGAGCAGAATAGGGGGTCCAAAGTTTTCTTAAAACCATTGGGGAGAAGCCATCTTGCAAAAGTGAGGACAGCAGATGGCAGGGAGCTTACGTCTCACTCTGAGATCCTAGCGGAGGTGGAACGGTTCTACGGGCGATTGTATTCTTCGCGGGCGGAAAGACCTTCGGTTCAAGGCGCTAATGATCCACGTGCACCACTCACGCGCCACTATACGGAAGATATCCCGGAGGTCGACATTGGCGAGATTAGGACGGCACTCGGGCAACTTAAAAATGGCAGGGCTCCGGGGGACGACGGTATTACAACTGAGCTCCTCAAAGCGGGAGGGATCCCAATCCTGAAGGCTTTAGCGGAGCTCTTTAATTCCGTTATCCTCCGGGGCACTGTGCCAAGGGCGTGGACCAAGAGTGCGGTGGTCTTGTTCTTCAAGAAGGGTGATAAGACCCTCTTGAAGAACTATAGACCCATCTCACTGTTGAGCCACGTCTACAAGTTGTTTTCGAGGGTCATCACGAATCGTCTCGCCAGAAGACTTGACGAGTTCCAACCACCGGAACAGGCTGGGTTTCGAAAAGGCTACAGCACCGTAGACCACATCCATACTGTTCGGCAGATTATACAGAAGACCGAGGAGTATAATCAGCCGCTGTGTATGGCATTTGTGGACTACGAAAAAGCCTTCGACTCTATCGAAACTTGGGCTGTTCTAGAGTCTCTGCAGAGATGCCGTATCGATTGGCGATACATCGAGGTGTTGAGATGTCTGTATGATGCCGCAACGATGACCGTTCAGATCCAGGACCGGAGGGCGAAGCCTATACCTCTACGTCGCGGGGTGAGACAGGGGGATGTCATATCCCCGAAACTGTTCACCAACGCGATGGAGGATGTCTTCAAAACTCTGGAATGGAATGAACGGGGCATCAACATCAACGGCGAGCGCATCTCCCACCTACGTTTCGCTGATGATATTGTCGTCTTTGCAGAGACGTTGGAGGGACTTACCGACATGCTGAACAGCCTGAATGAATCCTCCCGACGGGTCGGTCTCGGCATGAATTTAGACAAGACGAAAGTCATGTTCAACGAACATGTCATGCCGAGACCGGTAAACGTCGATGGTTCCCCTCTTGAGGTTGTGCAGGAATATGTATACCTTGGACAAAAGATCCAGGTAGGCAAACACGGCCTCGAGAGGGAAGCCAATAGGAGGATCCAGTTAGGTTGGGCAGCATTCGGTAATCTTCGACATGTCTTCTCGTCGACCATTCCGCAATGCTTGAAGACGAAAGTCTTCGAGCAGTGCGTCCTACCCATCATGACATATGGTGCCGAGACATGGACACTGACAGCGGGACTGGTCCACAAATTCAAAGTCGCTCAACGGGCTATGGAGCGAGCTATGTTAGGTGTTTCTCTTATGGATAAAATCAGAAATGAGGACATCCGTAAGAGAACGAAGGTAACTGACATAGCTCGCAAAATTAGCAAGTTGAAGTGGCAGTGGGCCGGTCACGTCTGTCGCAGGACCGACGGCCGATGGAGCAAACGAGTCCTGGAGTGGAGACCACGTCTCGGCAAACGTAGCGTAGGACGCCCTCCAGCCCGGTGGTCTGACGACCTGCGCAAGATCGCCGGCAGGGGCTGGATGAGGAAGACGGGAGACCGGGATATGTGGCGCGTACTTGGGGAGGCCTACGTCCAGCAGTGGACTGAGAGTGGCTGAAGAAGAAGAAGAAGAAATCCTGCGTTGCCTGGCACACAGCACAGCGCGGGCCCGAGGCCTGCCGCACTGCCTTTGCTGCCCGCGGTCGTGGTGTCCGCGTGTCGCTTGACCGCTTCCAGCGCCAACGCCGATTCTATCCACGTTTTGTAACCTAGCAAGCGGGTCGCTATCCTCCACTGATGGCCTAGGGTGCGCTATCGCCGTAGGCCGCCGTAAAGTGGAATTCACGACCGCCCTGCCCGAGTCTTGCTTGGCTTGGCGCACAGTGCAGCGCGGGCCCAAGGCCTGCCACGCTGCATCTGGTGCCCGCGACCGCGATGTGCGCATGCCGTTTGACCGCTTCCAGCGCCAACGCCAATTTCGCCCTCCCATTGTAGACCAGGTTCTGCGTATAGGCGAGATTGCATCTCTTCCCTTCGCAACCCAGACAGAAAATGGTGTCTAAGATTTTCCTTCCAAAATTGTGATAGGTAACGAGCATATCCGCCTGACGCCGCTGTCGAAATGAATGCCTCTTTGCTGCTTGCTAGTCTGGTATGTGGCCGCTTCGACGCAGTTCATCAACATGGCCGCACACAACTCGCAATTTTTAACGTTTAACACAATAAACTGTTCCCCGAGCAATACGTACAATATGTCCCAATACGCACAACCGTTGCATGAAGTTCGTGTTACTTTCCAAAAGGTAATTTACTATGATATACTTAATTAAATATTATTTCTCGTCGCCAGTTGTAATGTACTACAAATAAAACAATGGCAGCGGTAATAAGACTGATTTATTCGTCATTAGATAAAATACAAACTACCCGCAATTTATATACGTGACATACATTACACTTTCCAGGATTTGTCTGCTCCACGGCCATCAATCCTGCATTAGACGGCACCGGTCCATTATTTGCAGCTAGTTTCGCGAGCTACGTCGATTCCCTTATGGATATCCTTCGGATTTATCCATGAGGAATACTGGGAGCACAGCCAGCTCTATAACTTGTTGAGCAATTAGGGATTTATGATCCAATATTAAGACATATGATGCACTGCTCGAAGATTTTCGTCTTTAAGTATTTCGGAATGGTCGACGAGAAACCTTAATAACAAAGCTAGCGGAAAATAATAGCGTCATACCTAATCTCAATTACGCACAAAGCTTACCTTTCATTTTCTCGCTAAACAAAGAGCGTCTGATGACCTCACGCTCATCCGTTGTTACTTTTACATTGGTGACTTTTGCGGCTCCATCCAATGCTAAGCGTTGAAGTTCTTCAGCCGCAGCAGCTGTAGCTTGTTCTATAGGCCCTGGTTCTTCCTCGGCCGTTACCTCATCAGCTTGCTGTTCCGCCCTGTAAATTCCATAAGTTATATACCACATTAGCTTGTATGAGAATCGAAACTTTTTATTATAGTTATTTGTTGTATACAAATAATAATAAAAACAGATTAAAGCTACTAGGTAGTAGTATAATAGGTGAGACCGAGGAGAGTTGTGACATAATTAATTTCTCGGAACGTAGGATCGTTAATAATTTGACAATAACTCGCATTTGTTATTAGCACTATTTAGCGCAATGCGCACCAATGGCGTATGGGAGGAGTGATACGTAGTATCCATAGTAGTTTGTGGAGGGATGTGTTTGTCCTTCTATGACATTTGGATACAAAAAAATTGCAAAAATAGTAAGATTTTCAAGTTTCATAGCATAGATTTTTCATAGCGTAGTAATGTTTTTTTTTTGGGTTGACATCTTATTTATAGATTATAAATTATATAGTTCATGAATTTTTGCACCAATATTTCCCCCTATTTACCCGACTTCTGTTGTTTATTTTTTTAGTAATCTCTCTCTCACGATATGATGTTACATGCTGCATTGCCGTTTCTTTGTTTTAGAATGTTAAATATATGATAAAAGCATTTCTAGGGTTGAAATTTATAAACTGTGCTCTTTGCTGTAGTTACACTAACATTTCAAAGTCATAAAAGTGCCACATCCTATAATAATGTACCTACATAAAAATGCATATCAAGTTAATTTAGATGATACACGATGACTGACACACCTTTTTTTTTTTTTTTTTTGGCCAGGGGAAATCCGTTTGAGGACTAAGCCGCGACAGGCACAGAAGCCTGGGGGGATGTTCGCGACCCGTGTGAGTGTGGGATTCGCCAGATCGGGGGTGGCACTAGCGTGCCCGGTCAGAACCGGTGCCACGCTATTGCCACTCCCCAGTTAGGGATACCCACTAAAACCCCTGGGTGTTCCGTCCTGCGCCTTATGCCAGGGCTACGTGAATGCGGGATTCCCAACTCCGCGTGCCCTGGCAGGCGTGGGCCCCCCTCACTGGGCCTCTTCCTATGCCGAAGGACGTATCCCCCGGCATGACTGACACACCTACCAGGTACGACACTGCAGCCTTAAGAATGGAGTTATAACAAATAAAAAAAAGACTAATAAGAAAAGTAACGTTGATGACAAAGAACATGCAGAAAAGTATTGGTTTTGCTTGTGTTACCTTGAACCCTTTGTCAGACAAAAAAAAGGGTTCAGAGCATCAAATTCCAAGGCTGGTTTCACATAGGCGGACTTTGATATGTCTATCATAATTGTTTCTTAGATTAGACTTTGATTTTCAAACTGATTTATAGTCATATAACAGGTTTCAGAGGGATGCCATAGTATTTTTTTTTGTTGGATGTTACATGTTATTTTCGTTCATAGAAAGGTGTCACAACTTACCTTGGTATCTATCACAATTTACCTCGGTATTAGGAGGGTTGTGATACGAGTAGTTTTTTTATTTATACGTTTTCTCAGAAACCTTAACATTATCATTAATTTTGATGCTTCTTTCTTAAAGAGGCTAAAGACTGAATTGAGCTACATTGACTTACAGAGTTCAAAGATGTAGAATGTTTCTAGACTATTTTAGTTAAAGTAAAAATCACAACTCTCCTCGGTCTCCCCTAGGTATTTGCAACGGGGGGTTCTTATCACTACAGAACGATCTCTTTCAGACCGCCCCAAAAATAAATAAGGTGGTAACTGCACTGATCATACTAACTTCTATTTTTGACATTATATTTATAGACTAACTTTGCCCACTACTTCATCCGTACATGACTTGGTCTGTAATATCTTCTGAATTCTGCAAGATCTCGAAATAGAACATAGACGAAAATTTAAGATCAAATACATATTTTGGTCTCTAAAATTTTAACTGCAATTTATTAAACCGTTACAGATCCTATTTGAGACAAACTTGTAGAAAGAGTGAGTAACAAAAAATCTACAAATGGTCATTAATAACACTGACCCTCAAAAATTTGAAGGTATATGGACCAAACTAATCCCAGATTCGAATTCAGAGCAACGAAACGCATAAGAATAGATGGGCCAGGTCAAAAGAACAGATCACTTTTTTTGTGGGCCGGTGTAATTTTTAGGCGTCGTATAATTATGAGTTTAGACATACGCTGGTATTTATTGTGAAAAATGCAGTGTTCAATTATATAAGTATAGAAAATTAAACCTAGTGCCACGGAGGATACGGCCTGATTTTCTTTGTGTGAAATGGAAGAGCAGCAAAATGTTATCAACAAACCTTTTAAGAGCCTCTTGTCTTCGTTTAATACGCAGTGCTCGCGCAGCCTTCCGTTCTTCAGGGTCCTGCGATGTTACTTGAGGCTCTTTTGGCACCAAGACATTGTCTTCGTCATCATCTACTTTACCATATGTACCAGCCATATTTGAATTGTATATTAATTTTTAATTTTAAAATATTCATATATTAATATATTAAATATTCATAATTTTAAAATATTAAAAGTGCTCTATAAGTAAGTAAAATGAGTGATAAACAAAATGCGTTTCTATGACAACGTAGTTGGTGATATAAGGAGCCGAAACGTCATTTGAAATGAAAAATCAATAAACAGTAAAGGGCTCTGTACAGATAGCGATAGTCAACATTTCTGATCAACATATCATTATTATCTATACTAATATTATAAAGAGGTAACATTTGTGAGTTTGTGATGTTGCAGGGGGTAATCTCTGGATCTACTAAACCGATTTTAAAAATTCTTTTACTGTTAGAAAGCTACGTTAACAGGGAGTGTCATAGGCTATATAACATGACGCTATATACCACGAGAGCGGGACAAAACGCGGGTGAAACCGCGCCGGACCGCTAGTACTACATAAAGGCCGTTTTACATGATATTGGGCGGCGGGTGCGAAAATCAGCTTGCGCCGCCATTACGAACAATAAATATTTTAATTTATGTTTCATTTTTAAGGTTCCGTAACCATTTTACTAAAAACGTAATGGTCCGTCTATTTTTGTATATATCGTAGTCAATTTTCTCAGAAACTACCGAGTTTATATGAATGAAACAGGAAGAAGTAATCTATATGGCGCTACATTCTGGTGGATTTTTAAAAATCTTATCTATATACATATAATACAACTGTAGAGGTCGAATTTCTGTACAATGAAAAAAAATGCTAAAAAACGAGTCAGGGGGATGTAAGAAGTGAAATAGAACTAATTTCGATCTTTTTTAAATATTCGTTTCGAGCGATTTAAATGAAATTTTATATGGTGGTAGCTTATATCCCTGGTACTAACACATAGGATACTTTTGATCCCCAAAAATTAAAGATTTCCCGTGGGATAGTTAAAAAATCTTTCCACGCAGACGAAGTCGCAGGCACAGCTAGTGTATTATACACATAGTCATGTGGATTGTAGGTAGTCAGATCTTGAAACCATGACGATTTTCCTTAATGACTTTTTTTATTGAAGTCAATCGACTTGCGCCTCCTAGGTTCTTGCGCCCGGGTGACCCGCACCCCCGGCTAAAGACGGCCCTGTATAAAAGGCATATTTTATAATAAAACTACGTTTTAACGGTTTTAAGCGCGGTAATTTATTTGATTTTTGTTATTCCGACTTCTGATTCAGGTGTCTACAAGCTCGATTGTGAGTGTGCATTATCACACATTGGGCAAACAAAGAGGAACATAAAAACACGGGTAAAAGAACACATTGCTGACAAGAAACACACAAGGTCTATGAAGTCTGCGATCAGTGAACACACGTTGGATAAACCCCGTCGGGTTAGTACATCAGATTCGATAACCCACAAATCCTCGCGAAAGAGAATCATACCTAGAATGATGCATGCGGCTATTGAAATCAAAAAACACCCAAATTTCAATAGAGAAGATGGTTGGCAAGTACCACCTGTTTTACGATCCGATCATCAAAACTATTAAGACCCAAACCCAGCAAAAACCAACTGCCAGACCTCAAGACACTGTGAGCTCTTTCTGTGTGCAACGGAACACAAACCAACTTGACTGATAATTGTTTTTACTTTTCCTTCCACCCATTTTAATATTATATAAAATGATTAGAGCTAGGCATGTTGCTGAAGAGTTTCTTGCGTCGCTTCTTCTCTTCAAGCCATAACATGTTGCGAAGCGGCGGTAAATTAGATTACGCACCCATAGAGTAAATAATAACCACAAACAAAATTAAAACCAAATAATTAAAATTAACAAGTTGGTGGTAGGCTAAATAAAACTTTAATTATTGTACTCATTGACACTTGACATCTTTGTCTCCCGTGATCACGGGTACTGAAAAGTGGACTAAACAACGAAATAATAAAAATCAAATAAATTACCGCGCTTAAAACCTTCAAAACGTAGTTTTATTATGTATACAAGTCGCGAAAACTTAAGAAAATATTAGACATATTTTAATTACGCCCGGTATCTGAAAATTACTTAACAAATTAAATAGATACCCAGTTTTATTAACCTCGTGAGCTTTAAACATAGAAAATCTATTTAGTAAGAGAAGAGCGAGCGAATGCTTTAGACAAATTATTACCAGATAGTAGTTAGTGGTTTAAGAGACATACAAATGAAATTCACTTCTAGACTTTTAACACCTGCAGGTCCTTACAGGGGCATTCTTGCTCGATTACTTAATACCTATTATTCGCCGGTATCTTTAGCCGATCCTCAAAATCTATTTTCGATTCTTTCGAATATTACTTTGTTTTGAAAATTGCTACACTTAGGGATATGTGATGATGGATGACAGCTGGTTGCGGCCGTTGAGCGGTCTACGAGTCAATGAAAGAGAACTTGCGTCGTACATTTTTAATCACACACACACTCATGTTTTATAGTCCAGTTCAGAAGGATTTTTGGTGAAGACAAGCAGCAAGCGCGAAAACTGACGTTTATACACGAGCACGGATGTAGTACGCCCGCGTTGAAGGCGTGAAATCGTGAATCGGACTGTCTGTCGAAATATCCCGAACTGAACTTCGATTCCCGTTGAATGTTGTTTACGCGCCAAGAGTATTGGCGCACAAACTACTATGGATACTACGTATTATTGGCGCGAACGTTGCGAGGCGCGCGGTGTCATGAAACGGCGCGCTATTTTGCTTGCCACAGATTAATATTGATTTCACGCTTACGTGCTTGTTTCTATGTTGGCACTAATGTCGCCACCCTCGTCTTGCCATAAATATTGTAACAAAGAAATATTTTTTTCTATTGCAAATAACATTTATAAGTTTTACAGTGTGTTAGTTTAATACATAAATATAAAACAATTTAAAATATAAAAAGCTTATTCGAAGTGGTCTCCATTGGCTGCAATACAGTCCTTTAAACTTTGAGGCCAGTTATCAATAGAAGCACGCACCCTTTCCTTGGGAAAATTCTTAACTGCCAATCGTATGGATTGTTTTAGGGACTCCAAATTATCATGGCGTTTAGAACAAGCCGTACTCTCTAAAACTGATCATAAATCATGATCCAGCGGATTAAGATCGAGACTAGACGACGGCCAGTCTTCAGCTCTGATGAAGTCCGAAACGTTCGTTTCCAATCAAGACTGCGTGGACCAACTTTATGACCCGGCGCGGAGTCTTACTGGAAGGACCATTCTTGGTTCTTGAACATGGTGTGGTTAAGGGGCTTAACTACCTTCTCAAGAATGGGATCTTGATACACTTGTGCCGATGTTTTGATACCTTTTTCACAAAAATATGGCTCAGTCACTCCTTCATAGCTAACACCCCACCAAACCATCACCGAAGACGGATAATGCCCACGTTCTGCTCTGTCGACTAATTGAGAAGCTTCCTTAGAGCTTTGAGCATAAATATGGTGATTTTGTTTGTTAAATGTTGCTCAATTGTAAAAAATTTCTCATCCGTAAACAAAATTTTTCTGTGACCTCCCTTTGTGTACCGCTTCAGTAGTTGTTTCGATTTTACCACCCTATTCTTTTTTAAATTATGAGTTAAGAAATGACCAATACGTCTCTTATAGGCTGCACGTCCTAAGTCATCTTTTAAAATACGCGACATGGTTCTAGGTGATATCTTCATCTCCAGAGATAAAATATTTTGCTGTCGGAGAGGATTTCTTCGAATTCTTTCCCTTACTGCTCTGACGACCTTTTTTGTACGAACACTACGTGGACGGCCAGATCTTTTTCTGTCACAAATAAGTAAGTAGGTCTCATTGTACCTATTAATAGCCCGGTACACAAACATTTGACTAATACCAAGCGTATGGAGTTTTAAAAATTTGCTATTGGCTCCATACCTACTTTGTGTAATGCAATCACAGCGATTCGGTTCTCTTTATTGCCCCACTCCATTTTAATATCGCAAAATGTTGTGTAATGTATTGGCGCCAAAATGAGAAAACATAATGAACAATCATATAAAAATGACAGATTCCAAATTCAAATGTAATATTTTGTTTCTTTTTAATTGTAACGGTATTTATGGCCAGATTAAGTAGATTATGTAGATACATTGTTCATACCTATTTTTACATTTATTTAGTTGTTCTTGTCATGTTTTCCTTTTAAGGTTAATAATTAATTTTGTTATGTACTCTCTTATTTCTATACGACAAAATCGGCCATTTCCATAATTGAATAATAATATTATATTTATTGTGCTTAGCGCCTGTTTTGTGTAGAGTAGTTCTTTATAATTTACCATAATTTTATGTAACAATCTCTAATTGTGTACATTATAATTCAACATCTCTTAATTGTATATAGACGGTATACACTACTTTTTTTCCTGTTGGCAGATGCGATAGATTTTTACTGTGTTCAATTTATTTTATTACATGTTATCTTAGATCATATAATATCTCAATGCATGTTACACTTTAAATATAATATCTTATATAAAATTTCCAAACGTACAATACATAAGGTATTCAATTCTTGTCATTCATAACCCTTTTAACCCTTTTACTGGTGGTGGCAATATGTGTGCCACCAATATTTTAATTATTTTTTCCACTTTGTACCATCAATACTTTAAAACTTAGTGACGCTGCGTAAAACGGAACATATTGTTGGTGTGAAAAAAAATACCACAGACCCATTTGACATTATGTCAAACAGCTGTCAACTTGTCTTTTCAAATTTTGATTATAATAGGGACGCGACATATTGTTCTATACGTACAATTGCTTATACAAATAGCATCCATTTTGAAGGCACACACATAAACATATATCTATCTCGTTCTTACTCAGCACTGTAACTCGCAGGAAAACAATATAACAGTATTTCAGTGCGTACATAAAGTGGAACATGAATATACGTAAATACCTAATGAGGCCGAAAATCCGCCATGTTTAGTGCACCAAATGTCATTATCAGTCAGTGCACCCGGTACTTGTCTTGTCAAAAAGTCGTGGTATAAATCAAAATAACTAATTATCTTTCAATATTTTGCTTGTGATTTAAAATAATTGAAGCCAAATATAAATAATTACGTCGCAGATATGTCCGTGTGCAGTGTAATAGGGTGCGGCATAAGAAAAACACCAAATCAGTCATCTTTAACCATACACAGGTACGCTGTAAATAACTTTAAAAATATTGCTTATTGTTAATGTTTCCGGGAAAATAAAGGAAGATTTTCATTATAATTAGCAAGGTTCTTATGTGCAGTTATAGGTCATGAATGGATTTAACTTATTTAACTATATTTTTACGCTTAAATAATGTTAATTTATTAGCTGGGGTTGTACATTATTTATCGACTTTGATATCGATATAATATGATTGCTTATATAAAATTTCTTATTTTATCATGCTACCCCGCTTAAAACATACAAAAATAATAATTAAAACATATTTTATAGGATCCCAAGAAATGAGCGTATAAAGAAAAAGTGGCTGGAAGCCATTGGAATGGAAAATATAAAGCCAAATGCAAAATATATTTATATTTGCTCGCTACATATTGATGATAAATGTTTCAACAAAACTCTGGATGTGACTCGACTACGAGATGATACCGTGCCCTTCAAATTTGTAAGAGTAAGTTAATACTGTATATACTTTTATAGTTAGTATTGATATACTTTTTTTAAATTATATACATATTTTAATACATACATATTATTTTGTAACAAAACGTGCTATAAAAGGATCAAAATTAATATACAAGTTTTGTATGGTGGGACGATGATCAGCAGGATAGTCGTTGGACTGTCGGCTTATTATATCATTCCTGCTCCGTCTTCGCAGTCGAAGGCCTTAATATGTCTTCTCGTGCCTCTCACCCTCATGGAGACTGCTCGTATAATTGAAATTTGTACTTTCACTTTTAGCCTTTGATATACTTGTTGCTGCTACCTTATTACTGATATGCTAGTTACTAGTTGTAGTCTATGTCATTCTCATTCTATATAACTATTTTAGAAAAACTTATGGGTTTTGTGGCTGTGATTCCACCCAAAAAATGTATTTGGCCAATTTGAATGATAATGTCATAATTTAAGCAAATTTTATGAAAAAAATACTGTGGACACAATTATTCTAAACTAATATTTCAATTTTTGCAGCGACATGCCAGCCAACATGAAACTGGCATATTAAAAGAAAACCAGTTGGAAACAATTCCGGTTTTGGCCGGTCCTGACGCCTCTACCTTGGTAAATGCTGCACATTTAAGGACTCTGATGTTCCTTAGCTTCAAGAGAAGATGTTAGATTTTGTATATACAGACTCTTTATAGTGAAGCTATTGAACCTACTTAGATAAAAGTAATATGCTTTGACATCTTTAGAGGAATAAACCAAAACTGATGGTGTCACTTCTTTGAATTTTGTATTCCATGTAAAACATCTAAGGAACAAATAAAACTCATATTATAAACTTATGCCTTTATTAGTTTTACTTTAATAAAAACTATTGTAAATTCGTTAAATTTTTAATAATTAAGTGATTTTAGAGCGGAAGTCATAAGGAATGACGTTTGTAATTAAATAAATGTTCTGTAGGAGTTTTGTTTTTTTTTATCACGCGGCCCTTAATAAGTTTAAAATTTGAATCACTCTCACTTATAGTGCAGCACACCTATCTTGAGGTGCGTTGCGGTAATGTGTTACTGACTTTAGAGTCAGCAACACAATTAAAATAGATTGTAATAGAGAGGTAAGTAATTTAGACTACTTACCTCTCTATTACAATCTAATTAATCTGTTTTGGATATCAATATAAGAGTACGTGTTATTCATAGGAAAAACACGTACTCTTATTTTGATATCCAAAACAGCATAGCTAGCTAGCATGCTAACGTTTTATCGCCGACATAAAGCTTCCATCCCTTTCCGGCATATATGCAAGTGCAAGCGAGACGGCAACATACGAAACGACGATAAAATTTAGCATGCTAGAGATGGGCAGATGGCACTGTACTACGCCATATGTTTATGTTTTGTGGTCACTGTGTTGTCAAACGACAACTTTATCAAATCAGTGTAGCAACTTTTATAAATCGTCATATCGTTTACTTGATAAATTTGAAACACGAACTTGTCTTAGATTTCACACATCTAAATCAAAGTATCTTTGCACATAACAATATACTTACTTCCTATTAAAGTCAAAGTATCTTTGCACATAACAATATACTTACTTCCTATTAAATTTTTTCACTATTATAATCTAAATTCATACAGTCCCTAACATTTTGGTCCTTCTACCGCGTCTCTTAATAACGATGGTGAACACGCGATCGCATAAAATAACGACCGACTCCAACCTCCCGTCGGGTGAGGTTCAGGATTCTCGAGCGGCCCATTCGTCGTCGACCAGAAACATCGACGCGTCGCCGAGAAACCACGACGAGCCATCGCCGAGGAATGGACGTCACACCGCGTCGCATTATACAAACGGATCGCACAATACAGGGAGTACTAAAATTTCTATGGCTAAAGCAGTAGCTGAAGCTGAACATATTCGCCGTTTAGCCGATATAGAACGACGGCAAATCGAGTTGAAAGCAGCTGAAGCTAAGTTAGCTTTAGACAAAAAGGTCGCGGAAGCAGAGTTACGGGCTGAGCTTGTCGCTATAAAAAAAAGTGGAAGCGGCAGTTCACGAAGCCATAGGGTTGAGTCGTGGCTTCAAAGCCATGATAACTTTGATGGGAACTCAGCAATGGGGCCGGTTATCCAGCAGTCCAAGGTTAGCACACCTGCGCTCGCTGTGCCACCATGCAAGGAAAATCCATTTAATAGTAACTCCTTTTACCTTCCCAACGACGACTATAAAAATAATATAAATTTAACCAAAGCCCTAGAAGGTTTAACAAACGTATTGTCTAATAAACCGAATTCAGTTAGTGTAAACCTACCCACCTTTGATGGCAGGTCAGCGCCTGAATGGCTTTCTTTTAAACGTATTTTTACTGATACACAGAAATTTTATTCAGCAGGTGAGAACTTGGCACGCCTTAGTAATGCGTTAAAGGGTGCTGCGCGTGAAGCGGTCTACGTCCTTCTGGTCTCCGCGCGTGACCCGCTACAGGTTATAAGCGCGTTAGAAAACAGGTTTGGTTGTCCAGAAAAAATTGTCCTACAGGAAATAAACTCTGTACGAGCTTTACCTAAAGTGAGTACGGAATGTAAGGATCTAGCCGTGTTTGTGTGTCGCGTACAGAATTGTGTGGAAATTATTCGCCTGTTGGATCAACCAGATTACCTACGCTCTCCAGAGTTATTCAACGCACTTATAGGTAAACTAAACCCTTTATTACGTGCCAGATGGATGGATTATGCTGTAAGTTACGATTGTGGACAGAGCAAACTTGAATTGCTTGCCGAATTTTTATCTCGAGAGGTACAATTACAAAATAAATTTGGTATATGTGTCGAAACTTATTTCCCCCCGTCAACATTGGGTCAACAACCTTTTAGGTCACAGAATTACAGTAGACCTGGACATAATACACACAAGTATAATAGGGTTGGGATAAACAATGCTAGCATTCATTCTAAATGTTCTGCAAACAATTGTAATTCTGAAAACACAAAATCGGAAAAATTATGC
Organism: Dendrolimus kikuchii; assembly: GCA_019925095.2. Taxonomy (NCBI): domain Eukaryota; kingdom Metazoa; phylum Arthropoda; class Insecta; order Lepidoptera; family Lasiocampidae; genus Dendrolimus; species Dendrolimus kikuchii. The sequence goes on from CM034403.1 coordinate 10,752,528, forward strand.
ATATGTTGTAAAAATCAACATGACATTGCCAATTGTGATGACTTTTTATCGTTGTCTATAGACAACAGATGGAAATGGGTAAAATTAAACAAGGTTTGTCATCGTTGTTTACAAAAGAGAGCGCATAGGTTTAAATTTTGTAAAAATAAATCCTCATGTGGAAAACAAGGATGTGTATTTAAACATCATCAACTTTTACATAGTAGTGATATACTTAACGTCGTCGCGCATACAGACATAGCCGAGTTGGATCCAGCTTTATCTAGCTTGCCAAATCGGACGACGGAGACGACGAGAAGAGCCAGCGAAGAACCTGTTAAAGAAGAAGCTGCGCATAATGCTTCGACTTTCCAGCATAATAAAAGGCCTTTTCGTTCCTTATTAAAAATTATTGCTGTGAAAGTTACCGGTCCTACCGCTTCTGTGAACACCTTTGCGCTGCTAGACGACGGTTGCACTACGACACTGATAGATTCGAATATTTCGAAAACAATAGGTGCTGTAGGTCCTAAGGGCATTGTGAATATTAACTGTATGGGTGGACTATCAAAGATTAGTGAGTTTCACTCAGTAGATTTTTCTATACAAGGTTTGCATTCCTCAGACACATTTCAAATACATGGTGCACACTCAATTGAAAACTTAGACGTTAGTTGTCAAAGTGTAGTGCGCAACGAAGACTTAAGTATGTATAGTCATCTCTCAGATATTATTGATAGTATATGTTATGAAAATGCACAACCTACGATCGTATTAGGCGTTGATAATTATCATTTACTAGTTCCGATTACCGCTAGAGTAGGTACAATTTCGGAACCGATAGCTATTCAAACAGCTTTAGGTTGGGTTGTTTGTGGACCTATTTCAAATAGTAATGTTGAGTCACACGAGGTAGTCAGTCATAATATTGAAACTAGCGAAAATTGTACTACTGATGAATTGATCAAAGAATACTTTAAATTAGAGTCAATCGGTATAGTTAAAAATGACTATCGTGGTAACTCGGATACTCATGCATTAAATATTTTAAACCAAACTGTAAAACGGCTTCCAGATGGTCATTTCGAAGCGGGCCTTTTGTGGCGGCCAGGTATCAATAACGTGCCAAATAATTATAAATTAGCACTTCAACGTTTTTTAAGCCTTGAACAAAAAATGAAAAAGGATCACGAATATCGTAAATTATACCGCGAAAACATTCACGCTATGATAAATAAAAAGTACGCAGAGATCTGTGAAGACCCACCTACTGGTATTGTGTGGTACATCCCTCACTTTGGGGTTCGTCATCCCCACAAACCAGGTAAACTGCGTGTAGTACATGACGCCGCGGCTAAGTTTCAAGGTATTAGTTTGAATTCTCTTTTATTACCTGGGCCAGATCTTCTTCAACCATTTTTAGGAATCCTAATGCGTTTTAGAGAGCATCCTATTGCTCTAACTGCAGATATTCGCAAAATGTTTCCACAAGTAAAAATTCGAGAACAGGATCGTGATTCTCAAAGATTTTTGTGGCGAGACGACACCACTCAATCAATTAAAGTTTATCGGATGTAATCCATGATTTTTGGTGCATGTTCTAGCCCTTGCACTGCTATTTATGTTAAAAAATTAAATGCTGATGAGTTTCATGGGGAGCTTCCGGAAGCAGCACATGCAACTATTTACGATACCTACATGGACGATTATATTGGATCACATGAAAGTGTCGAAAAGGCAGCTCGTTTAGCCGCAGATATTGTGGAATTAAATAAACGAGGTGGTTTTGAGATGTGTGGGTGGGTATCTAATAATATTGCTGCTTTGTCTTTTCTTCCAAAAGATCTCATATCTGAAAAGTGTTTTATAAAATATAAAGATTCTGTTGAATTGGGAAGTCCAAATGAAACTCAGTCAATTCGAATTCTAGGCTTAATTTGGCGTGCTTATGACGATGTTATAACATTTAGCACAGGTATTAAAAACGATATTTTACCAAATTGTATAACGAAGCGCGAAATACTTGCTTCACTGATGCGTGTTTATGACCCCTTGGGTATTTTGGGTCCAATAGTTTCTAGAGGACGTATTATGTTTCAAAATCTGTGGCGTAAAAACTTTAAATGGGATGACAAATTACCTCAAACTGAACTTGATCTTTGGAATATATGGTTCAAAGATCTAAGTTCGTTAGTCAATCTGGAAATTCCTAGATGTTATAGTTTGAATGAGTCGCTGGTAGTTAAACGTGAGCTTCATGTCTTCTGTGACGCTAGTGAGTTAGCCTACGCAGCAGTGGCGTATTGGCGAATAATTTATGCTGATGGAAGCATGAAGACCGCCCTCATTTCTAGTAAAAGTAGGGTAGCTCCATTAAAACCGACCTCCATTCCTAGATTAGAACTTCAAGGCGCATTAATAGCTAGTAGACTCGCAACTTTTATTACTAAAAGTCACTCATATAAGCCTACAAGGCGGATATTTTGGTGTGACTCGTTAAATGTATTGGGGTGGATTCGAAGTGACGCTAGGTCTTATAAACCATTTGTCGCTCATCGTTTAGGCGAAATACTCGAGGCCACACAAGTTAACGAATGGCGATTTCGAGTGACTGTAACGTTGCTGACGATGCTACCCGAATCAATCGTCAATCGTTATGTGCATCATCACGTTGGTTTGTTGGTCCTAGTTTTCTACTCACACCAGATAGTAGTTGGCCATCATCTCCACCAGTAGATATGGCTGGTAGAAACGTCAATCATGACTGTGAGCTTAAATCTTCATGCATTGTAAATCTTGTTACTTCAGTGTCATCTCCCATGCCTCTCGTAGTTAGCTCGGATAGGCTAAGTTCTTGGTTAAGACTTGTAAGAGCGACAGCTAGAGCTCATAAATTTATTGACCTGTTACTGAGGAGAGGCACGAAAAATATCACTGCAGAAGATTTACATAAAGCAGAAGTACATCTGTTAAGACAGAGTCAAATAGATTCGTTTGCAAAAGAAATAGAAAGTATTAAGAATGGTCAACCGCTATCAAGAAAAAGCAAGCTCTTGCATCTTAGTCCTACTATTGGAGAAGATCACCTTCTACGGCTCAAGGGCAGAATTGATCACACACCTCATATTGCCCAAGAAACCAAACGACCGATAATCTTGGATTCAAGGAATAAAACTGTTAAACTGCTTATCGCTCATTATCATGCAAAGGCTGCACATGGAAACACTGAGATGGTAGTCAACGAATTAAGGCAATTTTACTGGATTGTTCATCTACGCAGCGCTGTACGATCTATTTCATTTGAGTGCAGAATATGTCGTATAAGAAGAGCGCAACCATTCGATCCACCAATGGGCGATCTCCCTATGGCACGACTAGGGCATCATAAGAGAGCGTTCACTTACGCTGGCTTAGATTATTTTGGCCCAATACAAGTATCTGTCGGTCGTCGTCGAGAAAAGCGCTACGTTGCCCTTTTTACATGTTTAGTGACGAGAGCGGTACATTTGGAATTGGTGTATAGCCTGAGCACCGACGCTGCCTTGATGGGTCTGCGAAGATTTATTGCTCGAAGGGGAGTTCCTACGGAAATTTGGTCGGACAATGGTACGGCATTTGTTGGTGTCAGCCGTGTGTTAAGATCATTGTACGGTGAAGCGATAGAAGAGTTTGCAGCTAATGAGAGAATATCCTGGAAGTTTATACCACCCTCAGCTCCTTTTATGGGTGGAGCATGGGAGAGACTGATTAGATCCATAAAAACTGCGCTAAAGGTTACTCTCAGAGAACGCAACCCTTCGGACGAAGTTTTAGTTACTCTGCTCTTTGAAGCAGAAGCTTTAGTGAACTCTCGCCCTTTAACACACGTTTCGTTCGATCCCAGACAGGAAGAAGCGTTGACACCCTTCCACTTTATATTAGGAACTTCTTCTGGGAAGTCAATTCCGACGACTTTAGATGATTCAGACCTGGTCAGCCGAAGCAATTGGAAGAAAACAGTGCGACTTGCTGATCACTTCTGGTCAAGATGGCTGAAAGAATATCTGCCTACTTTACTCCCAAGACGTGCACGGGGATCAGTTCCAGAGCTTAAAGTCGGGGACCTAGTAATTATTGTCGATGATCAACTTCCACGAGGATCCTGGCCAAAAGGACGAGTTATTTCTGTCCACCCCGGCCAAGATGGAGTTGTTCGAGTGGCGGATGTACAAACTTCTGCTGGATTATTTCGTCGACCATTGAGAAAGCTGGTGCCTCTCCCCATTTGAAGAAAAATGGGAGAATGTTACGAACTCTTTCGTATATTTATTTTTAAATTTATTTTAGATATAAGAGAATGACATTTCTGTTGTTTAGTTACCAAATATATGTATTTTCACCATCGTTGTCCAGCGTATTTTTTCACTATTATAATCTAAATTCATCCCTTCCAGAGTTGTTGCAAGTATTAACACTATTGCAAAGAATGAAAACTCTAGCTCAAGAATATTAGTTCTACAAGTGTCCATTTTAATCTTGCAGATTAGATTTCTATAGTGCAGTAATATTAGCTGATATTACTGCACGACATCGCATTACAACGGGGGCGAAGATGACAAAATTTTCTTCTGGCAAAGAAGTATAATATTACATATTATAACCTCTTCTTATTTATGTAGATAAATGAAACACAAAAAGATTTATAAATTTTGTTTACTTAATTTACTTTTTGCTGTTCAAGATGATACCATCGTATTTCTGTTGGAACCATTTCATGGCATCTTCTTTTGTCAAACGATGGGGAAAGCCAACTTTGCCAGTCTTACGTCTTCTGTGTGCCACATTGAAGCCTGAAATACATAAAAAGATAGTAGATTAAAAACACTATAAGACCGATACTAATAAGAAACACAAACATTGGATAAAAGATAACTTATTTATGAGTGGTTTTGAAGTTTGAAAACCTTTTGGACTTTCATGAAACCAAAGTTTTAACTAAATGTATAGTGGTACATTTAATTAAAATTGGTATATAAACTAATGGTTGTGTTTACTTGCTCATATATTTCCACTGTGTTCAACCAAATAGTTGAATTTTGCAACACTTGTTTGAAGGTTTTCAACATAATCATTTAACACGTAATAGGTGATGTTAAATTGTATTAAATAAAACAAATTATGAGTTAATTTGAGGAAAGGCTTTATAGTGTATTCACTAATTATGAACTTAAAAACTATAAATATCCATTAACTGAAGCAATTTGTCTAAATTATTCAAAATAGGATTTTATTTTAGCATCTACTTAAATAGTGTTTGTAACACTTTTATACCAAACCAATTTAATTTAGATAAGTTCTAAATTCTATTTAATTCAACAAACAATATATTTATGCCAAGTTCTATTTATCTTCATTTTATCATTGTATGTAAAGCATTTCAAACAAGGAACTTGCACTTTACTATTGCACATGTTTTACAGAATGAAGCTAAAACCGATCTACACTCCTGAACCATGTGCATTAAATTTTTCTCAATTAAACCAAAATAGTTTTATTCAATGTGAAGATTACTTATGTACTTTGTTTTTGCATAGATAAATTAATTATAGTTTTCATCAAATACCTGGTCGTCCAAGCACAACATAGAAGTCTAGACCATAGATACCAATTGAGGGGTCATATTTGATACCCAAATCAATGTGTTCTTGAATACCAAAACCAAAGTTGCCCGTGGCTGAAAAGTTGTCACGCCTCAACTCATATTCTCTAACCTGGAAGAAGAAACCCAATATCAGCATGTATTATTATGTAATAATGCATCAATTTACACTACAAACAATACAGAAAAGTTAAGTATATATGGATGACGTTGCATGTATTGTTTGTTCCTCATTCAGAAACTTGAATTTGAATTAATCTTCAAGAATTTTACATAGGATCATTAAACAATGCACAACATACTATAAATCTATTATGAAAATTATTAAAAATACAGGAATTTCATAGGATACCAAACCAATTTTTTTGAATTTAAATTAAAAAAACGGATTACTTAACAAAGACTCCATAAAAAGTGCCAGTCAGTGCTAAATGCAGTATTAATTAGTCCTCACTTATGCCGTACTATCCTTTGTAATTAAAAGGATTTTAGCAAACCAATACTTATACAATAAGAAATTTTGTCAAATTCTCATTCACAGGGAGGAACAGCTTGTTTATTATGTTCAGACCAAAGTATAGTTTGCTTCACATATAAATGAAGCCTTAAAATTTCTATCTCCAGAGATATGAGCTGCTTGCTAAGGGCGTAATAGTTATAATCCATGTAATAAAATCCTAATCTGTGTGTTCCATGGAAACAACAACATTTATTGGCGTAAAATGTATCCCAAATGTTAACTTAGGTTATAAGCTAGCACTATGTAGAGTTTCATTCATATATGTTCAGTAGTTTCCAAAAAACATGAGATTGAAGCACCATCTCAGTGCACTATTTTCATCTATACCACAGAAACAATATCATTCACCAGGATAAAAAGTATTTTAAGTTACGTGCCAGGATATGAGCAAGCTCTGTGTCGAGTTTCATTTAAATCCATTTAGTATTTTTCACAATTTACAAGGTACATAAAATATATTTCTCTCTAAAATCTACTGTTAGATGACCCTTCTACATTTTATTTGACATATAAAGTGAATTTTGGGTGGTTATAAGAAACATAACCAGAAAGATTTCTAACCTATATTAAAAAAGTTTGGATCTGTTCATAATAAATAAATGTCCCACATAACTATACCCCCATCCAAAAAAAATTATACATACTTTTAGACCTCTTTCGAGGATTTCCTCGGCTTTAGCTCCTCGCACAGTGCAATGGACCGCAATCTTTTCATTACGACGGATGCCAAATGATCGCACAGTGTACCTAGCCTTTGAGAACACAGGCTGTTGACCAGTAAGTTGTTCTAACACCTGAAGGTAGAAATAAAAATATTAAATTCACATTATGAGAGTGCAACAAAGAGAACAATCTCCATATTAAATACGTATCTGTGCAAAAGCATTAAAATGCTACTGCAGCTCTAGTGTAGACAACACAGTACTTTATTTAAATCTCCTCCATCTTTTAGTCATCTTAGTGATTAAAGACAGAGTAAAGTTAGCTGATATTGAATACAGATTACACCAATACCTGGTGGTTTTGCTATCGGGTCAGATACTAGATAGTAATGTAGAATGCGGCTGGATGCCAGATATTTGGAAACTAGTTTTTCTTTAATAAACTGCAAGAAAATATCGAAAAAAATCATGTGCTGGGACACGTGGTATGATACGATTTTTCGTCTTCGTGGGCGCGCGTCTATACTGAAGTTTCACTTCAAAAAAGGCTAGTAAAATACTACATTTTATGTTATTCAAATTTGGAATTCAATCACTTCTTTTTTTCTTTTTTTATTGCAGGAGTTCACCAGACAGACAGAGAGCCCACTTGATGAAAATCGGTTACCATCGCCTATGGACATTTGCAACACCAAAGGTGCTATAAATGCGCTGCTGTTCTCTTAAGAGACACTGGAACCTGGTCACTAATGCTAGAACACAACTCAAGGTGGTTATGGCGAAATACTCTAGACCAGGGGTGCTAGCCAACCAGTCGGGCAAATGCCCTACCACCTGGCAAAACTATCAATATCAACTTTCTTTCCTTAACAGAAAAAAAAAAATAACCATTAATTAATATTAATCATTATATTATATGAACTTAGTTTCTTTGTTATTATAGTTAATTTTACAAGAAACACTTAATTACATTTTACATACATACAAACATAAAATCACGCCAGTTCCCTTGCAGGGTAGGCACGAACAACAGAGCGCCATTTAGGCTTATTCTTACACACCTCACTTGCTTCTTTGACATTCATAACTCTTGTCATACACGCTCGTCTGTTCTTAAGGCTCCTGACATCACCTTCTGCTAGTACACAATCAATTTGATCATGGAAGGTGTGTCGTGGCCGTCCACGACTTCTGCATCCATCCACTTTTGCATTGTATATCTGTTTATTCATTCTTTCATCATGCATTCTTTCCACATGCCCGAATTACCGGAGCATTCCTTTCCTTACCTTCACCCCGACACTCTCTTTCAGACCAACTCTCTTTCTTACTTCGGTATTACGAACGCGGTCCGCGATCGTCACTCCGCAGATTTTGCGCAGTGCTCGCATCTCGACCGCGTTTACTCTACTTTCATGCTCTTTCTTCCATACCCAACTCTCGCTTCCATACGTGAGCGTAGGTACCAACACCGCGTTGTGTACGGTGAGCTGGGCCTTCTGGCTGAGGTTCTTAGCGCCTAGAAGTTTACCTAACGCTCCATTCAAACTATTCCCCAAATTCACTCTTCTTTCTATATCAGAGGTGTACCTTCCATCCCTGCTAAAAGCACATCCAAGATATACAAACTCATTCACTTGCTCCAGCATAACATCATCGACCATTATCTTTGCATTTATACTGGTTTCTTCTCTTTCAAACACCATAACCTTTGTTTTCTTCGCACTCAAATTACATTTTAAGTAAATAAAATAGAGGTACTAACTAGGGTTTATTACATGGCATAACCACGGGGGAAAACTAGAATACCAATAATTCACTAAGTTTGCTAATCACAGCAGAAATTGTTATAGATTAATATTGTTTTTTTACTACCATTTCTTCTATATATATATAGTTTACTCTTATTCTTAAAACAACAATTACTTAAAAACTGATGGACTGTCAATCAGTTTTTAAGCACTGAACTACACTTTAGATTTTCAGGTTCAATACATTTTATTGATAATTTAATTTAAATATATAATTCATGTTATTTCTACAAGTATTCTGAGCAGTAATCATATAGTGCACAGAAGTTGCAATTAAGAAATTTTTATCTAGCATGACTTTACAAAGAAAAACACATATAATATAGTTCTTGAACATAGTCATGCATCATACATTATACAACAATGTCATAAAATTTATATGGCTGTGCTACATTTTAAGTAGTGGGTAAGGGGTAAGGTATACTAATACTTACCCTTTCTGCAACCCCAGGAGTCTGGAGTTCTTGAAATATTTATTTTTGGTAAACATAACCTCACCTATTTTTTCACTAAATTTATTGTGATGGGTGGTGAAAGGTTGATACCAGTGACATAGGTTAGGTTATCTTTAGACCATAGTGCATGAGCCGAGCGAGTGAAGCGAGCATGCAGCAGTAGCGGCTGGCAATTGCCAGAACCAACTGGTAACCATTTACTATTTATTTTATATACACGATTTATAATTTTGTCTTTATTGGCCACCATTTTGAATATTTTCATGGTTACTCTTGTAGTGTATGTGAAAGTGATGTTTTTATTTTATTTTTGGAGGACCTACAACTGTTTTTTGGTTCTTTTTCTGTTGATTACTAGCTTCCTTTTTGACTTTAAAAGTATTGTTCAACTCTTATAAGTGCAACATTAGTGAATAATTAAGTGAGGATATGTTTATTTAAAAAAAATTAAGATATCAGGACCATAGGGGTTGTAGTGGGGGTAAGTGTGCCTCCCCCCTCCCCATTCCAACACTCCGCTAATTAAAATTCATGCATCAAACATCTATAGATTTACCATTTATACTAAAAGGTGGTAAAGCAAAGAGGACCTTTTTAATTTAAAAGAAAAACATTTAATAATAATGTGCATAACATTAGTTATATAAATGATCTCTATTGTGATTTAGTAAAAATATTCAAATTAAAATATTAAAAACGGTAAATGTGAAAAAACACGGAACCTGACAATTATGCATTTTTTATATTTAAAGACTATAAATATGGTTTGCTATGGTATAATAAGGACACTAAAATTATTGAATGACATGAAAGTATGGATTTTTAGATTTTTCACATTATTGTAACTAAGATAATAATAATTAATATATTTTTCTAGTTTGTATATATAATGACTGACTACATGCAATACCAATGTTAACAGAACAAAGTATAGGTGTAAGGGGTGGTCGAAGGTGCAACCAGTGACAAGGACAGTGGGTTAGGTTAGGTTATCTTTAGACCAAAGCCAGAACCGACTAATTTCTATTTATTCGTTGATAATTTAAACAAAAGTTAAAGTCGGTACTGCCAATTGCCGGCCGCTGAGGCAGCACGCTCGCTTCGCTTGCTCGGCTCGTGGGCATTGGTCTGCAGATAACCTAACCTAACTCACTGTCCTTGTCGTAACCTGCGAACACCCCTCACACCTATATATTGTTTGTCTAACATTGGTATTGCATGTTGTCGGTAATTATATATACAAACTACAAAAATATAATAATTATATCGATATAATGCACATATTTCGTAATTAATTGTATTGTTTATTATTTTTTTGGGCTAAACTTTTGCACAGAGTGTCATCAGATTAACGGAAATGAAGTTTAGGGGTATACATACGCCTTATATATAGAGACTAGACTTGTTATTTGGGCTAGGAAACATGTTTCTAGGGTCCACCAACAAGTTTTGAACGAATAATGGGAAAAACAAAAATACGTTTGATAAACAAGGTTATGTCACTTTTGTTCAAAAAAAGTTAGATTTGTGTTTAGGAATACACTTACACCTGATATATAAACACTAAAACGGTTTTTTAATTTAGTTAACGAGTTTTAAATTAGTTATTATAATTTTAACATTCATAATAATAAATCACAGTACTGTCACTTTTTTTTTACTTGACGACGATAATAGGCATAAGAAAAAAAATATTAACCATTCGATATGTCAATAATATCGATTTTTAAATACGAAAATTGTTTTTTTTTTGCTTATATATTGCGAGTCTGTTTTAGTAGTATATTTTTAAACGATTTATTTTCATTAAAAAAAAACGATGTATAATTTGCTATACTCTATTTGCCGCCTTTTTTATTCCATTTCTCTTTTAGTTTTTTCGACGACTTGCGCTGTTTCGGTTATATTGATTATTTTTATGTTAACTGGCTTTCTCACTGGACTTTGGATTTTGGCGAAATCCTCTATCTTAAATTTTGGGTCTGATATAGATAAACGGGAGGTAAATTAATGGTGATTTGAGTTAAGGATATACTTACAGTTTATTTATAGCCACTAAGGTTGTGAGAGGTGATCGAAAGTCGCCACCAGTGATTAAAATGGTAAATTGGTTGGGTTGGGTTAGTCTTTAGACCAAAGCGCATGAGCCGAGCGAGCGAAGCGAGCGTGCCGCGGCAGCGGCCGGCGAGTGCCAGAACCGACTGGTCACCATTTATTCATTGATATCTATTTAAATGATGGTTACAAATTGGTTTTGACATTTGCTGACCGTTGTTATGGCACACTCGATTCGCTCGTTTAGACTGTTTTAAATGTTTTTTATATTGACCACTACCTTTCTTCAATATTTCTCATCTTTAGACATAAGAAATAAGTACACGATTTTGAATGAAATTAGTAATGTTTACAAAAAAAATCATAGCTCAAAAACTAAATGTCTCCTAGACATGGGGGTTGCAGAAGGAAGGAGTACTCCCCCTCCCATTTCCCCTCCGCCCCCCCATTACTTAAAATTCAGTGACCACTATTGTAAAGTTTAACCTTTTTTTGTCTAAATGATGGCTTACCGATGATTTTAGTGGCGTTATTATACCATAGAAAACTATATGTAGTCTTTGAATACAAAAAAATGCGTAATTTTCAGGTTCCGCGTTTATGAAAAATTTACCTTAATAACTGCTAAGTTGTTTGTATAAGCTAGTCATAAATTATCACAGCCATGAAAGGTAAGGTGATTTTAAATACTTACTCTACTGCGTTTTCCAATTACATTATAAATATGTACCTTAGCAGCACGAGTCAATCTGTCACCAGATTCTCCAACACAGATGTTAAGACAAAGTTTTCTGATGTGAAGATTCCTCATAACATTTTTAGATTTGTCCTTAGGAACCTTCTTCTCCTTCTTATCCTTCTTCAATGCGGGCGGTGGTACACGCTGGAATACACATTTTTAATTTAAAACGAGCACTTGTTACAGCTATTTAATTAATTCCTGTACTCAAACAGGGTAATCATAAGGTTATATCGAACTACTACTTTCTTATCATATTTAAGAAAATAAAGAGTCGTTTGTGATTTTGAACAAAAATGATAGTAAACTAAAATGCTGTTAAAATGTTATTTTATTCATATTCACGGATTAAATTGGATAATTATAAATCTAAGTTAAAAACACCCACCGCCATGACCACAACTTTTTAAAAAGAACCATAGACGGAAAAATAAAATTAAGCTGTTTAACTATTGTCAATGTCAAAATTGTCAAAGGCCTTTCTGTTTCTGCATTTAACAAGTAAAGTTCATTTCATCTTTTCACGAAAGAAGTCCTGCAGACGCAGCGCTGTATTCGCGCGACATAATGTTGCCAGGGTTAAATATGGGGAAATCAGGGTTTATAATTTATATTTCATTACTTTCATTTTATTAACTACTACGACTCGAATATTTAGATAAGAAAGAAAAATGATTTTAATATAATATATTTTTAATATAGGTACCTATTTGATGTCCATACTGCTAAGGTCAAATTAGTGAAAAATAAATCTTCCTGTAATTTCTAAAATATAAAATAGAGATGTTCGACCAACTTTAAATTAGAAAAATAAAATATCATTTAAAAGTTTTATTGAATAATTATGATCGGTCATACTATGATCACTGTCAGAAGAGTGAATAGAAACAGAATCAGATTCTGTTTCACTATCACTAGCCGTGGATATAATAAATCGATCCATTTCTTCATCCATAAGACCATCATTTTTTAAATATTCTTCCTCCAAATGCTGTACATGTTTACATTGAGCTGCCCAATCTTCCCCTGTAACAGTCTCAAAAGCCTCTTCTGTTAAGCGTACAATTTCTTTTGGATCTTGGCTCACGTTTTTATCCGCTACCCGTCTCTTTACAAGGCTCCACATTTTTTCGATCGGATTGAGATCGCAGTGGTAAGGCGGCAATTTTAGCAATTCATGATTGTGATTTTAATAATGCATCCACGGCATATGTAGGTGGACCTTTGTTTTGTTTAATTAATTCAAGTAATACAGCTTTTGTCCAAGTATCTTCAAAATATACTCCCTTTTCTCGCAGCCATTCCTGCATGTCACGTTTAATACTTGACATTGTAGGCGCTTTATTTATTTGAGTGCAGTGATACGGAGCGTTGTCCATTACCACTAGTGACCTTTCAGGTAGGTTAGGAATGACTTTTTCACTCATCCATTTAAAAAAAATAGTTGAGTTCATGTCATTGTGGTAATCTGAGGATTTGGATTGGGATTTGAACATTAACAATGCACCATTAACAAAACCATTTTCAGTTCCCGCATGAGCAATTATCCAACGACTCCCTGATGACTCTGACACGAACATCCCAGGCTCCTCCTCACTTTGCCAGCAACTTTTGGCATGATAAGTGTTGTGTATATAGGTCTCATCTAAATATACTACAGGTTTTCTTCTCCACATTGCGACTTCTTCGGATTCTCTCCAAATATCTTGAACGCTATGCGGTAATATCATAACGTTCCATAAGTAATTTACGTTTCGATTGGCCTCGCTTATACTTGAAACCGATACTTTGCAATATACGGTGCAACGTTGTGATGCTTCCTTGAAAATTTATGTCTTCTCTCAAAGCTGCACGTAATTTAGTCAATGTTGGTAATTCCTTCCTCACAACATAAAAACTGTGAATTTTTTGCCATATAGCGCACAAATGAAATCCATCCAAGTCGAACTTTTTGGTATGTGGGCCACTCTTCTCTGGGGTGACAATAACTTTAGAAGTACTCGCCGCTGTTGCGTCTTGTTTTGTAACTCTCGTTACAGTTTTCTCTGACACACCTGCAATAAAATGAACAAGTTTGAATGAATATTTTCGTATTTAATTACATTATTGTTGAATATAACTTTACAATGTTTTGTTGTATTGTGTCAATTCCTTTTAAAATTTTCCTTAATAAAAATCATGCATTAAAAAAACTTAATTCCAATCTAAGAAATCAATCGGGAAAAATCTGTATATGGCAGCCCCAAAATATACCTGTCATGACGGCGACTCTCTTGCGAACATTGTTTATTGGTATTAAAACAAAGTAGGGCCCCAGATGAAATATCTGGGGCTAGTTCTCTATGGGAAATGGCTGTTCAAAGCGCACTTTGAGCAGCTAGTTCCCAAACTCGTCAAATCTGCGGGCGCACTCTCGAGGCTGCTTCCCAACGTAGGGGGCCCGGGAGGTGCGACGCGGAAACTTTACTCTGGCATCCTGAGGAGTATGGCACTGTACGGTGCACCCGTCTGGTCCAATGCACTTCACCGCCACAACAGAACCCTGCTGCAACGGGCGCAGCAGGTTCTGGCCGTGAGGACCATACGGGGGTATCGCACAGTGTCGCGGACGGCGGCCACCCTCCTGGCAGGCGATCCGCCCTGGCATCTCCAGGCGGACGTCCTGACAGTGGTGCGCCGCACCCGGCAGGATGCCCTAGCTAGAGGCCTGACCTTCTGTCAGGTCGAAATCGAGGCGGTCAGGAAGCGGGAAACCGCCTCCATGATCGCCGTCTGGTCTCAAGAGCTCGACAACCCTGCGGCCTATGGCGGCTACACGGTGGATGCAATCAGGCCACAGCTGACGAAATGGGTCAACCGCACCAGCGGCACCCTGACCTTCAGGACGACACAGATACTTACCGGACACGGATGTTTCGATAAGTATCTGTGTCGCATTGTGGGCTGCTTGCCTTCCCCGGACTGCCGCCAGTGCGGCGCGCCCGACACGGCGTTACACACGCTTGTCGAGTGAGCCGCATGGGCGCCGCAGCGTTTCGAACTTGAGACGCACGTAGGTCCAGTCGACTCGCTCTGCGACTTGGTCAAGGCCATGCTGCAGAGCAGCGACAATTGGGGGGCTGCGGTTACTTTTTGCGAAACAGTAATGTCACTCAAGGAGGCCGCAGAACGAAACAGGGAGAGAAGTCCTGCAGCGCGTGCCAATGCGTCTTCTCGAGGTCGCCGGCCTTCAGCTGGCACCCGGAGAGGCAGGTACGCGCATTACTTCCCTCCCTGAGTTAGGTTCCGTTTACCGCGGGGGGCCTTTAGCTTGCTAGGAAGAGCAAAGGACCTTCTACCCCCGCACAACGAAGTGGGGTGTGTTCTCCCAGGGCACACTCCAGGCACTTTATTGCGCTGGATCGGCTGGGCGTAACTATGTTCTAAATCTCAGCCTTTCCAACACATTCAAAGCGCAGGGTCGTCAGGGAGGAGGGGGTTTTTAGTGGGTATTGGGGTTGCTCGCCCGTGCAGCAACACTCGGAGTCTTCCACACTATTCTGTGACGTCGATCGCGGACGGAGCGCTGCCAAGAGCATACTATTGCTGCAGTGTTATCGCCCCCGACCGACGCGTGTCGTTCCCCTAGCAACGACCCAGTTTGTGCGTAAATCGGTTAAGCATTTTCCCTCGCTTCAAAACCAAAAAAAAAAAAACGTGATTCATGTGTTCCGCTTCACAAAACTCCTTCACCTTTAATATCATTTCTCGACCTGTACTTTTTACAACTTTTGGCATCGTAAATAAACCTTATAACGCACTAATCCAATAATAAACTCACAAAATATTTACCACAACAAATGCACCTTGATAACATCGACAAACGACAACATGACCGATCTCTCCATCTGTCAAATTTAGTTCCACAATTGTCCGCGGGCTTGTTTCGTGAAATGGACTTTAAATAAGTCACCACAAAAAAAACCGCTACAATGGCGCTACAATATTTATGTAGACAGTGTTAAATCTATTATGAAAGAGTAGGTATAATTCTATGTGTTATTTTCTTTATATTCCTTGTTCACGATAACTTGACGCGTGGGGTTGCCAACAATCAAAATTAATAACACCTAAAATTTGAGTCAAAACACCTAAAATCGCGATAATTACGAGAAAATTCCAATAAAAATTAAAAATAATTTACGTTTTGTAATAATATCTAGTCATAACTTATTTTATAACATAATATTAGGCGATGTTAATTTTTAGAATTTGGTAAACCTATGCGTTAGGTTATCATGAACGGGATAAACATATTTTTTTAATACACAAAATATGAAACGGTAAACAAACATGCTGAGCTAAATCAAAGCAAGAAAATATAATTTTATTTTATCTAATACTTATAAACGAAGTGATGTGTACCGCGTTATATTTTTCTGATCGTAGCGTCTAGGATACGAAATACTTTTTTGGTTTATTGGCAAAAAAAATCTTATATATTATTGTAATTATAAACAAAGTTCAATTTATTCATGTTATTTTAATTTTAACGTCGATCCGAGTCTTAAATACGCTAAAAGTAACTCAATAGGGATATGAAACGAATTCGAAAATATTTATCAAAAAACCGCCAAAATAACAGGTAATCTAAAGGCTTTTAGCTTCTTATAATCAAATAATTGTCTTCTTAATCAGTTACAGTTCAATAGTTGACTTCTTAATCAGGCCAACGAGTCGTGTCACAGGTTATAATTTAGATCTTCCCACGATAGCACTTTAATCTGTCAAACGAATAGTCACAAACATCTCTTCGCGTAATGTGTTCCTGATATTTTTTGGGGGAAATTTTCCATTAGCGATGGCGAAAACATAACGAAGTACTGAAATTAATATAAAAACACATAAGAACCAAAACAGGATTTTTATGTTACATTTAACGTTGCCAGTTGAAGATATTTTGTGCTACGACTCGCTATCCACTCTACAAGGTGTTATAAAGCTCTGACTTATATAACTAATAGCTATTAATACTAACGTAAACATCATAAGTTATGTTGACAAAATGCGTATAGCGTAAATAAATCAACTTGATACTTGCACTATATTCGATTTAGATTTTAATACTGAAAAATAATATAGTAAGTTCCAAAATAATATTGGGGTTGCTAGATTTCAGAAAATGTGCAAAAGTAGCGTCTCTATTATTTTTTACACTTTTTGGCCAACCTGTACCTCTGGAGAGCCATAATATTTTTTTCGTAGAAAACCTCCCGATAACGCTACAAACTACACTTTATGGATGAGTCTATCGTACGGTCCTATTTGAAATGGACTGAAATGGTTCATACATCAAAATCATGTGAAAGTGATCATAAATACGTGATGCCATTTGTCCTTTTTCATTCCTTCTAACTATTTTTCTGACATATCTGAATTACCAAAACACATTACTTTAAATGTTATTAAAAACAAATTGAATATAACTTATACAAATGGTGTAAAATGTTATTACTGCGTGTTTATTTTATGTATCCATAAAAATTCAGTTAAGATAATTTTAGTATTTTTTATATTAACTAGAATTTAGTAGATTTTATCTAAAAACGTAGTAAAATCTTTATTTTTAATCAGGTCACACTAAGAATGAATTTATATATAAATGAGCCAATGGACTTCCTTCCAAATAAACAAATAAAAAAAACTAATACTGTCAATTTCAATAGTCTTCCAGTAGTGATGTCTCATGTCACTTTTTCTGTTTTCGCGGTTTTTGACTGGAGGAAGGTACTATTATTTTTAATTTTATTAGTGTTTTAATAGATATTGTTAACAAAATAAAACAAAACGAATATATACAAAACCTCAAGAATCATTAAATGAATACCTATTCGGCTTGAACTTTTATTCACGCCTGCATATGTACATCATCTAAGACAACTTTTGTTTAGCAATTCTTGATCGATGATAAAAATGGAAGATAAAATGAAAGTGAATGTGCCTAAAAAGTACAAAAGATACTATTGCAAAATTTGTAATCTTTATACAAATTCGGATAATCAATTAAATCAACATTTAGAAGGAGTCCGCCATCAACAGAAAAAGAATACTGTACGTTCTACCACTAATTACAAAAATGACCGTGAATATGATATTCTACTGTATATTCCTGCTTTTGTTGTGGTTGTAACAACGACCTATATAGTTTTTTATATATCAGTTCTTTATACACAGTAAGAATGTCAACCCAATTAACATAAATTAATCATTATAATGTATTTTACGATGTCTTAAATTTCGCGCCATAATTTTAATTGGCGGAGAGTTCGTCCCCAAGCGTTCACGGCTTCTGTGCGCACGAACGAACGCGCAGAACAATGAGGTAGCAGCCATTTTATGTCGGTGTCTAAGAAAAACATAATTCGAATGGCCAATCTTAACAAAATTGTGTAATTAGTGATATAATTTATGTGATTCCGTACATACTTCTATAATTAGGTGTTTCATTTCCTATGTGAGTAGAATCTAACCTTTGCTATATAAATGTATGTATAGAATAATATAAACGCGATGTAACTAAACATTTTGCATAAATAAGGAATAATAATAAATTTATGTCTTATTCCCCATACAGTATGAAAGGTCATTGTATTTCCATTAGCTACGGGTATACTGTAATAAAACTATGTTTATGTTTTGATGTAAAATTCAATGGCAGTATTATGAAGCAAAGTTAGATGATCGGTACATTTAGCTTATAAGATAATATGACATAACTTTCACTCAAGCTATGACTAAAGTATAAGAATCGAGTTTTGTTTACATTGGAGTTGTAGTGGCAACTAAATTACTTGTCGGATGACAACCGGCGTCGCGCAGCCTCGACTTGAAACTTGGAGACAAAATTCAATAACGAATTGGCCATTTTATTGATGGCCGGGGGGAGGCTGGGTGGAGACAGTCGGTGAGCTTCCGCCATTTAATATTTTGTCCGAAAGTTTTATTATTTTCGTTGTTTTCTTGTTTACCTTTTCGCATATCTATCTTATGCTAAGTTCGCTATATGTAGATATATGCATAAGTTTACATACTATCCACACATTACGTGCAAATAAGTAAATGATAGCGGCCTTTGTAAGTGTGAGTGTGTACGTTATTAGTGTATAATATACATGCATGAGCATTTATATAGCTATGTATTACCACTATTACCAACGTAAATGAAACACACACACCTACGTCTTTTATGCAACTATCTGTATTGTTCAGTCAATGGCCTAAACAATGCATATTAATAAATCGTAAATACAAAAGAAAATCTTCACCGATTTTTTTAAATATGTACCTACTTATTTTTTATTGATTAAGTATCAAGTTTGTTTTGTTGATCAATTAAAAACTTCATAATCATTTTGTGTGATTCTATCTTTTTTTTGCTCAAACAAATGTCAATTAAGAAGGTGTGCGCTATGGGTGCACTCGTCGTCTCGTTCCATTTAATTAATTTATCGGGTTGTTAAAGTAATATTTTTCATTATTAATTCTAAATACAGTTTTTTTGCAATTACCTTTTATTTTTTCTATTAACACCCACCCATTGAGATGATATTTGTATGATCTAAGCACCCACCTCTAGTCAACATGACATTGTATCCACCATTTCCTAAATCAGGAATTAATTTTCCTTCCCGCCAATTCCGAGCAAACTCACCCGTTCCCCGCTCATATTCGACTTCCGAGCCACTGTCGAATGATAATCCCATGCTGTATCTTTAAATATCGCCATTTATTTTCCGCGTTTAATTTTGTATTTGGCTTGTAATAAAAAACTTAGTTGTGAATTTTCTTAATTTTTCGTGAATACTATACATAATAAAATTGCTTCTTAACGGTTTTAAACGTGGTATTTTATTCCTACGTTTTGCCACTTTTCCGTAGCTATGAGGATGTCAAGTGTCGATGAGTAATATTAAAGTTTTTATTTAGCCTACCAACAACTTGATAATTTGATTTATTTATTTTAATATTTCTTTATGGTTATTATTTTACTCTATGGGAGCCTAATGTAATTTACCCTCGCTTTGCAACTTTTGTGGCTTGAAGAAGAAGAAGCGGCGCACGAAACGACATGCTCTAATAATTTTGTATAATATTAAAATGGAATTAATTATTAATTAAAGTATATAAAAAAAATTCCTTCTACCCATTTTAATAATTATTATTTATACAACCTATTAAAATTTTGCAAGAACTTACTATGTCCGTAGGATTATACGGGCAAAACAAAATATACAGTTGTAGCTTAATCACCCCAATAATGTCTTCCAATTGCAACATTTTTAGTTCGCACCTTGCCATCCACTCTAATTGTAAGCGGCAACTCCTTTAACATAGAATACAGAAGAATTTATAATGATCAAAGATTGAGGTTTGGTATAAACTAACACCCAATATGCGAGATAGACTAACTAGTATTGGTGCTTTTGCAACAAAAAAAAATTGGATATCTGGAATCTATTCTATAACCGACTACAGTATCAGAAGTCCTCATATTTTGTACTATCAATGAGAGCATACACCGGAGGTCATTCTTCATTTCAGCTTACTAACTTCCAACCACTTCTTTTTCCTTTTTTAACAGTCAACAATATATTTTCAACATAAAAGGGTTTATTTTCTAGCCAGTAGCGTATAATATTATCCAGAGTTATAAAAACAGGTTAAAAAAGGCGGCTTACGATACCTCTCGCGCTTTTCTGTGGTTTGGATGCTTCATTTTTTACTATCTGATTCGATTTTCCTGAAAACATTTGAAATGTCTGCCTTATTAACAACAAAACCACGTTAATTATTTCAAAATTCATGACGCAATTTTGTAAATGTTGTATATCTTTATTATTATAGTCTTTATTTTCTTAATAGAAGATTTTTGATTTGTAAAATCGCGTCCTTATAGGCCAAAGACGCCTAACTTTATGTTACTGCTCTTTGTATCACGTATGTAGGTGTTTACCAACAGGTGGATCCTCTGGCAACACGATAGTAAACGTAAGGCGAAATACTTAACTGTAACCATACATTAATTTGGCTGTGGTCTGTTGGTTTATTAAAGGATTTTTTAAAAAATCGTTACAAACCTACACTATATATGCATATGTATATAAGGTATAGGAAAATTGATTTATAATACTTATATAGTTATTTTAAATGAAGACGAGTAAATTTCACAGATAACAAAGTTATGATTACTACTCTACTCTTCGTGACGCTTTATTGTCATAGCGTACGACCAACTTTAATATACCCATGTTACCTGAGGTAAATGTGCACAAACCAAAAGAATTTGCGATTTTAATATTTTTGTAAATAGATAGATATATGCTACGTCACAGAAATAAAGGTTGCCGCAGATACTGGAGTTCCTAACGTAATACTTCTGCGTGACTCCACACATTCAATAAAACATATTCTGATCCGTAATATGCAGCTCTTGCTTGTGTCGCTGAAGTGCAGGCCACGCTGCTCTGACATACAACAAGACATGTTTAGCAGGGTAGCCTGTCTGCTATAAAAAGCTACCCTTTTGGATTTTTGGTTAGCGCCTTTTAAACTTTTGCAGGTTCTAAACTCACGACCAAACTGGATATAGTTTTGGGATTGTAAAATTGTTTGAAAGAGATAATCAGTTACTATTGATAAATTATATACCGAGTAATGCCAAAAACAAGAGTAAATATGCCGCTCTAGAAGTGTAATTAAGTTTTCAATTCAATTCCTGTATTTGCTTAAAAACATGGTTCAAAAATAAAAGATGACATGTTAATTATTGTTACATTGTTCAGATGTTTTAATAGTCCGTGCCCGTCAGACATACAAATTGTACATAACTTAAATTCTACTTCAATGTAAGTCTTTTATTTTTAATATAAGCTTTTTATTTCAACACATTGTTAGTAATAACATTTATTACTAATTTTACTATTATACTATTACAGAAAAAAATTGAAAAGAAAAATAGTTGCAAAACAGTTACCCCGCTATCTAATAAGCTGAGCCATCAATATCTTCACTCGGTTGATATGGCTGCTTGTGTTAGTTAAAGCGATATCCTAATCTTATATTTTCTTTTTTTTAATGCATGAGTTCAGCAGACAGGTAGACGGCTCACTGGTGGAAAGCGCTTATCATCAGCTAGCCTATGGATATTCGCAACACCAGGTGCTTCCAATACGCTACTGCTCTCTAAAGGGAGCCTGGAACCTGGCCAATAATGCCGGAGCACAACTGAAGGTTCTTATGTCGGCATACTCTGGACCAGGGGTGGTAACCTTCCAGACGGCTAAACGCCCTACCTGGCTGTGGGTTGTTTTGTCGTCTCTTATTACAGGCCGCCCAGCCACAGGAAATTGTATTCTTTCTCCGTTCTCGCACGGATAAATATTTACTGTTTAATTAGCAAACCTTGTTTTTCAATTTAAACATTTCAGACCCCCTAATCGGATTTCTACATAACTTGGTATGTACCAGGCCACTCAAAAAGTGTTGCGAAAAAAGTTTTTATGTATGAGAGACTGGACAGTTATAATCTATTTTGAAAATATGATTATTTATAACTAAAAATAGGTACGTTCCCATTTCAAAATTTTCCCTCCACTTGTTTGCGAACTAATTTAAATTATCGTGTCTCATTGAAAAATGGATTTATGCTGGCAACATTATCGGGCTATTATTTTTTACGATTTCAAATGTCGCCTGAAACTGGACGAATCGTACGATAGACTTCAAATGGCATTCATGGATGAAGGCTCTTCTGAGGTAACCGTGTATCGTTGGTACAACGAATTCAAACGCGGTCAACTAACTTTAGGCGATGAATAAAGAAGTGCTGGCCCTTTGACGGCTGTTACGGAAGAAAAGGTGCTAGCAGTGAAAAATTTAAGCCTAGACAAAAGGCAAGTTACATATCAAGAGATTCAGCAAGTACTGCAGATTGGAGCGGAAAGCCTTCACGAGATTCTACATATGCATCTTAGCGTGATGAGGATAGTTTCACGCTGGGTGCCGCACAACCTCACCGATGCTCAAAAGCAGACTCGGGTGGAATGGTGCCGTGATATGATAAACAAATTTCAAACAGGCTCATGTCAGCGTGTTTACGACATCAATACAGGTGAAGAGTCCTGTATTTATCAATACGATCCAGAAACGAGCGCCAGTCGATGGTTTGGGTGTTTCAAAACGAATCGACGCCTACGAAAGTGAAGCGATCTAGAAGCGGGGGGAAGATTTTGATTGCGAATGTTTTGAATTTGATTGGCTACTTGGTGTCAATTCCTTTATGGAATCAAAGAAGCATCAACGCCGAATGGTATACTACCAAATGCTTTGAAGAAGTTTTCTCTATTGTGAGCAACAAGTGACCATACACGGCTCCGCGACTACTACTCCACCACGACAACGCGCCCGCCCATACCACGCTCAAAACGAGGGACTTCCTGGACAGCACGCCAGTCAAACTCCTGTTGCAGTCCTGACCTAGCACCGTGTGACTTCTTTTTATTCCTGAAAATAAAAAATCAGCTCAAAGGGATACAATTTTCGTCACCGGAAGAAGCGCTGTCGAGCGTTAGAGCAAGCTGTAAACGAGGTGTCTGCGGCAGACTGGAAAAAGTGTTTCAAAAACTGGTTCAGACGCATGAAACTTTGTATAGAGGCTGGTGGAGAATACTTTGAAAAGATTGAATAGAAAAATATTTACCTATACAAAAAATTTTTTTTCGCAAAACTTTCTGAGTGTCCCCCGTATGGTATTACAATTAAACAAAAGCCTAAAAATAAATTGTAGACTACTATTAATATGTTTTTTATACCCTCGTTTACACGAAAGTGTTAGAATTTTAAAGTGCTTGGCAAATTATAACGCTATTTTCCCGCCGAATCGGGGATAAGTTACATTACTTTTTAAACGTTTATAGTTTCCCATTTGACGTTTTAATTTATTGTATTAATTATATATATTTATTATATTAATTAATACTCTTTAATAACCAGTAATTAACTTTAATATTAATTAAGATAAAAATAACTTTCATAATTCAAAATACGGATAACAGAGTACACACTATGCGGCTAGCCGCATTTCGCTCGTTCGTTGGGATGACCACAGTTGCGGGTGAATCTAAGGCCATTCCAATTGAGTTGGGGCGGCGAATCGCATCACGCGGATGAGAAACCGTTGCAATTTGCAGCCAGATGAAAGAACTTAGCGGAACGTAGAAGATGCAGTGGTTTATTAAGAACGCACTGATCCGCTACCAATTGTAAGTGCGTACAGCAACCTTCCGGTTGATCGGCAATGGTGCAACCGCGTGAGAGATTCATTAATTTCATTTAGTGCAGTGGGAGATTAGTACCTTGTTTGTCGTCAAAACAATTGATTATTAGTATGACATTCCTCTTTCGTAGGTGGCAGAGGTCGAGAATGGGGTGGTTTGGAGTCCGCCATTAGCTTCCCGGCGCACTGGGGCGTGGGCGTCGGGGGTGTGGCGCGGGGCGTGGGGGTCCCCGTGCCACCCCCCGGCGACCTGCTCGCCACAATATCCATGTTCGAACAACAGATCAAAGCCGAGCCTATGAGGTGGGTTCAATTTAAAATTATATTATAACTAGCTAAACTCGGTCACACTTCACTATGGCTCAGCCTTAAAAAATTAAATGTGGGTAACCTCTAGTAAAAAAAAAACACTCCATCAAAATGCAATGTTACATAAAAATTTCAAGTCAATCTATGGATCACTTCGAGTTTTGCAGCCATGAACATAATAATAATTATGGTAGCTGAATTAATGGATATTATATATGCTGCTAAATATTACTGTATTATTATTTACCAACAAGGGACTTTATCATGGTGCTACTAGTAAACATTGAATCCGAATGTTATAGAAACTACTAAAGATATCATATATAATAAAACTACGTTTTAACGGTTTTAAGCGCGGTAATTTTATTTGATTTTGGTTTTTCCGACGTTTCGGCCACTTTTCAGTGGCCGTGATCACGGAAGACAAAGATGTCAAGTGTCAACGAGTATTGTTAAAGTTTTATTTAGCCTACCGCCAACTTATTAATTTTAATTATTTAATTTTTAATTTTGTTTATGGTTATTATTTAATCTATGGGAGCCTAATCTAATTTACTACCGCTTCGCAACATGTTATGGCTTGAAGAGAAGAAGCGGCGCAAGAAACTCTTCAGCAAACATGCCTAGCTCTAATAATTTTATATAATATTAAAATGGGTGGAAGGAAAAATAAAAGTAATTATCAGTCAAGTTGGTTTGTGTTCCGTTGTACGCAGAAAGAGCTCACAGTGTCTTGAGGTCTGGCAGCTGGTTTTTGCTGGGTTTGGGTCTTAATAGTTTTGATAATTGGATCCCAAACAGGTGGTACTTGCCAACCATCTTGCCAAAAACCAAAATCAAATAAAATTACCGCGCTTAAAACCGTTAAAACGTAGTTTTATTATGTATACAAGTCGCGAAAACTTAAGAAAATATTAAGATATCATATGTTCAACCCAGCTGTCGAGTATAAGTTTATTCCGCAAACTATGAAAAATAAGTAAAAAGACACTATAAAAGGATACGAGAAACAATTGGCAATCACAGTTATATAAACAAAATGAAATATAAAAAATCTAAATAAACCAAACAGAATCTTATTAGCTTCTTTCTTTACATATTTCTCTTATAATAAAACAGTCTAAACTAGGATTAATAGTCACGCATTTTTGGAAATCAACACAACTATAATAATAATTATAGTAATGAGTAACAGTCAATATATATAAATATATATAATACAAACTAAAAATGCTACCACGGGCTAGTTGAGGAGTCATTGACGGGTACTTGAAAGGAGATATTTTGTGCAATTTTACTTTTAGCAACTGTATAATGTTGGTTAAAAATGCACAATAGTTCTAAAATATTGAGTGATTTAAAGCAAAACTTTCGAGTCGCCAGGGGACTCCGCTAGCCCTTTGCTGTTAATCAAAGACTACTGTTTGTACGAGATTGGATTTAATGGAAATTCAAAACAAATAATAATATTATATTGGTTCAAAACTCCTTGTAGCCGGAAATGTAAAAAAATCTGTAAATCAAGTCGCTCATAGAAGCCAATATCTATTTATTTATTACGTAAAAATATTATTCTGGTTTTTAAGTTATAAGATCTGATCTTAGCTTAGTTTAATTAAATAAAAAACATATGACTTACTAGATCCAGAAACAATGCGAAGCCATACTTAGAGGAGTAAATATATTAAAATTTAAAAGTTTTAGGCGGGAACTTGATTACATGACGGGTGGCTGTGCACTTATGCAGTTTACAATTTTGGTTTCGAAAAATGTATATATATCATTAGTTAAATTATATGGTTAAATGTTTATGAAAATGTATTTAACCCTGAGTATACATATACATTCAAATGGTGCTGTGCCATTTTTAAACAGAAGATATGTAAGGTGTACTTTTTTTGTACTAATTGTATTAAATGTAACACAATTTTACTATGTGATTTAAAAACAATGATGTATTTCCAGCTTCTACACATCCCACCCCCACGTGCACTCCGGCCCCCCGACAATAATCCGCTCCGACTCGAACCATGCGATCATTAACATGAACCAGCACCACCACCATGAGGACTCTAAGGACAGTCTTATAGTGCAACATCAAGTGCAGCACCAACAAGAGCTCATGGAGCAGCACCAACAGCAACAGGATATGCACCAACAACAGGATGATGAGGTAAATGAAACAATAATTTAAGAGTTTTAAACTTCCAATAAAATCCTCCTATTGTCTATTTTTACAATTTAGTTGAGTTAGTATTTTCAAAGTAACGATATCGATATAATAGCACTCTAATATTAGAAAATATAATAGAAATTAGAATTGTGCAAACATTAAATTCACATAACTATGTGACTGCATATTAGACTATTAACACCCCTCTATTAGGTTTATCCCTTTCCATTTTTATCTAAGATGAATTTTTGGATTTCATTACGCATGATATTACTGTGTTATCCCTCAGCACGTGGTAATTGTTAGAGTATATAGATACATTTATAAGAATTGCTTAAATAGTCCATGCTTCCTAGCCAGGATTCGGACCAATATCATTTGGATAAAATATGGGTGTTTTAGCCATTAAATTGTTAGAACTACATACGCCTGATTATAAATTAGTAGTATACCAGCTGTCTTAAAGAATTTTAGATGATTTAAATTCTAAATTCATGAGATGCTCATCACTATCAATAATACAAAAATACCAGCTATGACGATATTCTGTTAATTTCCAAGGCTATAAAGAACAAACAAACTTCTAATCACACTTTAGATTTGCAGAAATAAACCTACCTACATATATGTATAAGGTGTCTTCTGTCCATTTTGTTTGAAGGAAGTTTATTCATTTTTAAATATCATATCATTATATCATAAGCTTACTTAAAATAGGTTGGTAACCAGTTTGGGTTGCAAAAAATAATTGGCTGTCGGAAAGTTTTATAAACTAAAAATAAATCATAAAAAAACATTGGCATTCATGAGATGTTATGTTGTTTTTACAGCTGAGCTTTAAAGGAATGGAAGATGAAGGTGTTGAAATGGAAATGGATAGTCGGCAATGTTCTCAGGTACATTATTTTGATAACATATAAAAATATATTATTTTATATTATTATACGACATTGTATCAGCCCATTAACTAATTAACAAACATAGCCCCATTGAATATAAAAGTCATTAAAGATTTTTTTTTGACTACGTTACGGCCACGTGGAGGGGCGGCATAAATTTAGACTAAACATGGTGAGACGCAGCATATGTTTAGAGTATATTATGGATGCGTTTTTTGGTTCCGGATCGAATTCAGTTTTTTGTTTGATAAAATAAAATATGTTTAAATAAAAAATGCGTTCATAATGTACCTAACCTAATCAAATCATAATTTGCAGTAAACCTGCGAAAAATCGTAATGTGTGCTCGGACACATAGGCATAAGTGAAACTTCAACAGACAAATGGCAAAACGAATCGCAACAAAATTTTAACTTGAAGTTTTACAGGTAGGTTTTCAAATTGGACAAGTACATTAACAATCTTCCCATAAAACTTCAAGTTAAAGTTTTGTTGCGATTAATTTTGCCACTTATCCATTGCCATTTGTTTTTCCACTTGTCTGTTGAAGTTTCACTTCTACTATGTGTCCCAGCACACATTTTGATTTTTTTATTATTTTTCCTGCACTTTATGATCGTGGCAACACTTTAAGCAGAAATGTTGCAACATGGAAAAACCTATGTAAAATAGAACAAAAGTTCATTCAGATTTGTATATGGCGACTACTCCTTATTTCAGAATTGTTCAGTTTCACTCATCCTTTTATAACAGCATATAGAATACACTTTATTGCCCCATTGTGATAGATGTACAGTGTGATTTTGATAGGGATCTGTCAAAATGTGTCAAGACTAAAGAATTATTTGAAATATTAGGTTAAGTAGATTTTTATATTTCAACAGGGTATGGGGGTTGATATGGTATCAGTTCAAACAAAAATGGAAATACCAAATGGGGGTGGACAGTCTGCACCGCGTTCAAAACCACAGGCTTGTAAGGTAAGACAACTGACATATCACCTTTGTAACATAAATTTTCATAATCCTTAAAATGTCTGTGTTTAATACATTATAAGGAGCCTCTAGGGTATGTTTAGTATACTGCTAGCTCGAATGTAGCCAGACATCTGGGTACACTAAGTAAATATTTAGTCACTATGCTGCGAGCCAGCCATATAGTGTGAATGGTACCTAAGTAAACTTGTGAAAGTGGTAAAAATTAGGCCATAAAAGTTCCATTACTAGGCTCGGGCCTTCCTATTTCTATGGTCAAGGTTGGTACATCTATCACACATATCCTAAGCGAATTGGCGGATGTCGCGCGTCAGTTATTTCGATGTGCAGGTTCCATCACAATATTTTCCTTCTCTAGCTGGTTATTAGGTCAGCAATGCCACATTTACATTCAACCACTCTTGGCTCACTGTTCTCTTGCCATGGAGTGGATATAATGTACACGAGAGGTAAAAGGCCTGAATGCTCCCCTAATAATATAAACTTGTTCAAAATGAGACTGTTACACTATAAATCCACCTCGTGATTTCAGGTATGCGGCAAGGTATTGTCGTCGGCCTCGTCATATTACGTCCATATGAAGCTTCACTCAGGCAACAAACCCTTCCAATGCACAGTGAGTAGTTTATATTGACATCCAAAATCTACATAAATTGGATTTCTCTAGTCTAGTGAATTTTACAAATTTTACATTATCAGTGTGGCGTTTATGTCAAATTTTAACCAAAAGTAAGACAAATCAATAGATACTATATTGTTTCTAAGCGCTTGTCTAAGCGATGTCTGCATGTCTATCAAGTTACATATTTCTTGACAGTAAACCCCATATAAAACAAATAAAAAATAAATGTTGTATTTTATTGGTGTGACTGACCTAATAGTGATGTTCTGTGAGTCACGTACCACACAGACTATTAAACTATCGATCGTAATTATATCGAAAGTAATGGACTTGAGAATTTAAAATATTCTAGTTTAAAGAAAAACAATACCGCAAATATGATGTCATTTTATTTTGCTTATGTAATATATATTCATTGAAATGTGGGCATATTTATTATACGATATAGTATTTTTAGCAAAACTATATAGACAAGTTAAATTGATTAAAAACTTATTTATAAATGAAGATTATTTTTATAACAAAACGAGTTGGTACCACATTAGGTTTTACTGTCATAAGTAAAAAATGCTTGGAAAGGGTATACAATATAGAAACCACGCTTGTAAATGGGGAGGGGGGGGGGGGTTTAAAATTTGGTCATATCCCTCCATCTCTGCATATATCATAGTATTGTTACTCTAAGATTATAGAACTTTAAATTTAACTGTGGAGTGAAAAATTAAAAACGGAAATTATTAGAAATTTATAAATAATATTGTAGGTGTTAAATTTTTATTTAGGTGCTCTTCACTTCTGGAAAATACCGACCTGTCCCCAAAAAAATATCCCATTTTCCAGGATATAAACTATATCCTATGTCAATTCTCGGTATTGAGACTACACATATACCAAATTTCAGCAAAATCCCTATTGTGGCTTATTTGTGAAAGCGTAGCAGACTGGCAGTCACTTTCACATTTATATTATTACTATGGATTTTTGTTTTACTCCTTATGATGGTGGTGGTCATATATTATTTCTTATTAGTGAGAAAAATGTAAAATTACAGCAAGTACCTACATGTAAAATGCTTGAATGGTGAAAAATGTGTAGGTATGCGACGCAGCTTTTTGCCGTAAGCCGTACCTGGAAGTGCACATGCGCACTCACAC
This sequence comes from Dendrolimus kikuchii, assembly GCA_019925095.2. Taxonomy (NCBI): domain Eukaryota; kingdom Metazoa; phylum Arthropoda; class Insecta; order Lepidoptera; family Lasiocampidae; genus Dendrolimus; species Dendrolimus kikuchii. The sequence goes on from CM034403.1 coordinate 10,782,852, forward strand.
CGGCGAGCGGCCCTTCCAGTGCGACCTCTGCCTGAAGCGCTTCACGCAGAAGTCGAGCCTTAACACGCACAAACGCGTGCACACAGGTCAGTTCTACACGCCGTGGAATACAAATTGACGACATTAAATAGATGGCTTAGAGATGATTTTTGTTAGAACGTATGGGTGCTGACCGCATCTCGTAGAACGCCCGGGTGAGGCCGTTTTCAAAATCCAAGTGTTTCAGAAACGGACAGTCAAATCAACTGAGATACTTTTAAAAAAATTACACTATGTTATAGCCTCATTAGATTTTGTACGGGCATACCTACATATGACGTCATAGGCAGGTACAAGTAAATGGAGTCAAATAGTGCATTAATTCTTGTTTAAAGAGTAGTTAATATTATTTCTATCACAATTTTTATAAGTTAGATGATAATTAAACTTTATTTTAACGGCTGTTCTTTTATATAAATATATATAAAATAATAACAGCCCATAACTGTCCCACTGCTGGGCTCGGGCCTCCCACTATAGGGGAACGGACAGTATACTCGCCACGCTTGTCCAAGGCGGCATGGCAGGTTTGACACATCGATTATCTCGATGTGCAGGTTGCATCACGATGTTTTCCTTCGCCGTTATTAGCACGTGATAATTGTAACAAGATGCACATTAGGTCAGAAAGCGGCCTAAGTGGTGCATGCGTTCCGGCCAGGATCGAACCTGCGCCCTTTGAGTTTAGGACGCGTACGGCCGTACGCTAGCCATTACGCTACCACGACTAGTTCTTTTTTTTATATGTAAAAATATTAGAATTTATTTAACAAGCCACACCGTGCGGCGCACGCGTCTGGCCGGGCTTCGGCCGTGCCCCCGGGGCTTACATTTATGTATATGTTATAAATGTACACGAGGCACAGTTCATACCCGACACGTTCTAGCATAGATCATCCATAATGGATGGCATACATTACACGCCGACATCAAGCCCAGGCACGTCGCGAGCACGCGAGAGAGGTACACGAGGACCCTCTCCACATTCATGTCTCTCGCGGTCTGTCAAGAATGTGAAGGGTCCTTTGTTTCTTTGTCGTGCAGCACTTGTTAAGTGCTCCGTGCAACATGATTTCATAGAAAATACGCGATATTGGTCCGTACCTCGGCTTGTTAGTACGGTGTAATGTGAGACAGCCTTAAATAATAACAAGGATAAAAGGAGTTTGCTCAGAACTGGTCATTTTTGGATTATACCAAATTTAAAATTTACTATTTCAAGGTCTGATGACCAATTTTTTGTAAGTGTAATGTTATAAATAAAATTAAATACTTATGTTAAGTGAGTGTTTACAGGAACAGATGCTCATTTGACTCCTTGTTGCAATTTAACAATTCATTTAGAAAAGTTTATATTAAAAGATGCCATTGATAATGTTTTCAATTTAGGTGGTGTTCTCACTTTCTATAAACTTTTCTAATGCTAATAATGTATTTATCTTGGTCTTGGTCTACTTGGTTAGATTTTTTCTACAACAATTAGGACTCCATTAATTAAACCAAACAATATCTGATAGGCACATAAATGGTAAATTCTTAATAGGAAACTGTAAATGATAAGAATTCAGAGATATCGATGTGGAATATCGATGGAAGTATATTAATATTAAGTACATTTGGAAAAGGTTTTTAATTAATGCAATAATATTGCCGACTTTATTTTGCTGTTTACTTAATTTCAGTGCCATATAAATTAATGTAATTTCCATATTCTTAATTCCCTAAATATTGTTGTAAATTTTATATTGAATTGATTGTGGCAAAAATGTACACTTAAAGTTAAGTATGCAAGAGTATGGGTCATACGGTTGATTTGCACTGCTGCTACGTTTTGGCAATAACTCGTAGGCAAATGCGATTTCATAAATCGTGAGTAACACCCCATCCCATAGTAATAATGCAACCATGGTGCGTACATGTTTCCCCTTCATTTTAATTTCTGATTTAATGTATAAAGCTTTGAGTATACATATTTTATACTAGGATATGGCCGCGACTTTGTCTTCGCTTGACTTGCAATGCCCGCGGGATTTCCGGAACACTATATATCGTATCATTTAAAAAAAGAATGTAATCTATCGTTTTAGTGGAAATATTGTCAGAATAAGCTAATTTTTATGTAGCCGAAAAAAACAACTGGAATAGACTATATAAACGATGGAGAACACGATGCATTTTTTAGATTTCTTGTCTGTTTGTTCGTGATTCACGTAAAAACTAGTAGGCCGATTTCGATGCGGTTTTCGCTGATCGACAGCTAATTCTTAGACATAAACTCTGCGCTACTTTTATCCCGTCAAATCTCTGGAATTTTTTCTGGGAACGATTTAAAATGGCCAAAAAAAAGAAACAAATTGCAAAGTGATATTTTTACTAATCGATAGCAAATTTTATGTAATAAGAAGTGTTATCTTTTATCGCGAGCGGATTGTAGTTGTTCGGGTGCATACAACTTAGCTTATTCCGACAAAGTTTTCACTAAAACGATAGCTTTACAACCTTTTTTTAAATGCTGTGGTACTTTGTGTCCCCGAAATTTCAAGTCGAGCGTGGACGGAGTCGCGGGCATATCCTAATAAAATATAAAAGTGTTTCATACGTCGTAGGTTTCTCTATTCTATATTTTAATTTATAGAATGAAATACCACAATATACATTGGATTAAAATACAATAAAAGGGGCAACATGTTTACGTATACCTTGTGCCATTCGCATTTTAATATGACATGTAAAATATGAGATTAGACCATTGTATAACTTTTCTGTATCCTAGACGTAGAGAATTGAATTGAGTAATATGCTCAGAAAATTGTTGACTCTATAGAAAGACATAGAGCGACCGTGCGGCTAGTATTTGTCTTTTTTATGTCTATAATGATAAAGATGCAGGCCTCCAAATTATTCTAAAGAAACAACTACTAGCCTTACGATCGCTTTGTCTCTCTCATAATTTTCTGACCGTATTCACTTTACAGCTGGATATAAACGCTCCGACCATTCTCTATGTCTGTGGTGTTTTTTTGGTTCAGTGAGGATAGATTCTATTTTTAATCAGGGAAAAGATAAATGGATTATCTATGTGGTTTCGATCAAAATCAGGACTTCTTGGAAAATTGGTTTAGGGAAGATTTGTCGCCTCTGTTTTGGAGTCTTTTGTATGAATACTTTTCCTCCTATGTGTTGCCAAATTTTGATTAAATGCATATTTGCCTAACAGAATTCAAAGGAAGGAGGCGATTACTATTAATATGGAAGTTACATTGTATGAGTTGCAATATGGCCCAATACTATAGTACCATGAGGGGATTATTATTGAACGATGTATACTAAATTTTTTTTATAGACTTCAATAATTTTGTATTCAAGTCGACCTCCTCCTGTTTCCACATTACCAATTTGTGCATTATTATTTAATTTTTTATTTACTAATCATTTTATATTGGCATATAACTAATCCGACCATTGTTAGGGGGTATATACTCTTACTACTATGACGCCCTGATATTGATTTTAATTGTATGACATAGTGCATTGTCTTTTATATTATTCCATATAAATTATTATTTTTGGACACAGTTATGTTTTAATAGTAACTACTTATAATTTTAGTATTGTATTTTGCAATTTAAATTATTTACTTTTATGTTGAACTAAACCTATAAAACTACTAGCTGTTTTAGTATTTGTCTAATGAAGTTATTGTTTTCGCATTTATGTATACATAAATATAAATTAGAGTAGATGTGTCTACATTCCCTTTATATGCTTTCTTACAAATATTAGCAAGTAACTCTTAAATAGAGCTTTTTAAATAATCGCTATAAATATAATTAGTCTAATTATTTTAACATAATATGTAAATGGAGTTATATGAATAACACGAACACGAGACAGTGGCGTAATCGGGCGCGACGTGGTTTCACATACCGCGCCGATGGAAAACAAACAATCGATACATATGCTTAACACACGAAATGTGAATAGTTTTTGAGTTGTGACCAAATAAATTCCACTAGAACTAAATTCCAGTAAAGATCAGGGCGTGAGGAAGGCTCCGTTGCTGTGAGGTAAACAGGGGGAGGTTAAGAACTCACAAATGATTTGTCACTTCTGAATGCCTTAATGTTTAAATAATCAGTTGTGTGTTCTTAAATGGTTCAAATGAAACATACGATGATTGAGCGTGTGTTGGAATGTGGCCTGGGTTCTAGATGAGCACATGCGCGCGTTGATGGTGAAGGACCGGCCCTACAAGTGTGAGCTCTGCCACATGCGCTTCACGCAGAGCTCGAGCCTCAACCGTCACAAGAAAATACACACGGGTGGGTTTATACTTTTAACACCGCCCCGTACCCACTCTTATAATCTCGTTATCTCTCTCAGTTACAAGTCAGATACGCCCCACGGCACATACTCACGTAGTGCCCCTCTCTGTTAGATTCTTAACATTGTAAGACACGAGTGTGACATTATCAATGGTTTCGTCCAGAGGACCACAGGCGCGCCTTGCTGGCCAAGGAACGACCGTACCAATGCGGCATCTGCTATATGAGATTCACCCAGAAGTCGAGTTTGGGCCGACACGGAAAGTTACACACCGGTGGGTCCCCCTATCTTTAGCTATTTACGAATCTATGCGTGCGCGTGCCACTTTACGTCCTTGAGGCAGAACGGTACTAACGGGTATGATGTGTCGTAGTCATTAGCCAACCTCCCCCTGAATGTGTGTGAATGGTTTAACTCTAACATGTTAGGTTTATTGTTGTCCGAATGAGTGCTGAGTTGCTATATCGAAACTCGTATAACTTATAGAGGAGCACAGACGAGCCCTGTTAGAGAAAGTGCGGCCGTACCAGTGCCACATCTGTTTTATGCGCTTCACTCAGAAGTCCAGCCTGGGACGTCATGGGAAAATACACACTGGTAGGCATTTTCCCCTCAACTCCTTAGTAGACGAATGAATTTGTAACTATACGTTAGATCACGTCATTAGGCACTATCAGCAATGGCAGTGCGCCGACTGGGACGTTTGTTGTAGTTGAATTTTATTGGTATTTCTAGAGGAGCACATCCAATCGCTGATCAACAAAGTGCGTCCCTTTCAATGCGACATCTGTGACAAGCGGTTTACTCAGAAGTCCAGCCTTGGCACTCATAAACGTATACACACTGGTGGGTCCCTCTATATTTACCTTTTTATTTGCATTCGGTATCCAAGCCACAATCTTAATGGCCCTATTGCAATCTAGTCCGCTCTTAACTGACATTTGATGTTGTGGCTTTGACACCCCCGTTTTGTGAATAGTTTTAAGGCCTCCCTAATTCCTAAAAACGCTATTTTATTTAAATATATACTTAGACACGGTTAGTGGCACAATTATTGTATTATTTCATATTTATAAATGTTTATTAAATAATATATAGGATGCACACGCTCAAAAACTATTCACAAACAGTTAGAGTAAAGCATGTGTACGTTGTGAGGATGTTGAGTTACCGTTACAAGTAGGAGTGAGAATGTCTGATGGACAAATAAGACCTTCGGAATTCCCTCATGGTAGTGCACTAATAGACTGTGAAATGAGTATCGGCCGATTTGAGAGTGACCAGTGCATCGGTGAGCGGTTAGTTGTAATGAGGAGTGGTAGAATTATTTGTCCATCGTGGTTTTGTTTTGTTTCTCTGTCCCCCCGCGTCCGTGTGTGCGCCGGCGCAGGGGAGCGGCCGTTCCAGTGCACCGTCTGCCTCAAGTCCTTCACGCAGAAGTGCGCGCTCAATTTGCACGAAAAGATACATACGGGTTAGTAGCCCACATATATTTTACTCCGCAATTTATTTACCGGTGCGTTTAGAGTCCACTTGCGCCTTGTCATTCAGTCACATCTCATTTAGCGTCATGCTTCTTTCCTGTTTTTCCGTTGCCAGCCTAACCCGTTGTTTTTACTCTCCCTACTTTCGTTAGCTTCCTTATCGTTGCTTTCGACTAACAATATCTCGATTTCTTCTGTAACTCACTCGTAAGCGCACTTCCGTACTTCTGCATTCACCGACGTACCCTCGCCTGTCATATTATTAATCCGCAGGCATCAATCATACATTCCCACAATCCTTTCTTTTTATGTATACATTTTGGTGATTTTTAGCATATCATTATTTTTATCATTTCTTCATGAATATTAATTCTTTCACAAAAGCGGTAATGCAATCGCCGCAATGACGCAATATTGGCACCATACTATTGTCTTAATCATAACACGCTGACGATTCCAAATTGGGGTATCAAAATTGGGGGGTGGGTTGGGGTCGCCACGCGCGACGATGAATCTGGCTCGGCCTCGGGTGCGCGTGCGGGCGGGCGGCCGGTGGGCCACGGCGATGCGTCGGCGACGTGCGTTACTCGCTTTTGTGTGTGCACTGGGCGCAGTGCATGGGCGTCCTTTCGCGTGCGGGCAATGCCCGGCGGCGTTCGCCCGCCGCCCCTACCTGGACATTCACATGCGCACGCATACAGGCGAGCGGCCGTATCAGTGCGACGCGTGCCTGAAGCGCTTCACGCAGAAGTCCAGCCTCAATATACATAAAAGGACGCACACAGGTGGGTGTCAGCCGTGGGCCGGACTGGCCGCCCGCCCGCACCGCTCGCGCCGTCGCGCTCCGCCCCATACTCGCGCCTCGCTCGCCCCTCGCGCTCTTGCTCTTCTCTTTGACGATTGAATAGCACAACGCAATTATATGCCTGTCGTCACTGTCCGTTCACTCCGCGCCGTCGACATGTCATGTGTGGAGCGGAGTCGCCGGCGAGCGGCGACCGGTCCGCGCCGCGACGTCCGTAGTGCGAGGATGTCTAGCGTCCCCGAGGCCACGCCGCCGCTATAATATATGTGTTGGGCACCAGTCCAGGGCAGACCGTTCCAGTGCCTGTCGTGCCCCGCCGCCTTCACCTGCAAGCAATACCTGGAGATCCACACGCGCACGCACACCGGCGAGCGACCCTATCAGTGCGACATCTGCATGAAGCGCTTCACGCAGAAGTCGAGTCTCAACATTCACAAACGGACGCACTCAGGTATGTGGGCGACGGTCGGTGGCCGCGCGCGACTGGGACGGATGAACGGTAGCGACGAATACTTGTGGTGTGCTACATTTGATACGTATTATAATGTGAGATGCGTGCGCGGAGTGCGGGGGTCGCGGGCGGGGCGGGGGATGGGGTTCGGAGGCTCCGGCCATGGCTAACGAGCGCGTGTCCGTCCACAGTGCAGGGGCGGCCCTTCCAGTGTCTCTCGTGCCCCGCCGCTTTCACCTGCAAGCAGTACCTCGAAATTCACAACCGCACGCACACCGGCGAGCGACCCTACCAGTGTGACGTGTGCCTCAAGAGATTCGCGCAAAAATCAACACTTAATATTCACAAAAGAACGCACACAGGTCAGTTCCACAAGTATGCACTGTCATCTATAACCATGACTAGTTTAAAATTATTTATGAATTATTTTTTTCATCCATTTTTATTTAATGATTGTGAACCATTAATATTACAAGCTGTCGGTGCCACATTTAAGCTTAGACGGTTCTTATTCGTCATGAGAGTAAAAGGTTATTGGTTTCTTTATATTGATAATATAACGTTAACGTTGATGTGATGGTCACGTCTGGTTGTACCAGTACAAGGTCGGCCGTACCAATGCATGGAGTGCCCGGCGGCGTTCACATGCAAGCCGTACCTGGAGATCCACAACCGCACGCACACCGGCGAGCGGCCATTCGAGTGCGAAGTCTGTTACAAGCGATTCACCCAGAAATCCACGCTCAACATTCACAAACGCATCCATACCGGTACGGGCACACATAAGCCTAAGTGCACATTCGAGGACACGACCGCCGCGACAGACGTCTAATCATTTATTCAAGCAATGTACTAAAAATATGTCCAGTCATGTAGTTCGCACCTTGCTGGACCAATATTTTCATTATTTTGTATATTTATAAGCTATTTAATTATACGGATAACAGAAATCGAGAAAAAGCAATAAGCTCCATCAAGCTTATATTTAAGACAAATCATAATTAATGTGCAGGATTCTAGTTTTCGAATATCTTTTGGTCTTGACTGCTGTTGTCCTTATATACTTATAAATTTAATAAGATCTACTATTCCAAATTCATTTTAAAAATATACGATAAATTAAAACATTGTTGCCGCGGTCATGTCATCGATTAAGCAGTATAGACTTAAAATTACAATTCAAAGCCTACTCTGAATGCATATAATCCTCGTGTTTAAAAAAGTATAAATACACAATTTAGCATAGGGTTAATTAATTTCAAAGTAGACTTGCAAGGAGTTAAGCTTAAATCTAGCTTTTACAAGCGACATCAAATTGATTATTATGAATTAAGGTTTATTACTTCATATTTTGTGCCACAAAAGATAACGATTTAACAGGATAGCTTTTGTTGAAATTTAGTAACTGAATAAATATGAATACTCAGATTAACAACGTATAGAAAACATAATTAAGTATTGGTTTTAAGTAAATTTATATGACGTGTAATACGAACGTGAGTAATAATCATAACATATTAATGAGTATGTATCGCTTTCCTTTCACATTTTACTAAAACCTTAGGGTTGGCTAGTATGTTTTTTCCTCCCGTCCTCTATTCTGTCACGCCCACAAATACTTTTATTCCAATATCCATTAATATTTCAGTTTGACATCGTTTAACTTCGTATTTCCGGTGTAAGGTATTTGTTAATCTGAGACTAGTTATTGGTATGAATTGATGCGTAGATTTATCTACATAATTTGTTCGACTGTTCTATTTCTATGGGCCAATTTTTGTTAATAATCAATTTGCAAAATGTCCTGTCGAATTCTTTGCACGAACCTGATATTGATTTGTAGAATAACATTCGGCGGAAGAGATAAAATTGTTACGAAGACGGCAAATTGCTGTAACAGGTATATAACATTGTTGAGTTGTAGATGAATGATGTGGCACCGACAGCTCTAGTTTAATCGTTAGTTATATCAGCTGCATCATTTAATTGTATTTGTTTATTTTCTTAGCTTAAATGAATTAATTTCAGACTGCATCATACTGTCTCGCATCTTGCCGTCTTTCTAACATCATTTGCCTCCACTTTTGCTTTACATTCATTCATTTTCACTTAATTTATGATTTTAAAAGCCGCTTACGTTAAGTTCGTTACAGCGTATTTGGGTAAGAGAACAAATTTTACAAGAATAATAATCACATATGTTTAATGTTAATTATTTTTATTTGTCTGAATCATTCTGATATTATTTTGGGGTATATAAGCAGAAACAATTTATACCCGTAGTTTTTATTTCACTCTATCCCTTGCTAGGTCTCTTTAGCCTATGTAGGCAAAAGGGACATTTATGTTTGAATATTTTACATGTTTCTATATAGAGGTAGCCGTGTCTAACTAAAACTTACGTGGATATCAAATCTTGTCAATCCAACGTTTACAATACTATTTATACAGTTTTTAATTACAATGATTACCAGTCATATCTGACATATATAGATCACAATCACTTTATGTGCACTCCAGCACTTTAGTGAGTCGTAATTTTCTTTTGAAATTATATTCATCCATAGTCCTCATCTGCTTAAATTAGCTGACATTTTTATTGCATTAGTAAATTTTTATATTACGATGGTTTTTACTTTCTATTTTAAAAATTATTATAATTGAATATATGAATTAACAGGAGAACGCCCTTACGCTTGCGATATATGTCAGAAACGATTTGCTGTGAAGAGCTATGTTACGGCACACAGGTAATATTTTAACCATACCCATTTATACTCTTTAACTTCTCATTTACATGATTTTTCAAAGAATACAATTTCATGCGGCCCAGCGGCCTGTCGTAAAAGGCGATGAAACACACAGCCAGATGGTATTTGCCCGTCTGGATGGCTGCCATCCCTGGTCTAGAGTATGCCTCCATAACACTCTTGAGTTGTGTTCCGGCATTACTGTCCAGGTTCCAGTCTCCCTTAAGAGAACAGCAGTGCATTGGTAGCACCTTTGGTGTTACAAATGTCCATAGGCGATGGTAACTGCTTTCCATCAAGTGGACCGTCTACCTGTCTTCTAAACGCCGCAATAAAAATAAGGAAAGTGAAAGTTGTAAGACCTTTGGAATTGGGGGAGGTAAGGTCATTTGTGTTTTGTTGTTGGAGTATAGATGGTCGCACGTGGCCGACAAGCCGTTGAACTGCGACCGGTGCTCGATGACGTTCACCTCCAAGTCGCAGTTCGCGCTGCACATCCGCACGCACTCCGCGAACTCGTGCTACGAGTGTAGCGTCTGCGGTCGCACCTTCGTCAGGGACAGCTATCTCATCAGGTGACTAAAATATTCTCATTCATTCCTGAATGTGCCAGCATACATGTTGTCACACTTTTTTCCATCTATTGTGCTTATCGTTTCATCTAAGGTACTACTCGGTCGTTAGAACCTTTCGAGCTTCTTTGTCAGTAAACAGATCACGGTTCCAAATAGTTTATCGTTCACAAAGTACACGAGACTGCCGGATCTTTGACTGGCGACGAGTAGTTTGGAAATGTGAGACTTTTTTTAGTTCAGTTTGGAGAACCAGTTTCTGATAGTGGATAGTACATCTTTCATAAACTACAGAAGCCATTAAAGCCTACTTGAGATATTACGCGTCTCCACTTGTTCAAATCCTAAGAAACACTTTTTACTTCACCTACTTTTATTAATCTCTTCATACATCACGTTTATTTGAGGTGCTTTTTACTTGGCATTTCTTCATTTACTGGTCCAAACAGTAACATTTTGTTATTTACGATCGATTTGGGTGTATGAAATCTGCCACAGAAATGTCCCTTGTATATTACCCGTAACGCAAACGGATTTGCCGATTATTTATAGTAGGTATCTTTGTTTTTCCTTTCTTGTTATGATTTTTCAATCATCAGATGAAAATTACCCATCAAATAAATTATAACCAGCTCCATTGTTTTATTCCTGCAACTGTAATTTTTAATTTATTCATGCTTTATTTTATTTCATGAATAACTTTTATCCGACGAGTGAAAAATCTTCCCTTAACCTAATATCGAAATTTCATACCTAAAACATAATTTTAGGTGTGATGATATTTTATCTGTGAATCGTGTTCGCTCATCATTGCAGGCACCACAACCGTGTGCATCGCGAGAACCACAGCAACATGTCGGCGAACAGCATCGGCAACATCAGCGGCGTTGCTGGCAACGCCAACAGCGCCGGCTTCGACTCGGCTGGCGTCTGCGACCTCAGGTAACAGTGGAACGCCAGCCCAGTACTCTGGAGCTCCCTCCACATACTTGCGTCATGCGAACACATTGTGAGAAAAGCGCGTAAAACGAGAATACGGAACGCGTACTCATGATATTCTCGTGACTTATTCACGAGCATGTGGAGCACCAATAATGTGTCACCCTAAAATAAAATACCTTGCTGTCATTATACATTTCAAATATCATAAAATTAATCTTAATTACTGTATAAATAATAATAAATATGCTATTTGACTTGAAAAAATATTACGCCATAGCTTGTGATATGCTCATACAAAAACTAGGAGGCTACGGCGTTTCCTATGATAATATTATAAAATGTATCTTAATTTATTTTCATTTCACGCACATGCGTTTTCTCTTTCTCTCTCACACTCATAGACGAATTTTATTTTTATTTTTTATAGCATAAGTAATGCATATACTTTTTGGTAGTGAAACAGCAAAAACTTTCGCCACCATTATTTGTTAAAAAAGTGTAAACTATTATCGTTTGCAGTTTTGCCCCAATGGTTAATCGCTACATGACCTCGCAAGGCACCCAGGTGTCCATGCAAGACACACCGAGCAAAATGTCGGCCATGTCGCCACAATCAATAGCCTCTATATGTAAGTAAGGTCTTGCCAATTTCAATCTATACTATAATAAATCTGTAAATGGTATACAATGCGTTTAAAAATGTGAAAAAACATCAGGGGGGGGGGGGGATAATTTGGACCAGATTCCGAAAATGCAATTTTTAGAATTTTTGTCTGTCTGTTAAAGCATCACGTGAAAACTACTGAACGGATTTAAATGAAACTCGATATATAGATAGCTTATATCCAGGAGATTAACTTAGGATACTTTTTATCCCAATAAATAACGTCGTTTCCGCGGGGTAGACGAAAATAGCGACAAAGATAGCGCTGCGATCGCATCTTTTTTGGAAACTACTGAACCACTAACAACCAAGACTTAAGATACATTTTATTCGGATAAATGTCATTGTTTTCTTAAAATAGACGGATTAGCAAAATAGATGGCGCTGAAATCGCGTTATTTTAATTCACTAATAAATACCTACGTGGTCATAAACATTTCATTAATTGTATTACTTCAAATCAGGTTGGCTTCGCCTTTATGTTTTGCTGTGTGTAGACTGTATGGACTTAGTTTCTTTGTTATTATTATATGTAAAAAAGTGTAAGTATATAAAGGTTTATGTTAAATATCCCGCTGGAATCAGAACTCGCCATTGTAGGGTAACTGACAGTATACCTAACTTGTCCAATGTGGATTATCAGGTTTCACACCTCGGTAATTTCTATGGGCATAAACTGCCCAAATTAAGTCAGAAATATTTGCCATGTATCAGTTTATTGCAGGTCGTCGACCCACATAAGTTAATTTTTATATAAAGTTAATAAAGCTATGTAAAAGTCCATAGTGTTATCAAAAATAAATGTTGGTAATGTGTCTTGTTTTTAGCATCTCCGCCTCCACCCCACACGCCTACGCCGCAACCGATGTCTGGCCAAATGCACCTCGCGGACTGATCGCCACGATAGGTAAGCCGACTCTACATTTATTATTTGTCTAGCAATTATATTTCCAATCACTATTGTTTGTGCTTGTTCCATATTTAAATCCATTGTAAAGTGTAATTTTCTAAGCGCATATAAGTATTGCGCGTACTGTATTTATCTTGAGATACAAAAATGCTCCACTGCTGTACTTAGGACTCCCGTTTTAATAGGATATACATTATATTCACTAGGCATAACCAAGCTGCCGCCACTGACAAACTTGACGGGTTTATTGTGCGATACCCTATGGCCGCATATATACAGACCCAACAATCGATAGTTAACGATCGCCCGCAATCCCCCTCATATCATTAACATCAAAGGAATCGAAGCACTCGATCTACTGTAGGGTGAAGGAACCGTTTGGTTGGACCTGTGTGTACGCGGCTTAACAAACGGGGAAGTTCGAGACCAGCGGTGGGACTTTGATCCGGTGCATTCTTTCACATTGTTCCAATCATTTGCGGTCGGCACAATGTCTTTTCCTTTCCATAGTCCTTTATCACGACATTATTTCATATAGTCCATCCATCCGTGTTTTAGTCTGCCTTTACACTTGTACTATATTTCTTATAGGCTGCTAGTATTAAAAAGTAAGAGTGTCGAATACTTGCTTTGCAGCTGTCGGTTGATTCGCGAGCGGCTATAGTGCAATATAGAAATTTGGGCAGCCATCAACGAAGGCAGTTATGATGCAGCAGAGCGCAGGGGGTGGGACCCCCCTCGGCCGGGTATACAGCATGGACTCATGCACTCATCTGTTTCTTTTGGCTTATCTATTTATATCCACTGTTCAGTTGGACTTTGTATTGTTCGTGTGTAGGGGGGGGGGGGGGGACACTGACATCTGCTTTTAAATTGATGGCGTTGTAATCAATCACGATTCATTCTCTTGTAGGCCATATGAACACATGTTTTTGAAACTTTTAAATGTGGTATATCGTGACATAACTTTGAACGGACTACATCATGATTGCCAGAATTTGTATTGATTTTCAAGATGTGATTTTGTTGTGTTCAATTTTTTGAACTTTAATCTAGGTTCAGACAAAAATAGTGAAGCACACTTTTTAATATTACGATTATAATGTATCAAGGACGTATACTAATTGATTAAAATTACGTTTAAGCTATCTATTTTTAAGTACATTTGTTAGTTGTTTCTTATTTAAATCTGACGTTTTGTTGTTGTAAATCTGACGAAGACCTTATGCCTTCTGGAAATTGACTGAAACACAGACTAAAATAAAAATGACGCGTAAAGATGTTGAAACTTGTTTTCAATCGTCTTAAATGTAATTTAATATATTAGACAGCAATCTCGATTAAAATATATAAATGCATTTTAATTTGATTATCAACGCCATCTAGTTGGAGATGTGTGTCGCGTGTTAAGGGGCGGCTATGAGGAGGACGGAGTTGTTTGGTTGCGCTTGTGGAATCCCTCGAGACACTAAGTGGACATCACAATACGAGGATTAGTGTATAGTCACGTAGCGGTACCGCCTATGATAATAATGAATATTATGTGATTTTTACCCACAAAATGATTTATGTATACCATCACAATATCATTTAAAGTGGTGGCGTAAATAAATCAACACTTAAATGTCTCATCGTTATAGAGTGTAGGCCTAAAATTTTTGATCTCATATTCTATTTTGCTTAGTGATAAATTTTTGGATCGTGAATAGTTATTCTCCAACTGTGAAATTCTAAATTGATGTTCGTCGTTCGCTTGTCATTGTCGACCATCGAGCATAGGTCATCTCCATTAGGTGTAGTGAGATTTGTAACAATATCTTATTGCGATGCTTTAACTTAGAACGTGTCAGTGTATGTGGAAGTTCAATAATTTTATAGGACTGTTACCGATGTGGTGCGTATTTTGATCGCTATAAAGGACTCTTAATGATATTCATCATGATTATACCATAAGAATTTCTATAGAATAAACACGCCAGTTCATATGAAACTGATAATAATAAATAAGAAGTACAAAATGATACCATAAAAACTAGCAGTCCTGCGAGGCAATAATGAAAGCTTCACAAAATTTAATAACTTTTTTAATATGATGTTTATTGGAGAAATCCAGAGAAGTGCCTGTTGCAACATAATATTGGCAATATTTTTTAAAAGTATTACGTTCGGAATAAATTTATGTTCGGTGTTCAATGTATGTGATTCGATGTGTGCGCAACGGCGGAATGAGACTATCCGGTTTGTGGGTCCCACCGCCGTTGCTAAGCACAATGCGTATAATTTGTGAAGCTTCTTACTAAAACTTTGTGTGCCTTCTAGCGAATAGCGACATTAGGCAATATCAATCATAACACCATTGATTAATACTTCATTTGTTTCTCTCTTGTTTCACACACCCACGGCTTGAGCTGGAATCACATTTTTAGTATGTGGTGTGACTTAACGCGGTTTCAACAGTTGAGCACGCCATTTTATCGTGGCAGAGCATGTTCTGACTATGATTTATTCTTTGAAGGATATAGTTGCATCTATTTAAAGTAGGTACTTTTTTACAATCATATTGATTAAAGTTTTATTATAATGCCTATATTCAATATGTTCTTTATTTGTTTTTAAAAAGCAAATAAAGCAAAGAAAATATTTAGTTATTGGAGAAAAAAAAATTTGCTCGCGTAAGTAATACCGGACTCAGCTGTGAAAGGATGTCTCTGGTATTGACAATCGTATTACAGTGCTTAGCACTAGAGGATTACTACAGCGAGACCTCTGGTGTAAGATAAATATGGATGTAGTGTTCTTGATGTTTAGGGGCACTACACAACATAACCCGTCGGGGCCTGACGCACCTTGAATTCCTAATACAGACCACCGTTCAGTGATCAATTGATAATGAATTTCGATACGTTTCGATTCGTCACGATACTTATTTCCTTAATTCTATTAATATAGTACACATAAAACTTAAATGTTCCCCGAGTGAAGTTAGCTTCATGAGTTTACGCAAGTTCTTTTAAGTATTAATTTTTTTTACACCTGGCAGGGTGTAGTGCGAAAGAGATGATATCTAGTCCGAGTAGCGGCCGAGCGAGAGCGTAAAATTCCTCTCAGCTCTACGTAACTATGTACTGCGGAATGACCCGTACGAACTTCAGGGACGCATATTAGTTTTACTCGTACTATAATGGATCTATGACACTCCACTATAATGTGATTCCACCTTTGTTCACACGCCAATATTGTCTTATGAGGCGTGGCCTGTAATCGCCACCATCTATCAGTAGGGTGTTGCTGTCGTCATTTTAAAGTGAATATTTGAATTCGGACAAGAGACAAACGATTTTTTTCCATTTTGTTGTCGTTTATAATTAATTACGAATAGTGTATATATAGAGCAGTAGTCTTCCAATACCTTGAGACAGTTCTCGTGCACTGGGGAGTGCAGCTAGTGTCCGCTGTGGGGGTTCCTTATGGTTTGCCATTGTTGATATCAAAGATAGATTGGTGCCATTTCTATGTAAATGATGCGGTAGAGTAAGTATAGTTAAGTCTGCAGGTCAGGGTAGAACTGGAAATTAAATATTGTAAGAGATCTTATATTCTCATAATATATTATGATGCCCACACGTTTATACCACATGTTCTATTACGTTATCCTATGTTACGTTTGATTATGTTTTATTACGATATAATGTATGTGTCCATGTGCTGGGTCAGATGTTGTAAATATTGGTAGGGTTTATTTATTCGAGTATATATCGAAACAATTGGAAATTACAATAAGTACTCGTGGTTAGTAGAAGCGTCTCGTTCTACAATCATATTAATATCGAACTGAGAACACGATTGGATTAATATTAGCTTTAGATCAGATCTATACTTTGGGTATTACTGAAGATCAAAAATTTTCTTGTAGATGTACATAAAGTATACATAATTATAATAATATATACATATGAATGTTGTTTGATAGTCCTCGATATTTTTTTATATTTTGATAGTTCTGTATTTGAATGAAACACGGAAAAAATAGGCCAATATCTCATTATCATTTTGAATAAAATAAATGTATGTACACAGTACAGTAAGGTAATGTTATAATAAAAAATATGCATTTAGTTGCCCAGAATATAGGAGTAACATCTGTAATTCAGTGATTTATTTTGATTGTTTTTTTTTTGCTTAACATTGTAGTAAGTTTCTTACCAAGCCATTGATAACAGTATTATTTGTAGAAAATCTAGTACTTGGTTTAAACAAGTAGTATAAATGTTTCAGCTACCATTTAAAAATATACCATGAAAATTATTGCAATATTATAATAATACAAATAGTATAAAATATATATACAAAGCCCGCGAAAAGTGCGAGCCATCCATTGTCGTTCACGTTATATGTTATTATCCATAGATATTATAAATGGAAATAGAAACACCAACATAGTGAACTAGGTACATTTAAATAATATATATTATTATATTCTCCGCGTTTTACTGACTTGATCGGGGTGATTGTTTCTATTGTACTTTAGAAGTAATATATTTTTGTTATTTTGTTCCCCTCTCTTTATAATTGTTTTTTTCTCCTTTATTGCGTATAGCCTATCGTTGCTTTACTCTGACCGAGTCAGTGGACCAATGAGAAGTGAAAGGTCCTTTTTATTTACGAGATTACTATATTTTTTAATTTCTTCACGTGTCAGTGTGTATCCGAGTAGGTATTCAATGTTTCGTAAAAAATAAGGACCCAAACTTATATATAGAAATTGACGTAACACAATTTGCTTGTCAAGTTACGATCTACCTTTATTAATGAACGACTCGCAATTTGTGTGCCATCATATTTCTAGCTATTTTACGTACCGACGTTAGTTATTATATTTAGGAAGTAAATATTGAGCCATTACAATTTACGTAACCATTGAACAGCTGTATTGAGTTTATTTACATTGCTCTACTTAAAATCATAGAAAAGACTGAGGAATTCACAATGTTAAAGAATACTCACAAAAAAGCTATTTGCAAGTTTTGTATCGCATTGTTTGAGTTCAATATTAGATCGGTTGTGGTGGAGGACCAACCATTTTATTCGTGAGCCGCTTTTTAAAGTTTTGTTCAAAGAAATCGTACATATCCTTACCCGTGGATGTAAATGTATACTTGTTGGTGGCGAGTACTAGTCTCAGTCGCCACTCAAGTGATCGTGGTAGATTAAATAAAGGAATAACAGTGAGCCTTGTGTAATCATAATGTTTAAGGTACATAAATATTTAGTTCCAATCACTCATCTCTATTACCACTGGACTGGCTGCTGTTTTGTTCAAATTTGAAGCGCCGTTCGCGTCCCTCTCTGGAACTAATATTGCAATATACAAATGGCTGCCAAAATAAACGAATATTTTTCGGGGGCTACCTAAACGGAATTCGCTTTCTCGCTCGCATTTTACTACGTTTTTGAAGTTACTAGTTTGAATTGACATAATTTACTTACGACATATGAATATATGTATCTTTAACAATAAAATTACGAATATATCACAAATATTTATTTTAATGTCATATACATTTGTGAGAAAAAGAAATATGTACG
Source organism: Dendrolimus kikuchii (assembly GCA_019925095.2). Taxonomy (NCBI): domain Eukaryota; kingdom Metazoa; phylum Arthropoda; class Insecta; order Lepidoptera; family Lasiocampidae; genus Dendrolimus; species Dendrolimus kikuchii. The sequence continues at coordinate 10,801,381 of CM034403.1, forward strand.
AAACCTTTTCTGAATCAAAATGTTTTTTTTTGTTGTTGTATTATATACATATTTGCTGTAATTAAATTCTGTCAATTTATATCTTCCAAAAGGGTAGTAATGCGCGATAGCTAACTTCATTTAGGTAGCTCGTTAAACTGATTTTTTTTTAATTGAATCTCTATATTTTATTAGGATTATTTAGAATTAACTAGAGATTCATGGTGTTAAAATACTATGAATTATGATGTTACATGAAAGCGAGTAAAATAACTTTTGGTTCATTGTGCTTGTCGCCAACAGGCGCCAATCGAATAGGCACAAGAATAAAGCTTAAATTATAAAAGCTACGGCACTCTGTCCAGATGTTGTAACAGGGGTGAGTGGTTCTACTGTATCGTTAGATTTACGCGAACGTCCGCTTTGCCAACAATATTTGCGTTGCTTACATTATAACCATACGAGAGTACAGCCTAAGGATTTTAACTTTATGTTTATGCACTGAGAGCTATTTCTAAGTCACTGGTTTTATACTAAGTATATTTAAATAATTGTGTAATTGTACATGGTAAAAATTATACTACTCGGCTTAAAGCCACACTAAACCATTTTTGGAGTTATTTACACCCCTTAATTGCAATTTTAAGTGAAAATGTTTAAAGACAAACATCATGGCATGATGGTCTCGACGCGCGGTCATTTAGTCATAGCTCTGCAGATTTTTGACGACCAATGTTTGAACCCGTTTTACTTGTTAAAATTTTTAGGCTAGTTTATATTTTAAATAAGTTAGATTTGTTAACTGTGGTGTAATTAATTGCACTTGAATGCAGCTCTCACAGCCTCCTTTACGGATATTTATATAGTTATGTTTTATATAGTCTGAATTGATTGTGATAAATTTATTATAATTATATTGGTTTTTGTCTTAAAATTGATTTCTTATGTTTGTTTATTGTTGATACTTTGAGTATACAAGTGTGGACCGCGGCGTGGCCTGTAGAGCGGGGCTGTCAGAGCGTTTAAGTAGTCAGCATTATGTATATGCTTTAATGTGATTTTTTAAATGTACTCTTTATTATAGTCTCATCAATCAACATTTATTATTAGAGAACTAACAAAATGTTTAATTTTTTTTTTCCAATTCATAGTAATTTTATATTGAGATCAGATTAAAAACAGAGTTTATATTTTAATTTTATGAAAAGTATACATTGTAAAATTTATTATTTAGAGCTCCGTTTGCTGAGCTCTAATAAAAAAGAAACTATATGAATGCAAAAATAACAAGTCAAGATTCTTTTAGAAGCCATGTAGTGGGAAAAATAAACGTGCCATGATATTTGTGGCTACACTTGGAGTTTTTATTCGCAACCCACTCCTTCCCCTCTAAATATATTTAAACAATTTATTAATTTTTATTATTTTCGTCTTTACTATGGTATCGTTTCTAATCTAATCTAATAGAGAAATAACTAAAATAACTGGTTTCGTCTTACAATTAGTGCGCCTATATCTCGGCACTATTCGTCTTAATCGATAGTGTCGGGATCTTACTATTTATTCATTTGCCTTAAATTTGACATGTCAATTTTCTACCAATGGTAAAAGTAAAAGAACGTACAGACGTAGAAACCCAGGCATACGACGCTAAGATAACCGACATGGCTTGTAAAATTAGAAAGTGAATCAATAGTCTGATATCTGTCTAGGAATTGGCTGCCGACGAAGGAAACGAATTCTGGAATAGACAGACCGTCTACGTTTTGTAGAGAGTCGTTGGTATATTGATGACGAGGAATGTAGAGTTAAATTTAAAAAAATATAGTAAAAAAAAACTTTAACTGACAAGTGACGAAATGAATCACAACAAAATTTTAACTTGAAGTTTTACGGGCAGGTTTTTAAATTGGATAAGTACATTAACAATCTGCCCGTAAAACTTCACTTAAAATTTTGTTGCGATTCATTTTGTCATTTGTCAGTTGAAGTTTTTCCACTTGTCCGTTGCGATTCGTTTTTCCACTTATCCGTTGTCATTCGTTTTTCCACTTGTCCGTTGAAGTTTCACTTCTAATATGTGTTCCAGCACACATTTCGATTTTTCGCAGGTTTACTGCAAATTATGATTTGGTTAGGTTAGGTACATTTTAATGAATGCATTTTTTATTTAAACATATTTTATCAAACAAAAAACTGGATTCGATCCGGAACTAAAAAAACATCCATAGTCTACTCTAAAATAGTTTATTAATATTTTTTTTACACAGACCACAAATAGAGGCAGTGATGCCCAGCCACGTGGAGAGCAGAGGTATAGTTTTGATGCAAACTTAAGTTTGCCTCCCTCCATTAATGGCGGCTAGGAACATCGCACTTACCGATGCGCAGAACGCGATTTTAGGTATTGAAGCGACGAGGTCGTCGGAGGGCGAGGTATATCCTCGCTCGCTTTCTCGTTTACGGGACTTCCCCACCAGGGCTCCCAATTAAGCGATTTCCCAGCTCCCAATTTTATTAAACAACTTCCAGCGCAAAATCTTGCGCTTTTTGTAATATGCAAATATATAATTAATTTTATAATAAATATATATGAATATCTGTACTAATATTATAAAAAGAAAAGATTAGGGACTAGACCAAAGCGACGAGAGGTGTCACCCACGAATGGGCGCACCAGAGTCAAATCGCCGGCTTGTGTGGAGACTCGAAGACTCAATACTCCACTAAAACCACCCTCCTCCCATGTGCCCCGCGCTTATGGCAGGAAGTGTGTGAGACTTAGAACATAGTTACGCCCGCGCTGATCCTAGCGCGTCAGTGCTTAAAAGTCAACAGGGGTGAAGACTCCTCTGCTCCCTAGATGCTAGAGGGCCTCTGCAGCGGTATTACGGGAGGAGATCTTGTGCATACCTGCGCCTCCGGGACCCCAACCGACGTCGGTACCCGCGAGACGCATGCGCACCTCTCTCCCTTTCTCGTTCCGCGGCCTCCTTTTGAGACATGACAGTCTGGCAGAAATTGGCCACATCCACCCAATGATCGTCGCTATGCAGCATGGCTTGCACCAAACTGCCCAGCGAATCGATCGGACCTACGAGGGTCTCGAGTTCAAATCTCTGCGGTGCGCATGCTGCGCACTCGACCAGCGTATGAAACGCAGAGTCTAATGCGCCATACTGGCGACACTGAGGGGAAGGCAGCCAGCCCACGGTATGATTCAGATACTTATCGAAGCACCCATGCCCGGTAAGTAGCTGCGTCATCCTGTCGGGAGCGCCGAACCTTGGCAAGTCCGCCTGGAGAGGCCAGGGCGGATCGCCTGCCAAGTGTCGACGCCGTCCATGACACTGTACGGTATCCTCGGATGGCCCTCACCGCCAGGACTTGTTGTGCGCGGCACAAGAAAGTCCTATTGTGGCGGTGAAGTGCAACGGACCATACGGGTGCACCGTACAGGGCCATACTCCTAAGGATGCCCGAGAACTGTTGGAAAGCTTTTTTTTTTAAGGCGGGGGAAATGCTATTTACGCACAATACCGGGTCCTTTGCAAGGGATTAGACCATAGTTGATCATAGAGGCTTTTCCCTTAATTTAAGGGGCAATCCAAACAGTAATCAACCGGCTTGTGTGGAGACTCCGAGAAGTTGCACCGGCAACAACCACTACCCACTAAAACCACCCTCCTCCCATGTGCCCCGCGCTTTTTATGTAGAAAAAAAGCGTGGGGCACATGGGAGAAGGGTGGACACTATCCCCGGGTGACATAGGCTATATTATATTTATGAAAAAAATTAGGGATCCTTACTAAAACTCCAATAATGTAACCCAAGGTGTAAAAAAATACCTAAAATCGCGTACGCTGCGAAAACTATTCATGATAGAATAAAATAATGTATTACGACTTTGTAGAACACATCATTATTTACAAAAAGTGTCGCGACAGCATATGTCTAACTATTATAGTTATGCCACAATAAGTGTTCTTTTATTTTAAAAATTTAATTAAAATGCCGCCGCTAGAAAAGGCTCTTTATTTGTATCTTGGTATTCATCCTTATCAAAATAAATTACTTCATATTCAAGACTGCTTCAATACCGTTATATAACTTTTTGAATTATTCAATTCGGACTTTCCATTCGAAAGATATCACGAGTTTAAAAATGTTAAGTATTAGAACACGCGGCCGTGACGCTTTTTCGTGACAGAAAAATCCTATGACCCCGTCTATATAATAGTTTCACATCAAAATATTTTTATTTCCAAAACTTAACAGTCTACAACAATTTCCTCCTTAACAACATTAGCATCGCCAGCGGGAGCCAAAGTATTGTCAATGATAGGTGCTGGACTTTTAAAGTATTTATTACTGGCGTAATGTTCCTTGAGATATTCTCCCCCCATTTCATAATAATCTTCTTTGGATATACACCAATTCTCAAATTCATTGCTCCCTGCGAAGTCTCTGGCGCCGTACCACGCGTCGAGGCTCGGGTTTCTCGCCATTACCACTTTGTGTGTGGACTTGAAAGGTCGCATTTCTAAAAGTTCTCTTTCTAATCGCTCTTTTAGTCCTGAAACGAAATAATTTATGTTGTTAAGGTTTGCGTAATAGGTACAGGAACGTCGACGCAGAGTTACCAGCTTATCGGTTTTCTATCGGATACACTTTGGAGAGTGTGCAGCTGAGCCCTTCGAGCTGATTCCGCCGTCTCCCTTACACCATCGGACAGCCACACTCACCGATAAGAAGCGCTATGCGTCTACCTTCATTATGCCCAAAAGAGTGCAACTCATTTGTCGGCGTCTTATTTTTCCCAATAATTACAACCTAACCCAGGTTGTAATTATTCTTCAAGTCCCGTTTGATGGGTGCCTTCCAGGTAAGCGTGCTTCATCTTAGACCATATGTACGCTCCACATCAGACGAGATAATGGTCAAACGCGAACCTATACCCCTATAAAAAAGGTAGCATGCTGAAAAAAAGAATACTAACAAATGATAATCGCCCAAAAATATAACCTGTAACACATTTCTGCGAGACAGGTAGCACTACCAGTCCGTTCTTGTTCTTGTCCGTGTTTGTCTCGAAAATGTCAATTATAACATATAATAACTTTCTTATTATTTTAAAACATTTTTTTGTATTAGATCAGCTAAATAATAAGTTATATATAAATAAGCTAAGTAGAAAAACTTAACTCCTTTATAATTTCGTAAATTATATGAACTCCTGGCGGACTCCTGGCGCCAACTGATTGGTGCGTGTACTAGTAACTTTTTTACTGGACGATTGTCACTTTATACTATTCTTCTTCCGTGTTGAGGTTGTGACTTATTTTATGGTGTGTCTTTCCCACATTTAAACTTTGCTTATTTTTAAACATTCAGTGACAAGAGTAAACATTCGGAGATTGATATCTTAGTCATAAAATGCAAACGTTAGTGTTCCATAAAGCTACATGGTTCGAAAGTGATAAATATTATACAACTTTGTTACCTGGAAAATGCGAACAGCCGCCAGTAAGGAACACATTGTTAGCTAATAGCAATTGATCTTCAGGGCTGAAATGTTTGAAGACATATTCCAATGTCTCCGCCAAGCCTGCTTCTAGATTGCCCATCATCGACGGCTGGAACATCAGCTCTGGAGCTCTGGAGTATTAAATATTAAAACGAAATCAAAATAATTTGGTGTTAAGCGATTCTTTTTCAAATACAGTTGCAGTTACTATAAAATAAAAAAAATCCAGGTAATATAGATAAACTGAAAAAATTGAGCACAACCCATTCTTTAATATTATAAATAGGATAGAACATGTGTCTGTGTGTCTGTTAAGCTTTCATGGATAAACTAGGGTACTGATTCTGCTGAAATTCGGTATACAGTAGTCGGTAGTCTCAATACTGAGATTGGATATTGGATATTTTTATCCCGGAAAACGGTAAAATTGTCACGGAGCAGTCGAAATTGGTTATTTGACACTCACATCAACTGAAACACTATCATCGTACAAAACGTCCCATCCTCCTTGATTTTCTATAAGAATTCTGACTCATGACGTCACAATTCGAGTCAAATAGGTTATTAATTGTTGTTTAAAGTATCTTTATATTACTACGTGAAGCAAAAACTGCACCTATTTTTAAGAAAATTGCGCGTACGGAGGAGTTTGAAATTGAAGTTTATATAGTGTAGAAGCGACAAATGCTATTTTTTTTTAATTATGCATTAAAAATACATTAAATCAATAAAAAAACATTACACCCACTACCATGTATTTGACACACACACACACGCAAATATACTCTTTTGTTTATTGTTCAAGTCAAATTAACAATGTAGCCTTGGCGAAATCTGTGATTATAGAAGTATCGTCATTGACATTAATTATTATGGTCGGATTTCGAGCACGAGCGACCACTGATAATTAAAATTTCTTCTATAACGAACTGTCGAAAGTAATATGATAATAAGAAATTTTGACGCCTGCTCTTTTATATGAATACCGTTTTAGAATTTATTGCAATTATGTTTCAAATACCCAATTGTCCCCGGGTGCCAATAACCTCTATATAAAAACAATGCAAAGTAATAAGGTGTGTTATAATGAGAATGAGAAGAAGTGACCTGATCGGTTCGATGGCGAGGTGCAGCTGGTGGTGCTGGTCCGACGTGGCTGGCGGCGGCTCGTGGTCGCGCAGCGCCTCCTCCAGCTCCACCAGGCGCTCGCCGTCCGCCTCGGAATCAGAGTCCGCATCGCGGCTGATGCTGCACAAACAATGAATGTGATAAAATAATTCATTTTTGAAAAGGTATTCCGACGCAACGCTGATTTTTAATCTCCAAGATTCATGACAGTGAACAGAAAGGTGGCGAAGGAAATGGACAGCGCGTGTAAGTAAACAAAACGAATATGGCTTACTCGCGCTGGCCACTTTCCTGCTTGCTGTCATGGAAATGGGCATAATGTAAACTAAAGTCTAGGGAAAGGTATATTTTTAATTTTCTCTTTTTCTTTTCCTTTAACTGAAATTTATTACATGTTTATATATATTTTACACCTATCAGTACAGGTTTGTGTTCTTATATTAATACATCTATTACTCATTTATTACACGTACACACGCGCGCACACACACGCGCACACACACACACACACACACACACACACACACACACACACAGACACACACACACACACACACACACACGCACGCACGCACACACACACACACACACACACACACACACACACACACACACACACACACACACACACACACACACACACACACACACACATATATATATATATGTATGTATATTTCTGCTTAAGTCTATTTATGCTAACTTCTACAGTTTGTAGTAATAAACTCGGGGTTAGAAGTGAAAGATGAGTGGCGCCGTCTTGGGAAGGCCTACGTCCAGCAGTGGACTGCGAATGGCTGACGACGTAGAAGTGAAAGAAGCAAATTGCATGTTACATTGGAAGTAGTCATGGACGCCGCCAGGATGACTTTCAGGGAGGTGCATCTGCTTCTATCCATTATACCATTAACTAATATATTCCAGCAAAATCATGTAGTATTGAACATATAACTAGTCTGGCCATAAATACTGTTACATAAAACTTTTCTTTTTTTCAACTTTTTAATTATTTTGGATTTGGAACACGTATATTATTTTAAAAACTTTTTTCGATTTTGCGCCATTTCACATATTTTTTCGTGTTCATTATCAAAGTACAATATGGAATGGGGTGTTAAAGAAAATAGGATTGCAGTGATCGCCTTGCACAAACTGGGTGTGGAGCCGTCGGTCATCAAAAGCTTGGTATCAGCCGTATGTTCGCATATCGTACTATCAACAGATACAACAACATTTCGTCTGTCGAAAACCAGAAAAGATCGGGGCGGCCGCGTGCTGTTGAAACAAAAAATCTTATCGCGAGGAATGAAGATTCCCGCTAACCTAGCGGGAATCTTTCATTCTCTGTCGCGTATTATAAAACAAGACCTGAAGCTCGGTGCTTATCGTCGATATACAGGACATGCCCTAAATCAATCTACAATTAATGAGAGTGGATCGATCAAAACGCCTTCTGTCGCGATACGCAGATGACAAGGCACAGAAATATCCTCTTTACCGAAGAAAAAATTTTCACGATTGAAGAACACTACAATAAGCAAAATGATAAAGTGTACGCTCACAGTTCTAAAGAAGCTGCTCAAGTAGTCGGAAAGGTACAACGTGGTTTGGTGGGGCGTGTCTTATTAAGGAGTCACAAAACTACATTTTTGTGAAAAAGGAGTGAAAACTTCAGCCAAAGTGTATAAAGATACAGTCTTGGATCATGTTGTGAAACCTCTCAGCAATGCACTTTTTAAAAATATACTGTGGACTTTCCAGCAGGACTCTGTACCTGGTCACAAGGCACGAACTACCCAAGCCTGGCTTGAAACCAACGTCCCGGACTTTATAAGAGCTGAAGACTGGCCCTCATCTTGCGAAAAAGCGAAATTTCCCTTGGAAACAGTGCGTAAATCCATAGATTCGTGGCCAAACAGATTAAAGGCCTGTATAAAAACCAAAGGTGGCCATTTCGAATAGAATATTTTTTTATTATTTGCTGAGAATAATAAATATGTAGGTATAAATTTTAATAATATTACATTACTTCATTTTTAAAAAATGCATTTTCATTTGTAACAGAACTTATGGATGGACTAGGTATTTAAGCATGTTATGACGGGCCAAGTCATGAAATCTCTCATCGATTGGAAACTCGACGCTAAGGGACCTGTGCATGCTCAAATGCTCAGTGTTCACAGAAGAGTAGACAGGATACTGAATTTATTGGACAAGATGATGAAGAAAGGATAAAGTCATGTTGGGTCCACCCTAAAATCGGATGAACCTTAACTAAATATCGTTCTAGACTCTTGTATTTCTTTATTATAATAAAATTATAGATCTTTATGAAACCTAGCATAGCAATTACAATTACATAAACATGATGTTTTTCGCTATCAGCATTGGTTTGTATCTTGATTTTTAGGTTTTTATTGGCTGAAATCTTTTCTCTTTAGTTCAATATTCAATAACCACGAATAATGTTGACTGTTGAAGCTTACTAATTTATGTATCCCCAAAGATAAATAGACGGTTGATAGAATGAATGACACTTATAATGTCGTCGCCGTGGCCATGAAAAGCAAACTTTTATAACCACAATAGATTAAATCTATGGAATAGGTAGTCAGCAAACCATAGTGTGTGTACATAATGAACAACGACATCTATTTTTGAACGTTGTAACCTTGAATGTATATTTTGTAAAAAATATAACTCTAGAAAAATAAAGATGTCTTTCAAATCTGGTCCAAAGAAGTATTTATTTTAATATACATATAATAAAACTGTAGAGGTGAAATTTCTGTACAATGAACAAAAAATGCTAAAAACCGACTCAGGGGCTGTAAGAAGTGAAATAGAACTAATTTAGATTTTTTTTTAAGATTTTGTTTATTTTGTTTGGTGGTAGCTTATATCCCTGGTGAACATATAGTTACAAAACCGCACCACGCGCACAAAGTCGCGGGCATCAGCTAGTATATAATATTTTTTTTAAATATCCTACAAAATAGTGAAAAATAATAAAGGCTCGTGCCATTTTACATCAAACCCAACTCTCCAAACAAACTGAGCATTGTCCTTGGACAGCGACTTGAAAGCCCTGGTTTTTATTCAAACAGTAAGTCAATAAAAACAGGAGCTGCCGGCGCCCGTGGAAGTGTTACCTTTTGTATGCGTCCCAATCGGAGTCCTGGTTGCCGAACTCGTCCCCGGCCGCGGCCAGCCGCGAGATGACGCGCATGCGCTCGGCCGCCGCGGCCGTGCGCCGCTTCACCATGGCCGCGCGCCGCGCGCGCCTCGCCTCGCGGCGGGACATCAGCTCGCGATACTACACAACGAACAAGAAAGTAGTGTTAATAATACACCTGTAAATAGTTAAGTCGAAACCTACGGAAACCCTGACATATCGTGATTATCACAAGGAGGACAATATAATAATAATAAAAAATAAACCAAATAACAACTAATAGTATAGATCACTGTTGTCTTACAAAACGTTGCAGGCTCTTCAATTTTATACGAGCATAGTACATAAGAGGAGTCAAATAACCCAGCAATTAAAGTTATTTCAAACATGATATTTTAAAAGAAACACATAAATATGTTTATACACCTATTATTTTATATCATTATATTAATACGTGAAGCAAAAACTTTGTACTGTACTTTTGTAAAAAGGGTTTTACAAAAATTGCGCGGACGGAGGAGTATGAAATTTCGTACACTTATAAAGAAGGAGGGCAGAATGATAATATTTTTTTAAATTATGCATAAGAAATACATTAAATCAATAAAAAAAAACATTACACCCACTACCATGTATTTGACACACACACGCATATATACTCTTTTGTTTATTGTTTAAAGTCAAATTAACAGTGTAGCCTTGGCGATATCGGTGATTATAAAAGTATAGTCTTTGACAACAGAACCTTAATAATGTTCAAACTTATCATTTAAATTAATTATGGTCGAATTTCGATCACTAGGCGACCATTAGTTTTATATTAAACTAGGATATACCCGCAACTTTGTCTACGTTACCCGAGATAAACAGTATCACACATCTTATTACATAACATTTGCTATAGATCAATGTAAAAAACCGCATTGAATTCGAAATATTTTGTCAATCTGGCCATTTTAAATCATTCTCGAAAGAATTTATACGGAAATCTCGGAATAGAAAGTAGATAGAAAATTTTAAGTTTAAGAATTTGCTGTCTATCAGTGAAAACCGCATCGAAATCGGCCCAGTAGTTTTAACGTGAATCCCGAACAAAAAGAAGAAATCTACAAAAATGGCATCGTGTTTTCCATCGTGAATATAGGGGTTTTTTTAATAGCTTCAATGTACATACAGGACACGGCATATTTAGAATTTTATAATATTATAGATAAATAATACTAGAATTTATTTAATATGTGTGTGTGTGTAAGTGACTATTACATAAGTTGTAACATCCCTATTTAATATTATAAATGTGAAAGTAACACTGTTTGTCTGTTACGCTTTCACGGAAAAACTATTGGACCAATTTGGCTGAAACTCAGTACATAATAATAGGTTGGGGAAAAAGTCTTTTCGCATATAGTATGTATGAACTTGTAATAAGATCTCTTTGGCTATACCATTTGTATCTGGCACGTTTTGGTGATTTTCATTTGTTTTTTTTATTGTTAAAATGAGTGAATCTAATGAAGAAATTCGATACATTTTAAAATTTTACTACAAAAAAGGTTAAAATGCAACACAAGCCGCGAAAAAAATTTGTGATGTTTATGGATCTAATGCAGTATCTTTGAGAGTAGCGCAAATTTGGTTTAAGCATTTTCAACCCGGAAATTTTGATATCAAAGATGCACGTCGCTCTGGTTGCCCTGTTACGGATAAAATTGATGCCATTTTTGAAAAAGTGGCGCAAGATCGGCATATTAGTAGTTACGATGTAGCTGGAGAACTGGGAATTGCCCACAAAACGGTTTTGGCGCATTTGAAAAAAGCTGGGTACACAAAAAAGCTCGATATTTGGGTGCCTCATGAGCTCACTGAAAGAAACCTAATGAACCGTGTACTCATTTGTGATTCTTTATTACGACGTAATGAAATCGAACCATTGTTGAAGAAGCTGATAACTGGTGATGAAAAGTGGGTCACGTACGACAAGAACGTGCGAAAAAGATCGTGGTCAAAGGCCGGTCAGGCTTCATAGACTGTGGCGAAACCCGGGTTAACTCGCAACAAGGTGATGCTGTGTATATGGTGGGATTGGAAGGGCATTATTCATTATGAGCTGTTACCGCCAGGCAGGATCATCGATTCTGAACTGTACTGCGAACAATTATGAGATTAAAGCAAAAAGTTGAGAGAAAGCGGCCGGAATTAATCAACAGAAGGGGTGTGGTTCTTCACCATGATAACGCTAGACCTCACACATCTTTAGCCACTCAGCAAAAATTACGAGAGTTTGGCTGGGAGGTGTTAATGCATCCGCTGTATAGTCCTGACCTTGCACCTTCAGATTTTCATCTGTTTCGGTCTCTGCAGAATTCCTTACGCAGTGTCAGGTTAACATCACGAGAGGACTGTCAAAACCACTTGTCGCAATTTTTTGATCAGAAGCCCCAAAAACTTTATAGCAATGGGATCGCGTCCCTACCTACAAGATGGCAGAAAGTTATCCAACAAAATGGCACCTACATACTTTAGTCAAATGTAAATAAACTTTATAAAAAAACCTTTTGAATTTTTATATAAAATGCGAAGAAACTTTTTCCCAACCTAATATACTCGTATTTTCGATGCCGAGGATAGACATAGGATACTTTAAACCTGAAAAATAGGATAAATTTTGGGATCGATTTATGTAAAGGTTATCCCAGGAAGTAGTTATTTTTTGTGATGTGTCAGTTTGGTTGTTTGATAATTTTTGTAATATTCGTCGATTTAAACAATAATAAATACTCTAGGATACTTTAAAGATATAATTGGACTATGCAACTACGATACTAATAATAGCCGATTTCATTAAGTCTTACTTGTCGCATAATAAATAGCCTAGAGCGCTTTTACGACATGTGCATCGGACCAAAGTCCGAGTAGAAATGACGCCTCGTAGTTCAGACAGAACGAGCCGAGCAGTGAGGCACACAATACAAACTATCGTCTATTATTATTATTGTCAGTAAAGAAACTACAATTACAAGACTCAGCTACTGACTTGAGGAGTGGACTGACTTCAAAACAATCGGGAATATGGAAGTCAGTTGGACTTGGTAGCGCTGTACTGACTTCAAATCAATTTACACGTGCCAGTATGAGGTCAGCGCTGGCTTCCTTCGAATTTGAAGTCGGTAGCTGGATCTATGTGTGATAATGTAAATTAGCTTTAATGCTATAGTACCTTGGCCCTGGTGTCGTTGAGCCAGGCCTGCAGGGCGTCCGGGTCGCTGGGCGGCTGCATCCGGCCGCCGCTCGCCCTCGATTCAAGGTTCTCTTCCGGATTCGCAGCCGCTATTATCCGCTGCTTGTTCTTCTCGATGCGCATCTGGACGTTTGTTATTTGTCTCTGAGACAAAGTACAAGTTATATTAAAATTCATTCCACATCTAGCTCATATAATAAATAGTACATGCGCATTTATAAATTAGACACTGTAAGTCATTACTGTTGTACAAATACAAACAGAAAAGTATATGAAAATCTATTATTAACTGTATATTTTTATTTTGGATAATATCAATTGGTAACCTAGTTTAATATTCAAATGCTAAATGATAAAAAAAATATATATTTTAGCAAATAATTTGGAATTGAAATTAAATCATATTTTATTCAAAAATTACCTGAAGATCTTCATAACTCTTTATATCAAATCCTTTAATAGCTTCATTGAACTCATCTGTGTCACCATCTTCTATCATATCCTAGAAACAAAATATCATTATTTTATTATTGACTAGCGTTAGTTACTCTTCGCTTCGCTCGGGCAGGAATTTGACTATTTATCTTTGTAAACCTGCAAGATATTGAAATGAAATTTATAAGAAAACCGCTGTTTTAAACCATAAAATTTAAATTTAAATCCCTTGAGCTGTTTAAAGACGTTTCAGAATGACTGACAGACAAGATTTCTAGAAAGTTATTTTTGATTAGGCATATTAGGGCTCGTATAAATAGCTACTTTTACTCAAACTTTAAAATAGGCAAGACAATCGTTATTTTTGTTGGCATAAATAGATAGATAGAATATGGATAAAACAAATACATAATTATATATTATACTATCAAAGCCCATATAATATTTATTGTCTAAAGCAGGCAAATCACCGTGATCACCACCGCCTATGGTCACCTGCGACACTGTTGCTGATCACAAAAGAATTTTCTAACATCCTTAACAAATATAAGTACCACTAATGGTTCAAAATTTTCATTTATGTATAATAGAAGTTCACCTGTATAGCTAATAATTGGCTAAATTGTTCTTCGTCTTCTGCAAGCCTCTCTTCCCTTTTTCTAGCATTGATCTCCAATAATCTTCTAGCCATTTCTTTCTTTCTCTCTTTCTGTTGTTCAGCTGTTAAAATAAATACATACATACATACATACATAACTTCACGCCAGTTCAAATAAATACCATGTTCAATTTAAATACAACTACAACCAGACATAATTATAATATATGCTTGTAGTTGTATTTAAATGTAGGACTTCACACAGCTTTGCCAGTCAATAATATATTTTGATGTGATATACACAGGAACTGGAAGATATCCCATATTTTGGTATAAAATATATTCTATGTTTATATAAATATACAAATGTGCATATATAGAATAAACTTTACGATAATCTGTACAGTCCCAAGCCCAAAGCAATAAACAAACACTCAAACATATTCATATACACATTTATTTAATAGCAATGACATGGAAGAAGAATTTGATATAATAATATATCAAGTTAAATAGTAATAATTAAAACATTTTTTTTAAACCAAATATGCCAAAAAATGAAAAATATTGAGGCTTTCATATTATGCTGATTTACTCAAACAATGCGGATTGAAAGAATTAAAATAACATAAATAAAAAAAGGAATGTTAAAGTAGTTTGGACATGTAGAGAGAAAGCATGAAAATAGAATCACAAAACAAGTGTATAATAGCATTGCAAATGGTAGATTTGGTGCTAGGAGACCACGAGATACATACACACCATGATCAAATAGCAGAAGTGTTAAAGAAAGGTCAGATATAAAGCACCTCAAATAAAGATGTATGTATAAAGAGATTTGAAGATTCGTCTTCTCTGCGTAGTCTATGGGAAAAGGCGTAATATTTGTAAATGTAGTAAAAATAAACAAAGCTAGCTGAAAGTTTGATCTTTCTTATTTTACATCAAAAAGTGATAGAATAGTGATGTGGTACCATCTGATCAAGTTGAATTCGAAGGGAGAGGTTTCACAGAGCTACATTGTTATTGGAAAATTAATATATCACTTGCCAGTTAATCCTGATGAACTACTAGTTTGTACGAATGGAAGCTGAACTCTTTTGACATTTGCCTCATAATAATCTGGATTCGCCCATTTTCTTATTTCTTCCTGATAATCCAGTGCTATTGAGCAATGCTCGTGCAAGATCTCCTCTACGCGCGACATTGTGATTGCATTCACATGCACCGGATACTTGAGCTGGAGTAATTTGTGGAGGTAAAATATCATCTCACTCCCACCTGGAAAATAAACATAGCACACCTTTAAAGACAAATCATTACTAAACCAAATTACTCAAGAATTAATGTCATATATTTATGTTATTTCTAATTATGTATGTTATAAATATTAATGTCATCATCACAGAGAAATTGTATATGTTGGTATCAGAATATACTACAGACTATCATTATTATCATATCTTAAAATTACATAAGCAACAAGATAAATTTTACACTTTAAAATTCCGTATCTTTATATAATAATCCTTCAGTAGGCGTGTAGTTTGAACTCCTATACAACTGCACTAAATTTGATGATTTTTTGTTGTTCGAAAAGGTCCCGGCGTGGTTTAGAGTTACGATTACATACGGTAGGTGGCGGTACAATCGGGTTCTAGATGTTAATATTTTCATGGCAAGACAACTTATGTCAGTAAAATGTAGATTTCATGGATTGGCTTGCTAAATACAATATTGTATCTATACCTGTTGCATATTGTATGTTCCAAGGTTGATGAGGAAAGTTTAAGGGAATGGTGTTATAATTTCAATACATACAACTGCACAAGAAAAAAATTTAGGAATAAAAACAATATTATATTTTCTATTTGTTTTCCTCTAAAATTAGACATTTTTGTAAAGAAACGGTTTTCTAAACACACGAGATATAAATAAAATCAGCCATTTTGAAATTATTACTAAGCCCTTTTCCACATGTGGACTGACATGCACTTGGCCGATTTTTATTTATCTGCAAATATGTATACAGTTTTTTAATATTAGTTTATTTATTTTATTCTATATGGTCATAAACATGCCTACATGTCCATGCCTACCCCGCAAGGGAACTGGCGTGAAGTTATGTATGTATGTATGTCATAAACAAATATTAGTATTAATTAAACCATGATTCACCCAAATTGATTCTTCTTGCATGTTCAACTATTACCCTTCCTTGTATTACAGGTATTATGTGTATGCTGTGGTAACCACAATTTATGATAAGAGCAGTATCACCAATCTCATTTTTATACATGCTGTACAATGAATCCACTCCGTAACTCACTCCTGGCACACCATAGCACTCAAAGAGCAATTCTGACATTACTGCAAAACAAAAAATATTAATGTATGTAAATAGATACAAGATCTAGTAAATTATTCTGTCAGACAACCTGCAGTCTTCTGTACTGATAGACATATTTATGTATTTATCTATTACATACTGTCAGAAGAAAACTTCATGATAACTATTATCAAATACAAAAGTTCATCACTATTCACCACATTCTGGTGACATTCTACATATATTTATTTTATTAATTATATTAGTCAAAAATATATCTATAGTATAAATTGTAAATTACACCTAATTATTTGTTAATTAAAAACATCTTGTTTAGTGAAAACACATTGAATTTTTATCAAAGCAAAGCTTTTGCTTATCTTAATAGACTTGTATAATTTTATGACTTAATTTGACATAAGATTTTTAATATTATGAGGCAAGTGAGGTGTGTAAGAATAAGCCTAAATGGCACTCTGTTGTTCGTGCCTACCCCGCAAGGGAACTGGCGTGAAGTTATGTATGTATGTATGTATGTATGTATTTTTAATATTATAATGCAAAATAACCTCATTTTTAATTATAGCATACAAATGGATCAGTCACCAAATACTATTAATTAGTAGCTACTTTAACTGATTTGATAGCATCTTTAGTCCAGTGGTCTGTATATTAATTTGTATTGTCAATTAGAACCATGGAAAAATAAAACTTATTTTTATGGAAAACAAAGATTTTCTTTCTTCTTCTTCATTCTTGAGATGAACATAAATAAGAAAGGGTCATTTCATTATTTTCTTTTTTTTGCCTAAAGTGAATAAACAGACAGACATACTAACTGATGTCCAGTGGTGATACTAGGATGATGCATATGTTGTTACAGTTACCATGTGCTGACAACAAAAGAAAATATATTGAGAAAATCTGCCGAACAGGAACCGTATATTCGTGCAGGAATGGAGAAAGAATACAATTTCCTGCGGCCTGGCGGCCTGTCGTAAGAGGCGACTAAACAACCCATAGCCAGGTTACCACCTATACCCTACCGGGTATTTGCTCGACTGGAATGGCGACCACCCCTGGTCTAGAGTATGCCGCCATAATAACCTTGTGTTGTGTTCCGGCATTAGTGACCAGGTTTCAGTCTCGTTTAAGAGAGCAGCAGTGCATTTGTAACACCTTTGGTGTTGCAAATGTCCATAGGCGATGGTAACCACTTTCCATCAAGTGGACCGTCTGCCTGTCTGCTGAACTCCTGCAATTAAAAAAAAAACAAGATTTCAATGTTTACAACAGGATATGATTTCTAATTTGTTAGAATTTTTTAAATTTTAGAATAATTTTGTTACTAAAATATAATAATTTTAGCACTCATGCTCTGAATTATAGGCCTATAGCAATAACCTCTTTGCTCTCAAAGGTGATGGAACATATTATCAACACGCGGCTTCTGGGTTACCTTGAGGATTCCCAGCTGCTAAATATACGGCTTCAACCACGGTCGCTCAGCTGGGGATCTCTTGTTTTATCTAACCAACAGTTGGGCTGAAGCCATTGCGAGCGAAGGGGAAGTACTGGTATTTAGCCTAGATATTGCTAAGGCCTTCGACCAGGTCTGGTACCGGGCTCTTCTATTGAAGCTGGCATTGTATGGGATACCAGGACTTTGAACCTGGCTATCCAGCTTTCTTGATGGGCGCAGCATTCAAGTCCTTGTCAACGGTTGCTGCTCTAACATCAAGCCCAATCCAGCCCATCAACGGTAGTGTATCCCAGGGTTGTGTGCTATCGCCAACACTGTTCGCCTTGCATATTAATGATATGTTGTCTATTTGCAATATTCATTGCTATGCGGATGACAGCACTGGCAATGCACAGTACGCTGCAAACTTCCCTTGATCAATTGTGGAGAAAAGTCAGGTTAGACTTGTGTCTGAAGTAGAGTATTCCTTAGAGAGAGTCTCCAAATAGGGGAGACTAAATCTTGTCCATTCCAACCCCAAGAAGACACAGGACTGCGTATTCTATGCCAAAAAAACTCATTCAAACAAGCGGATCAGTTCTAAGAGGAGTTCCCCGTACCACCTACAAGCGTATTGGGAGTTTTTTATAAAGAGTGTAATAAAATTTCTTAGAGGCCGGCACCATTACCAGGTTGGTACCGTCTCTGGTGTTGCAAACATCTATAGGCGATGGTAACTGCTTTCCATCAGGTGTGTTGTGAGCCTGTCTGTTGAACTCCAGCCATAAAAAAAAACTCATGTGTCAGCACGCTTGGGTGCCAATTTAGTCTAACCTTTGGTATACTGTATTATGCTAATGGATTATTGATTGTTATCAGTTGTTCTCCAAATAAATAAATAAAATAGGAAAGCTTTTGTGTAGCAGTGTGTAAGGTGATAAATGAATATTTCTCTCAAATAGAAATGCATTATTTTATATGAAACATACATTGCCTGCTATAATTAGGTGTGACAAATGCTTCAGTCATGACAATAGGATGTGGCATACAACCATCACTATCTATGCCCAGATGAGAGAAAATATAATCGCAAACTTGTTCCTGGACTTCAAAATGTGTTACAACATTCTTGTCAAACTGTGTTTTTAGCTGAAACCTTTAAAATATTAGATTAGTAGACAGTAGTACAGACTGTCTATAATTGTACTACATTTTGCTCCTGCAAATATCCTTGATATCCTGAAGATATCCTTATCTTCACTTTGAAGATTAAAAGGATCTTTGAAAAAAAAGGCAAAGAAACAAAGTTTGCTTTAAAAGATAAAATGTATATAGTATCTTTTTAGGCTGCGCATTGACACTGCCTGGCATGAGATTAAGGGAAATTGTGTTTAGGGGTATACATGCAGCTTATATGTATATAGACACTAAACCTGTTGACCAACAAGTTTTCAATGAATAATGGGAGAAACAAAAATATCTCTAATAAACAAGGTTATGTCACTTTTGTTGATAAAAAAAAGTGTGATTTGTGTTTAGGAATACACTTACACTTAATATATAAACACTAAAACTATTTTTGAGTTTAATAAATGAGTTTGGAATTAGTTATTATAATTTTAAAGTTCATAATAATAAATCATAGTACTGTCACTTTTTTTACTTTACAATGATAAATGTTAACAATTTGATATGTCAATAATATTGTTGTTTAAATATGAAAATTGATTTTTTTTGTGTATTTACTGTAAGTTTGTATTAGTAATGTTTTTAATGGATTAATTTCCAATGACTAACATGGTGTGTTGGTTAGCTTAGGTTAGTCTTTAGACCAAAGTGCACGGGCTTAGCGAGAGTGCCATGGCAGCAACCGGCGAGTACCAGAGAACAAATTGGTTATCATTTAAAAAATAAGTAGTTATATTTACAAAAAAATCATATCTCAAAAACTACATGTCTTCTAGACATAGAGGTTGCAGAAGGGAGAAGTACTCTTCCTCCCTCTGCCCTCCGCCCCCCACTACTTAAAATTCAGTGACCACTAAGCTAAAGTTTAATCTCTTTTTAAATAAATAAATATGTACAGGTGATATCTAAAATTACAGCTGATAACAACTTACCGTACAGCCTCTATATTAATTATATCATTTCCAATTTGAATAGGTGGTGTTACTGGGGGTTCTGCATCTTTTTTACACCTGTCCTTACGAGGCCTTGCAATAAGGTTTTTAAATATAAGATGCGGCTCTTCATAAATAGACCAGCCAACTCTACATTGGTAAGAACCTGTAGACATTAATTCAAATGATGTTGAGATATTAACCGACTCCTAAGAATTTCTCTTGGTTCATAAAGCTTGAGAATAGATATGTTTACAATTACTACAATAATAACAAAACATTAACTTGCCGTTGTCAATTACTAACGGAATATGTCCAAACTTTAATGTAGGTCCGTATTCATGTACTACATCAGGCACAGTTTTGTAATCCTTAAGCACTAAAATATTATCCATGTTAATTCAGGAATAATTGAAATTTATTAAGTAGTAGTAGTTGTATTCGCCACAAAGGCAGGCAAAGGAATCTTTAGTCCATACAGCCAATTCTGATGTTTAAGTCTTCGTATAATAGTCGCGCAGTTGTATTGTAGGCTACAACTAACGCCATTCAACGGAGTTTTTGTGAAAACTCAAAAGGCCACATTTGACTATACAGTTCACATTTCTCACAAAACACATCATTACTACTCAGAAACTATCAATATCCTACAACTATTGTTCATTTTAGAGTAATTTTACACATTTTTAGAAAATAAAACTGCACAGCACAACGTCTCCTTTCAGTTTATGGCTGCAATGCCATTTATGCATTGATTTTGCCAATGTCGAGTAAATAGAAAAGTCAGGTGACATAAAAAGGAATTTTGGCCGGTAAATTAAAAAGAAAAAGAAAATTCTGCCAATCTAATACACTACAATAAACATAATATTTACAACAAACCATAACAGCAAAGGACAAAACTAAATAATAACTAACTTCAAGCCAATCTAAGTATAATATATATATACAATAAAATTAATATATATATATACTATACAATCTATTATAAGATAATTTTATTCACAGTCAAGAATTTACAAAGAATATATACAAATGATTTATGCGATAAAGTTAAAAGAACACTACTATTAACAGGACGAGGGCAATTAGCAGGAAGAATATCATAAAGAGGAGTAGAAATTTTACGGCAAAAGAAAAAGATATGTTCTATGGAACCTTCGCCCAGACCACACTCACATAAAGAATTATCACGAATCCTGAGTTTTGCTAAAAAAACGGGGGAACAAACATGGCCAAGACGCAAACGAATTATGATGGAAGAAATTTTTTTAGGGATGTTGCGGAAACGGAAAAACCAGGGGAACGAGGGGATAAGGGGTTGGAGATTAGCATAGTGCTTGCCGACAGTTTGACAAGACTTTAACCATAGGTCATTCCATGATTTTATCATTTCAGGTTTAGCGAGGGCTCGAAGATCGCGCGGGAAACACTTGGAATATTTACTACAACCGGCGTAGACAGCTTGTTTGGCACACTTGTCAGCACTTTCATTTCCACAGATGCCAGAGTGACCAGGAATCCAGGCTAGAAATACTTCCAAACCCAAACAGTAACAATTGTAAAGAATCTGCTTAATATGCAAAGAAAGTGGGGAAATTTGGTTGGAACGAAAAGGGGACTTAGAAATATCTTGTAAGCAGCTCAAAGAATCAGTGAAAATGATAGACTTACTAAGGCGATGGGATTCTATATAAAGGGCGGCTTCAAGGATGGCAATAGATTCACCGGAAAAAACAGAATTAAGGGGGGGGATTTTATAGTTGAGGATAATTTTAAACTTAGGGATCCAGACTGCAGCACCAAGAGGACCGTCGTCATTCAGTCTTGAAGCGTCAGTAAAGATAAGAAGCCAGTCAGGCCAATGTTCCTGAATAATTTGGTTGAAAACATGGTTAGCACCAGAAGTTTCTTTGCTTATTCCAAAATTAAAGATGATATTGGGCTGGAACAAAAGACATTCAAAACCAAATTCAAAAATGAAATTTTTGGAATTTTGGAAAAGTTTATAAGGGAGGTTACTAAATTTCTTATAGGATTTAATCAAATTTGTAGGAGACTTGTGACTCCAATAAGGAGAAGTAGAAGTAAGCTGGAGTAAACTATCAAGAAGACCTAAGAGAGGGTGATTAGCGAGCTCAGCCACTCTGAAGAAGAATCTGTCAGCCAGAAGTTGCCGACGTAGGAAGAGGGGGGGATCTAAGCATTCAATCTGAAGAGCATTAGAAGGAGAAGATTTCATGGAGCCTGTAATAATGCGCAGACATTTAGCTTGAATCCTGTCAAGCTTCGATAGGGCAAGTTTGTTGCACGGTTCTAATAAAAAACAACCATAATCAAAATGGCTCCTTACAATGGCATTATAAAGGAGTTTCTGATTGAAGGGGTGGGACCCCCACTTGACGCCAGAAAGAGCCCGCAAAATATTAACATTTTTTTCCGCCTTTGCACAAATGTAATTAAGATGATAGACGCCTGACAATTTGGAGTCCAAATACAAGCCTAAGAATTTAACATTATCATGAATAGGAATAGATTGGTTTTCAATGTGTATATCAATGGCAGGAACAGAACGTTTACGTGTAAAAATGACAGCGGAACTTTTCAGTGGAGAGAGAGAGAGGCCATTATCTGTGAGCCATTGATTTAAATAAAATAGAGCCGAATTAAGTCGGTTGCAAGCATCAGAAAAAGAAGATGAGGTGGCAAACAAAGCGATATCGTCAGCGTATTGCAAAATTTTACAAAAACAATTAACTGACGTTTCCAAATCGGCAGTGAACAAACTATAAAGAAGAGGGCTAAGAACTGAACCTTGAGGTAAGCCCTTCCAGATACGTCTCGGAGGAATATCACAGTTAACAGAGCGGATTAATATAGTACGTTCCATAAACATGCTACAGATGACATTGATAATTCTTGGAGGTAAACTCAGACGAAACATTTTCGATCTAAGTAAGGAAAGATCAACGCTATCATAAGCGGAACAAACATCTAAGAATACCCCTATCACATGCTCGTTGCGAGAAAAAGCAAGATGAATTTCAGAAGTTAGTAAACTTAAACTATCAATAGTGCCAAGACCTCTCCTAAAGCCAAATTGGCTGTTCGCAAGAAGGTCCCTACTTTCAACGATCCATTCAAGTCTATTTTTCATAAGATGTTCCATTATTTTAGCGAGGACAGATGATAAAGCAATAGGCCTATAGGAATCTGACTTAGACGGGTCTTTACCCGGTTTTAATATTGGAATGATTACCTGAGTTTTCCATGAATCTGGAACAGACCCAGACAAGAATATAGTATTAAGGAGTTTGAGAAAAAAACGTTTAGTGGATTCGGAAGATCTAGTAATAAAGGAATATGGGATACCATCGACACCTGGAGCAGAATCCCGGAGATGATCCAAGGCGCAACATAGTTCCGCAAAAGAAAATTCTGAGTTCATTCCACTTGAGTCAACAGTAGAAGGAAGTAGGGAAGGGATACAATTTATATGTGGGACAGAAGGAGGAGAAAGTTTTGAAACAAAATCAGGAAGCCACGAAGGGTCATTAGAAGAAATATTAGGATTATTTTGAGACAAACGAAATGCTTTAATTTTTCTCCATATAAGAGTGGAAGAAGTTCTCGGACAAAGAGACTCGCAAAACGAATGCCAACCGGATTTTTTTTTTGAATGTAGGAACCGTTTAGTACGAGCACATACTTTTTTGAAGTTAACAAAGTTTTCTAAAGAAAGGTCCCTGGAAAATTTTGTTTCGGCTTCTTTTCTTTCTTTGACAGCAACAGAACATTCGGAATCCCACCATGCTGGGGAAGGCAGTTTGTTACACGCAGAATTTTTTAAGGGGATAGACAAATTAGCAGCAGAAATTAGAATAGAGGTGAATTCATTGTAGACAGTAGCAACATTTTCAAGGGTGATAGAAGGGAGAGACCGTAAATTATCTTCAACTAAATTGGAAAATCTATCCCAGTTGGCCTTTTTAATTCTGAATTTTAAAAGAGGTGGGAGAGCTGGGTTTGGAGAGAAAGAATTAGGAAACGAAATTAAAATGGGGAGGTGATCACTGCCAAAAGAATGAGGCAAAACAGACCAAGTAAGTAACCTAGTTAAAGAGGGAGAGCATAAAGTTAAATCTGGGGCGCTAACGTTTTGAGTAGGAGGAACTCTGCGAGTAGGGGTGCCGTCATTTAACACACATAAATCTAAGCCATCTAGCATATCGAGAAAGGATGAAGCAACGGAGTCGCAAAAAGGAGAGCCCCACATAGTGTGACGGATGTTGAAATCGCCTAGAATAATAACGGGTTTAGGAAAAGAAGATAAAATTGATGTTAATTCCAAGATAATATTATTATTAGGATAAGGAACATACAATGAAACAAAAGTAATATCAATAGAGCGAGCAGCAACAATATTAAAGTCAGGAGAATGTTGAACGATAGGAATTTGGGAAAACGAGAACTTTCGATTCATAAGTAGGGCAGAACCAGCCCAGCCATCATCTCTGTCATCTCGAAGACATGAATATCCCGGCAACCTAAACAGGGAGCCAGGACACAACCATGTCTCCGAAATGCCAAAGACCAAAGGGTTAAACCTGTTAAACAGATAGATGAGATCCTGTTTTTTATTTTTAATGCTGCGACAGTTCCATTGCATGATGTTCTTGGCCATTATTTAAAAATAAATTAATTAAAGATGAAACGATGGAATGAACCATTTCTGTGACGTTGTACGGTAAACCATTTTCGAATTTAGAAAAAATATTTAATAAAGTCTTAGTCATAAGTTGAACCAGGTCATCATTTGGAAAAACTTTATTAGTAGGGATATTATTATTAAGGGCACAACCATTAGAAAGAGTCGGGGGTGGGGATGATATTATGCTATTATGCGCTTGGTGGTCGTAAGACTTGCTAGGAAGAGGTTTAGGTCGGCGAACAATGGGAACAGATTTCTTATAAGAGGAGGTAGAAGGCTGAGATAAAGAAGGGAAATCAGGGGACGGAGAGGGTGGATAAATATTATTAGAAGATCTGTTAATGTATACCGGTTTACTAGGAAGAGAAGAGTTAACAATATCAGAGAAGGGTCTACGTACACGTGGGAAACCTTTAGCGGCTTCCATATAGCTTATATTGTCCTGGGACATAGCTAGTTTTATAGCTTTTTGTCGAGAATGCTCGGGGCATTTGCTGTCAGTAGCTAAATGACTACCTGAGCAGAACAAGCATGACACATTGTCAGTGGGGGTATTACAGGCAGAGCAATCGTGAGAACCAGCACAGCGGGAGCAACGGGGAGAGGAACGGCACTGGTCGCGGACATGGCCAAACCGACAGCATCTGTGGCACTGAATAGTAGGTAGTGTGTATAATTTCATTGGCAGAGACATATTAAAGCAATAAACATGGTCAGGCAAGACTTGACCTAATAGAGTAAGAACCACGGTACCAGTGGGTTCCCAAACCGTGTTCCCATCGATACGCTTTTTTTTATTTAGGCGCCTTGCCTTAATTACTAGAGAAGCACCGGAACGACATTCAGTTGATTCAACCAGTTCTTGTAGTGACCACTCCAAAGGAATTTGAGTGACGACGCCCATGCGCGTAATCTGGAAACGAGGAATAGAAGCGGATAGGTTATGAGAGGAAAGAATAGGGTCAGATACAAAACAATTTGCGTCAAGGTGATTTTTGAAAATAACAGACACTTTATTTCGACCAATACTTTTAATCTCATCGACACCTGATACCTTGCTATTGTAAATGATTTGAGCAATCTTAAGAGCTCTCATGTTATTTGATGTAGAGGATTCATCGTTACCCAAACGAGCAACATGCACAATGAAGGGACCAGAGTCTTGCTCAGAATATGTAATTCTAGTGTTGGGTTCGTAACCTGGGCGAACAAATGTGTGCTGAGCTGAGGCAGCAACAAGAGGGACTGACGCGGGTTTTTTTAAAAGAGTATTAATATTGGAATCGGCATGACGTTTATTTGATAATTTTTCGGATGATTGATGAACCGTAGGGGACACGTCCATATCAGAATCAAAAGGTAACTTGCCCCTATCCGGAGGAACATCCTCGCCAACAGAGGACATTATATAAATAGTAATATGATTAAAATATACTTAACTACACCACTGTAACAGAAAAAAAATACAAAAAAATAAGATAAGCAGAAATATTTAGGAAAAAACCGAAAGAAAATTTTCCAATACGTCTATAGTTTATCTGACACCTGCAACTATTGTTCATTTTAGAGTAATTCAAAATACAAATGACAGAATAAAAATAGTACCTAGGGCGCATTCCACTTGTAGCTCACAACGCTCAAAATACTTTTCAGCTGTTCTCAGATATCACGGTCGTTATGGTCCGCCAAGAAAACGTCAATAATGACGTCAACGTTTTCGTTCACAACGATTTATGTCAAGATGTTGGTCGAATAATCCGTTCCACGTGTTAACTACGTGTTATATTTAATGCAGCCTATAAATAATTCTAATTGCCTTTAATTTTGTACTTAAACACTCACAACCAGTAAGAATCATGGTTTCTATTCAATTTTCATGAGTCATTAATAGGCAATTCAAATTTAAGTTCAAATAACATGCAATAAAAGAATTTAAGAAATATATATAATATTTATTAAATTTGAATATTTATTATTATATTATAATAATTCTCATATTAATAATAAAACAATCTTGAACTATTTTATTAAATTTATTGACAATACTGCTGTAAACGGATACATCACCATTTCAAAAAAGCTACGTTCTAATACATGTTTTGTTATTTAACGCTACATAAACATTTTCCGTAGCTATTAGTATTGTTATCTTTCTTCACATTGGATTTAAAAAACTTTACAGGAATGTGTTAAAACAAATATATTTTTATAAAGATTTCCAATATTACATATTGATTTGATAAACATTTACATGTTTAAAACACTAGAATCATAAATAATTAGCTCAAATTTTGTACATATATACAAGTAATGCACTTTTTTAAATATTGTAAGTTGACAGTAATTATTTACCTGTAAAGACAAATAAATAAATTTCTGCTATTTCAAGCAGAATATATCCAAGACATATTATATATATTAATTAATAACAACAATAAAACTATTTCAAATATTTATATATAATAACATTTAGGCTTTAGCTCCGACCACAGTTCCTCCTGCTTGTTTGTCGATTTGCTCTTTTTCCAATTGCTTTCCAAGGTATTCCCTATAACAACAGACATGTCATTAAAAATAAAATATCTTCCACCAAAATATAGACTCGTAAAGTGTTAATTCATTTTCACTTTTCAGCTAGTCAATTTCTAAAATATAGCGACATGAATATCCACGAATTTTTTTTATCGCAACACAAAAAATATTTTTGATAAAAATGACAGGACAATGACATTTCTATTATTTTAACAAGAACGTATCTTCATACTACTTCGATGTTGGCAGAATCAGTGCCGTTTGGAATAAAGCGATATAAATAGATAACATACTAAAAAAATCGCATTTTGATAAAAATGAATACAATGAAAACATACCAGTTGTGGACCATAAGTTTCTGTACAGCGAGTAGGGCTTCATAACGGACATTGGGATCTTCATGGCTCAGCAGGTACATTACGCGTTGTTTGCCACCAAGTTGTTCAATGATGCTGAAAAAATATATTTTTTGTAACATTTTATGTACAATAGGGAAATACGCATGTAATTCAAATAAGGGTAATTTTTTTATATGATCTCTTTATTGCTGTAGAATTACATGTCTAACGTTATTTTTGAAGTGATAACTTCTTACGGGAGGGTAAACCGCTTCGTTACGTAACGCATTACGGCGCCAGTGTGTCTGGCTTCCCTTTCTCTTACTCCTCCTCTCTTACTCTAATCCACAGCGCTAGCCGTATTTCGGTAATTAGATTAAATAATGTACTTACACAAAAATCTAATGTACATATTCAACAATTATAACTAAGAATAAAATATGTTTTATAATCAATAAAAGATTTTATTAATAAATAACCTTATTTACATTATCATATTAATATACATAAAATTTAAGTAATAACCTAAGCTTTTATCAAGTTAAACAATTTCAATATTAAATAGTTCAACTTAGATTAGCTTAAGTTATCACTTCTGTCGGGCGTCCCGAGACCTACACGTTGTTTTTTTATTTAATTCATTTAATTTACAGATTTTCATTAATAAAAAGTGTTAAAAATGCGCTGGACATTTAAATACGTTAAACACAATGCTATTGCATTCTTTCTTCATTGATTTAAGTCATTCTTCATTTCAGATTGTCAACAAAGGGCGCGTTCCTCTTGTAGCTCACAACGTTTAGAAACTCAAGTGGAATGGCTTGTGGAGCGTTGATGTCATAACAACATAATACACTAAAATTACATTGGTTGCTGTATGGTGGTTCTGGAAATTGAGCTTTTGTCAATGTATCGATAGATAGAGATAAGTAATGCTTTGTGGTCAACGCCCACTTCGACCTATCTTTTCGCGTAGGTCATTGTTTGCGCTGCATGATCGATAATAATAACATCAATAGTGACGTTTTCGCGACGACCATAATGACTATGGTCGGTATGTTGAACAGTTGAAGGAGTATTTTGACCGTTGTAAATAATGTGTGTGCGTTGAAATATAATGGCGTTTAAATAGCTCAATTTTATTCGAGATTTTAAATATTTTCTAAAAATTAATTTGGACATTTCCAACAGCATTTCTATTTTTTATTATGATAAAACGACGTAATTAATAATATAATAAAAAACATGCATATTCCCTATTATACATACGAATCTTCACATTGTGTTTATGTATCATAATTGTATTTAGCATAAAACAAACAAATTACTGGACTTCTTGTCATTGTCTATATTGTTATATTTTTTCTTAATTTTTAGATTCAGTAGTTTCCGGAGAAAAAGACGCATGTTCCGAAGTGATATACATAAAATAGGAAGTAGACTAAATTTTAATTTATATTAAAATTTGAGCTATAAAAAGATAGAAATACGTACTGCTTGCCCCTTGGATAGTGGCGCACGTACTCGCCGACGTCGTAGCAGGCGACGGCGAGCACGACCGGGTCGCGGCTCTTCTCTAGCAAGTGCACGAGAGTCCGCAGCAGCTCCTGCCCGCGCTCGTTCAGCCGCGAGGCGTTCTCGCGCCAGAACTTCGCCGACTTGTGCACCGGCGACCACTCAAGCCTGGCCACCAAAATACCATTTATTAATGCCATGTTTCTATCAGGACTTTAAAATGTTACTGATTCACATAAAAAGTATCTTTAAGTAACGGTAACTTTGTAAAGATAGCTGCCATTTCGGTGCGATTTGGTAGCGTTACTTAAATAACATGTCATAATAGGGACGCGGACACATGCTGCAATAAATTCTAATATATTTACCTTATATTACGACTTATTATAACAGGCGCTAAAATAACATCTAATCAGTTAACTTTTAAAATATCATCGTAGAAATAATTTTAATTACTTTACAAACAATAATAATGGGATATTTGATTCCTTTTACTTGTACCTACTTGTGACGTCATAAACAGGTATGCTTGAACAAAATCTTTTGTGTTAAGGCAGTATCTTTTTGAAAGACGATAAAAAGTATGTTTGACTGTCTGCTTCCCTATTGTAACGTTAACAGCGGTATTTTTAACGTTATTTAAAGCGACGCTGTTTTTTTTACAGAGGCAGTGCGTCGGGACTCAGTGGCCAGGACCCCCAACGCATGCGTTGCCCACACGATACACGTAAGCCCATCCATACACCTGTAAGCTAATCACACAGTATGGCTTACCAATACTGGACACAGATTGTGAAAGGATGAGTCCCGTATTGATATATCATATTGTATAATTAGCATTAAGAGGCTTACACAAGCAAAAGTGCACTATATTTTTAATATTGATGCAGTTTCACAATCTTTGTGTATGGTCGACGGTGATGGTAACAAAACTTACTCATAACATTACAGCCCTGCTTTCTATATCTTACTATAAATTCATATTCCTGACATCTTACAATTTGACAAACTCCCATAAGAGTAATTGTGAATTAAAAAATGATGAAACATACCGTCCGCTCTTAACTTCAGTGGCATACTGGTCGAAGGAACTCAAGTCCTGGACGGAGGCTTGAAGGCGCTCATTCAAGTACTCCACATCATTCATGATGTCTTCATCATCGGAACGCTTCTGCTCAAGAATCGACAGTTGCTTCAAAACTTTACACTGGACCATTGCGATACAGTGCTCTTTGGCAACCTTCAATAAAAAATACTAAATTAATAACTAAATAATATTAGTCCATAAAAAACACACAGCTCACCATAAGCGTTCTAATTTCATGGCAATGTGGTAATATAGCCACTACACTGGCTGAAGTGGATTAGTATATTTTATTAGATATTATGTAGAGCAAATTGCCTAAACGCATCATTGTCAGCCAATTTTGAACAAAACCCAAGCTATATGATATGAGTTAACGATGTAATACACCTTTACAATAAAAATATTATTAGGCACATACACAAAGGGGTGTAACAGCGTTTTTATGATTTTGGTTTTCGTCAGTCTAAAATTTAGAATGACAAAAACTTTTACAATCAGATAAAAAACAATATGTTAATATGTCTCAACAAAATATATTCCGCAAATACTTAGTCTGACCGTAAATACTGTTACAATTAAAAAGAAACAAAATATTACACTTGAATTTGGAATCTGTCATTTTTATATGATTGTTTATTGTGTTTTCTCATTTTGGCGCCAATACATTGTACAACATTTTGCGATATTAAAATGGAGTGGGGCGATAAAGAGAACCGAATCGCTGTGATTGCATTACACAAAGTAGGTATGGAGCCAAATGCAATTTTTAAAACTCTCCATACGCTTGGTATTAGTCAAATGTTTGTGTACCGGGCTATTAATAGGTACAATGAGAACTCTTCTGTTTGTGACAGAAGAAGATCAGGTCGTCCACGTAGTGTTCGTACGAGAAAGGTGGTCAAAGCAGTAAGGGAAAGAATTCGAAGAAATCCTGTCCGAAAGCAAAAGATTTTATCTCAGGAGATGAAAATATCACCTAGAACCATGTCGCGTATTTTAAAAGATACTTAGGACTTGCAGTCTATAAGAGAAGCACTGGTCATTTATTAACTTATCTAAAAAAGAATAGGGTGGTAAAATCGAAACAACTACTGAAGCGGTACGCAAAGGGAGGTCACAGAAAATTTTTACAATTGAGCAACATTTTAACAAACAAAATGACCGTATTTATGCTCAAAGCTCAAAGGAAGCTTCTCAATTAGTCGACAGAGTGCAACGTGGGCATTATCCGTCTTCAGTGATGGTTTGGTGGGGTGTTAACTATGAAGGAGTGACTGAGCCATATTTTTGTGAAAAAGGTATCAAAACATCGGCACAAGTGTATCAAGATACCATTCTTGAGAAGGTAGTTAAGCCCCTAACAACACCATGTTCAATAACCAAGAATGGTCCTTCCAGCAAGACTCGACGCCGGATCATAAAGCTCGGTCCCCGCAGTCTTGGTTGGAAACGAACGTTTCGGACTTCATCAGAGCTGAAGACTGGCCGTCGTCTAGTCCCGATCTTAATCCACTGGATTATGATTTATGGTCAGTTTTAGAGAGTACGGCTTGCTTTAAAGGCCATGATAATTCAGAGCCCCTAAAACAATTCATACGATGGGCAGTGAAGAATTTTCCCATAGAAAGAGTGCGTGCTTCTATTAATAACTGGCCTCGACGTTTAAAGGACTGTATTGCAGCCAATGGAGACCACTTCGAATAAGCTTTTTATATTTTAAATGGTTTTATATTTATGTATTAAAACTAACACACTGTAAAACTTATAAATGTTATTTGCAATAGAAAAAAAAATCTTGGTTACAATATTTATGGCAAGACTAGGTACATGGAAATTCCTTTTTGCTTCTACACTATACATCTACAGCTATATTCTAGTGCAGTTTTTTTTAACTTTTGCTAGATCATTCATCTTGGCTACAATATTACTGTTTAATTGCGCATTATTGTTATCAACTAGGCATTTGAAACGGAAAAATTCTTAAGAAAAAGTGATAGTAGTAATCAAAAGAACTTGTTGCGGTCAATGATGCGCTCAGGATATTCATCCAACCATAAACAAATTTTCATGATAATCAGTCAGTACAAGATATTAGAAAAAATATGTAATTATTATTATTAATATTGAAAGTATTCTAACCTGTTGATCTTCAGGCTTCTCGATCAAGTTCCTGAAGACAGCGAGCACAATTCTGGTGACCTTCTCCTTGACAGAGTCACTGAGGATATCAGCCAAGATGGGGATGGCATTGAACTTGTTCATTTTCTCAGCCAAGAGAGGGTTGAAAGTGAGCACCCATAAGCAGAACACCAACTGGTATTGTACCTTGAAAAACAATTAGTTTCAATAAAAACAACAAAGAAAACACTATTGTTAATGATTAATTAAAAACTGTAGGTTTTATGAAACTAGATATAGTATATGTTGAATAAAGGTTGGCTTGACTGTTTAAAGTGGTGTAAATTAAGTTGTAAGGGACTTTTAATGTGATTTTTAATTTTTATTGAACAGAGCTTATGTATGAAGTGATAGAAATACAAGAGCAAATGTCCGCATACATTTTTATTGTTGAGAAATGAGTGAAATGCAGTTTCACACCCCTCTGGTAGTAGGGCACTTGAAATGGAGTAGAGTGCGCTTTCCCGGTTATTCACTAAAACGTCCTGATGTTCATTTCACCTTTTGCCATAGAGCAGGGTCGCGGGAAAAATGTATATGCAATTGCCACCTCTGCAGTCGACGTTATCCCACCCATAATAGAGCTTCTCCATGGGTCAAAGGGAGTTGTAGCCCCCAAAAAAAGGAGACATGTAAGTCAGTCCAACTTAGATGTCTCCTTTTGGTTACACACAGATGGTTCATTTATAAAATAGAATAAGAATATTAAAATTGTACCTACTGCGTTAGTCGTGTGTAGTCGCACATAAAACCGTTAAAAAGTATGTAGTTTTAATTATGGTGTAATAATTTTATATAATTTTAAATTATGATTACGAATCACCTCGTCTTTCGCGCCGTCACTGCATAAGTCCGATATGTAGACTGGTCACATGTTTTCACTGAACTGCTTGCACCGAATTATTAAACGTTGAACAGTTGTCCATTACAAGGATACTTACTTGGAAGTTCACTCTTGAAGCAAGTATAGACAGAAGAGTGGAAATGCCATCAACAGACAGGAACGCGAAGCGGTATTCGTCGACGCGTAGCATCATTTGAAGGCAGCGCGCCACAGACTGGATGTAGTCATTGTTCTGCGTAAAAATCATTAATTGGTACTAAGTTTGGTCTAGACTTTACCAGGTTCCAGTCTCCCTTAAGAGAGCAGCAGCGCATTTGTAGCACCTTTGGTGTTGCAAATATCCATAGGCGATGGTAACCGCTTTTCATCAAGTGGGCCGTCTGCCTGTCTGCTGATCTCCTGCAATAAAAAAAAATAGGATGGGATTCCGGAGTGATAACATTGTTTTTGAATTAAATCAATCAATATGTTAAAGGTTTTTATATTAATTAATGTTTTACTGACAAATTTAAAAAAAATATGTAAAAACGTTCTTTTAAGACTGAATAGATAATAATATTTCAAAAAGCGAGAGATTAATTAATTGTGACGATATTTAGTAATGTTGATATTAGAAGGATCAATCAAATTAAATCAATTTGGTTGGCAAAAATCAACAGGCACAAAATTGGAAAGACACGATTTAAAGACAATGAATGATTAAAGTTTATTTTTATATGCAACACTTTGGTTGATTTATTCAAATTGAAAGACATAAATGAACCATTTAATATAGCCTTAATGTAAGATTTACGAGCATTTCAGAGTTACATTATTTACTGGATCGATTGTCATATTAGTGTACTTCTTTCATTATAGTGTCACCTTAAATAATTTGCCTACTCTAAATATGATTCTAATAATTCAAAAGGGATAGTCAAATTAAATACATTGGACATTATAGTTTTACAGTGTACATTTTTTAAATTACCCAATTTTGTATATCAGACTATACATATGTAACTAAAAAACATGATATTTAGAATTTTAGAGATTATACTTGATTTTTGAAGAAAAGTCAGCTAAAAAGCACCTCAAACGTGCAGGTAAACGTGTAAGCAAGACTGAAATTAATGAAAGTGTATGAAGCGAAAGGTTTTTAACATGATGGTCGTAAGTGGAGCTCCATTGTTTCTGCCTACACCCATAGGAAGCAGGCGAGACAATATGTACTTATGTATACATGATCTTATCTGTCATAGTCTCTTATCTTATGACATAATAATATAATATTACATAACTAAAACATACATAAATATATTTACTATTTGAGAACAATAACTGATGATAATGATAAATAACAGATTCTAATAAGTTTTTTTCACCAACTTACTGACAATTTCGTAAAATGTGGCTTGAAATTAAACTTGTTACTAATAATTGAAATAACAGTATCTTTTGAATAACAATATAAATAGCCTCTTTTATACAAAAACAATTAAAAAAATATGCCCATAAAGTTTTGTAACAATCAATTTTATTTTCAAAAAACTATATTTCCTTATATATCACAGCCACCAAAGCCACGAAATCAGTAACGATTAAAATTAATCATATTAAAATCCCCTATAATTTCGAAGGTAAAAGAAGTGTTGAGAAATTCTAAAACATTATGGCACCATTATTTCTTTTTTTTAACCATTTACAAATCATTGTGTGTTCTCATACAATATATATATATATATATATATATATATATATATATATATATATATATATATATATATATATATATATATATATATATATATATATATACACATATATATATATATATATATATATATATATATATATACACACATATATACACACATATATATACATATATATATACATATATAGATAGATAGATAACATTTTATTGCTCACCAAATATACAATATATATATATATATATATATATATGTATATATATACATATATATATATATATATATATATATATATATATATATATATATATATATATATATATATATATATATATATAGTGTCTTTTCATACCATGCTTCTATATTCTGCTGTTGCCACACCAGAACACATCCTATTCTCTTTCACACAATCCATGAATCTCTTTTTTGCCTTAACTTACTCCTATATCCATCAATCGTCCAGTTTAAGTGTGTTCTTTTTGACACATGATTTTCATGCCTTTATTTAATAATACCCACATGCGATTCATTAACAAAACATCGTAATAGCAACGCGAACGAAGTTTCGCTGGCACATACTAGTATTTACCATTGTATATACCTCTTAATTTTGTAAGAAGGAATTAATTATACAATTTACACAATTTGTAAGTAGAAACCGTTATGAAATTATTTTAAATTTATTTTACATATAAACATTCTCTAAACACACTTATATTAGACACAACATCTTATAATGCATTAACTCTACTTACCTTTACGAAAACATTGTTTGTAGTGGTAGTTATTAAAGCATACACATATAAAATTATAATA
Source organism: Dendrolimus kikuchii (assembly GCA_019925095.2). NCBI lineage: Eukaryota > Metazoa > Arthropoda > Insecta > Lepidoptera > Lasiocampidae > Dendrolimus > Dendrolimus kikuchii. Next base: position 10,837,087 of record CM034403.1, read on the forward strand.
TAGCAATAGATCAAATACAACAATTATTATTAGTAATACTTACGCAATAAGTTAGTCAATATAATGTTAGACAACAACAAATTTGTTTAACACGCAAGTGTTTTGGCGACACCGACATCTAACAGCCAATACCTTGTGGAGGCCAGGCAGCAAATCCTCATGCGGTTTCAGATCGTCAAAGGAGCTGTAAAGGCTGTTGTATTTCTCTTGAGCCCCTCCAGTTTCCTTCTCCCTCTGTCTGTTGATGTGCTTATCGGAGAAATGAAGTTTTTCATGCTCCAACATAACCTGCTCAGCATGCTCTAACTCGGCAGACATTTTCTCCGCCTTGCCAGAAAACAAACCTCTCAATGACATATCAACCGCTTGAACAAAGCCCCAACGATCTGTGATACTTGCTCCAGATGCTCACAACACTTTGTTATTATCAGTGGTTTTAGATACAGATGATTTTTGAGTTATTAATAAAATTTCTATATTTGCATAAAGCACTGATTCATAGAACTACTGCATCATTTTTATGATTCAACTATGGTGTAATTTGTATTGATATCTTTGCCAAGTTATTCTACAACAGTTATAAAATTTGAGAAATTGAGAGACACTACAACATTTTCTACATAAACTGTACTAAGTCATACAACTAGTAGACACAATACAACACTAGCAATATTGACACTGTTAAAAACTCCTTAATTCAATTTCCAAATTAGACTTATATGAAATGTTTTATAAATAATATTTTATATAATAAATATTTTTGTTGTTGTTTAACCAGCCCTAGTAAATCATTATCATTTTCCATTGACTATTTGTATAATATTTTCTAAATTAATACAGCACACAATATGTCACATGTCATTTCTTATGCGCAGTAGTTTTATGGCTGAAAATAATTTACATAGATAATTTCAAAATTTAATGTTTCTTATAAAATGCTCATGAGGTAGGTTAAAGATCAATTCCTATATCTTACCATTCATTCATCTCCCTCACTATTATATAAAATTTGACATAAACTCCATGTATGCAATGTCAAGTTTCTACTGATAATAAGCAAAGTAAATGAACAGTAAGATATAGGAACTGGCCATAAAAGTGCAAGTGTTAGTTATATTATTTGTAATGATTATGTATGTTGACAGATGATATTGAAATGTGTGATACATAACAAATAATGATAATATGTAATCTATCATAGTAATCAAATGCAAAGAAAATAAAACACTGAATGCATCACCCAAGCAAAATATAAAATTAAAAAAAAACAATATACAAAATATGAATACAATAAAAGACAAATTTGATATATTCATAACATGCATATAAAACTCAAACTTCGTGTAACTCTCATGCCTTATAATTACACTTTATACAATATATATATTGATTTAAAATCCATGGTTCAGCATGCATCAGTGATTGACATTATTTATTTGGATAGATGTAAATTATTTATTAATGCAACATTATAATTTGCTCAATTGGGTCAGGATTTAATATTGAATAATATTTTGTTGCAGTTGTTTAAAGGTCAATTAAGGAGAACTACTATGTATATAAGTCTTGTTAAGTCAACCACTGAGACATTGATCCCGTTTGGTGTTGACTTACATTCATCATAAGTTGGTCTTTTAGCCATGAGAGATAGAAGTGGAGGTCACTCTTGTCCATTAGCTGCGGGTGCCAGCAAGCCAGCTTGGCAATGATGCGTGCTGTCATGTGTTGCACAAACTCATCCTGGCGGTTCAGAAGATTCAGGAAGGGCTGCCACACATTGCCAGAGTACCTGGTATCTCGGAATATTTTCACCCTGGACTTATCTTCCTACAATTATTAAAATATATTTCTTAGTTGTTAAAGATTATACTATCTGTGTTACTACTGAATCTCAATAGTATTTTTATCTAGTTAATAATTTTCTTCACTTTAGGAAAAATATTAAAAATAAAAAACTTCAGAAATAGCTTATTTCTATCCTTACAAGCTATTTATAAGTTTTTTATTTTTAATATTTCAATATGAATATCAATTAGACATTATATTGTAAATAAGTGTTATCTTTTCTCGACTATGTAATTCTCCCTATGCAAATATAAATGTGTAATTATAATAAACAAACTTACAGACAGAATGTCGTCAATAAGCACGAGAATATATTGAATAGTGTGATCCTTGCTGATGTGTGTGAGAAGGTTGAGGAAAACATCAGCACAAGCTTCAGGGTTTTTGTCGGGCAAGTCTTTTTGGCCGCGTTGATCCAAGTTCACAATGAAATCATGATCACGCTGCGTGATCATCTGAGACCTGATGTAATAAAGAAGTTTATTATAATAGTATCTAAATTGGAACAAAAGGGTATTTGTCCCTAAATCGGTACTCACTGCAGATAGGATTGCCAATTGATTTGAGTTTGGCGGATTTCGCTGGCCCGAATCTGTAGGACGCTGGTGGCCGCAATCATATCTAGAAAACATTGTGTACATTATATTATCATAGGAACAGAAAATGTTTAAACTTAGAAAATTAAGAACTTACCGATTTTATCATCACCCAGCGACGGTATTAATTTGCTGACATTTTCATCGCCAACGTTAGCCATTTTGGCTATTAATTTTATACGCCTTTGAAATCGAAGCAAAACCCAAAAATTAGGATTTTTGGAAAAACAGTCAAAAAGACAGTCTCAGCTGAGAAAGGTCTTGTGACTATAAAAAGTGAAGTTAGTTACAGTGTATAAGTACTAATTATTTTCTTACCTTCTCTAATGAATACTCTTCTCGCTGGAAAGAAAGAAATACAAAACAGTCTATTACGTTGTCGTTATTGATTTTTAGACAGTAACGATGTAGCCAATATCATGATGCTGTGTATTATTGACAATGTTAACATGTAATATTTTTTTAAAGGGGTCTATTTTATTACTTCGCTATCGCCAGTATTAGTGTTAAGGTGTGTACATATAATAATTCGCGACTAATGGACGCGTCTGAGTGGTGTGGCTTATAACGTATCTGGAAGGAAAGCCCACTGAACTGTGCACATTATACGTCGTAAGTCGCGGACGTGACCTTGAGCGTGCGGACATCCTAATAAAACAATCTGGAGAGTGTGTTACGGTTCTGGTATGCATATTGTTGGGACGCGTTCGACGGACGCATCCAATGGACGCGTCACGTAATGTTACCTTTACCTTGTATTACGGCGCCAAAAATGTAATTTTTAGTCTATGATTAAAACGTAGAAAAATTATAAATTTTATGACTTGGTATATAGCTCCGAACAATAACTAAAGCTATTGTATGCATTATGACAACATTATAATGGTTCTTCTTCTGGGGCATTTTACAGCCCAGCCACGATCTTGGCCCTAGTGACTTATGAGATTGGCACTGAGCGCGACGTTTCGTGATCGTCGTCGTTATATAATCAGTCCGATTACGGACTTGCAATATTTTAAGTACTAAATATTGTACTATAAACTATAGTTAAACACAAGTGCACTATACACTGGACTCTAACCCACTTCTATAAAGAAGAGAAGTGGGTATTTAAAACATCACAAGTCCGTGACCGGACAGATTGTATAAATACTTTTGTTTTTGTCGTCCGTTGGGACACAGTTAGTTATCGCTTACAACGACGAGGTTGTGGGTCGTAGGGGGATCGTTACGGTTTCTATATATAGTTTATTATATGAATAACTTTTATCTGATGATTGCAAAATTGGCCCATAAAATATTAAAGCTAATTAGTATAATTAATGTACTAGTTTATTTATATAAGCACATTTATAGTACCTATATGCGGCTGCACGTATTTTTAGTAACAAGTTTAGAAAAAAAGGTAAGAGTTTTGTAAATGTCCATAGGCGACGATTTTGATATTTTATTTGGGGGAAATTGCCGAAATAATATAATTTTAGAGTGTTTCAGGTATGTATTGTTTGCAATTATATAACGCGCGCATAAGGTTCGCTGATGCGAACTTCCTCTCCCACTTCAAATACCGCGACCCGCACTCACCTAGGGCGCATTTCTCTTGTAGCTCAGAACGCTAAAATTGCTCTTTACCAGCCGTTCTACATAGCGACCACAGTTTTTATAGTTGTCGCGAAAATGTCGCTATTGCAGTTATAATTTTCGATCACGCAGCGCTCACAACGACCTATGTCAAAAGGTGGGTTGAATAATTCATTACACTTGACGCTCACAATCACAACGACCACGCTCACGATCGTGATTTTTTCCCTTTCCACTTGCTTCCGGGCATTACAATCGTAAAGTCAAGGGGAACAGATTATTCGACCTATCCTTGACATGGGCCGCTGTGACCGCTGCGTGAGCGAAAATCATGACGTTATTAGTGACGTTTGCGCGGTGACCACAACGACCGTGGTCGCTATGTGGAACGCTGAAGGATCATATTGCACGTTGTGAGCTATAGGAGGAACGCGCCCCTAATACTGTTTATTCAAGATGAGTTTTTGGCGGGAACTGAAAGGGGACGTTATATTGTGCAATTTTATTTTCTAAAAATGTGTAAAACTACTCTAAAATTAACAATAGTTGTAGGATATCGATAGTTTACTCTGGCATCCTGAGGAGTATGGCACTGTACGGTGCACCCGTCTGGTCCATTGCACTTCACCGCCACAACAGAACCCTGCTGCAACGGGCGCAGCAGGTTCTGGCCGTGAGGACCATACGGGGGTATCGCACAGTGTCGCGGACGGCGGCCACCCTCCTGGCAGGCGATCCGCCCTGGCATCTCCAGGCGGACAGTGGTGCGCCGCACCCGGCAGGATGCCCTAGCTAGAGGCCTGACCTTCTGTCAGGTCGAAATCGAGGCGATCAGGAAGCGAGAAACCGCCTCCATGATCGCCGTCTGGTCTCAAGAGCTCGACAACCCTGCGGCCTATGGCGGCTACACGGTGGATGCAATCAGGCCACAGCTGACGGAATGGGTCAACCGCACCAGCGGCACCCTGACCTTCAGGACGACACAGATACTTACCGGATACGGATGTTTCGATAAGTATCTGTGTCGCATTGTGGGCTGCTTGCCTTCCCCGGACTGCCGCCAGTGCAGCGCGCCCGACACGGCGTTACACACGCTTGTCGAGTGCGCCGCATGGGCGCCGCAGCGTTTCGAACTTGAGACGCACGTAGGTCCAGTCGACTCGCTCTGCGACTTGGTCAAGGCCATGCTGCAGAGCAGCGACAATTGGGGGGCTGCGGTTACTTTTTGCGAGACAGTAATGTCACTCAAGGAGGCCGCAGAACGAGACAGGGAGAGAAGTCCTGCAGCGCGTGCCAATGCGTCTTCTCGAGGTCGCCGGCCTTCAGCTGGCACCCGGAGAGGCAGGTACGCGCATTACTTCCCTCCCTGAGTTAGGTTCCGTTTACCGCGGGGGGCCTTTAGCTTGCTAGGAAGAGCAAAGGACCTTCTACCCCCGCACAACGAAGTGGGGTGTGTTCTCCCAGGGCACACTCCAGGCACTTTATTGCGCTGGATCGGCTGGGCGTAACTATGTTCTAAATCTCAGCCTTTCCAACACATTCAAAGCGCAGGGTCGTCAGGGAGGAGGGGGTTTTTAGTGGGTATTGGGGTTGCTCGCCCGTGCAGCAACGCTCGGAGTCCTCCACACTATTCTGTGACGTCGATCGCGGACGGAGCGCTGCCAAGAGCATACTATTGCTGCAGTTTTATCGCCCCCGACCGACGCGTGTCGTTCCCCTAGCAACGACCCAGTTTGTGCGTAAATCGGTTAAGCATTTTCCCTCGCCTCAAAACAAAAAAAAAAAAATATATCGATAGTTTTTGAGAAGTAATTATGTGTCTTTGTGTGAAATGTGAGCTGTATAGTCAAATGTGGCCTTTCGAGTTTAACACAAGAACTCCGTTGAATGGTGTCAGTCACTGTCAGTGGCTTCAACACAACTTCACAACTGATATATACGTTTTATCTATGGAGCGCGGGTCATCATCGGCGAAACTGGGAGGAGGGTTCATCTCATCGGCAAATATATATTGTGCGCGCAGTGAATGAGCTTAAGTGGCCTATACACGGTCCTGCATTACAGTCCGCCGCGTAATACAACTGGGAAATGCATGCAAGACTGAGCGCGATGCTTCTCGAGTCCTGGAAGGTTCGTCCACCGTTTGTAGTTCGTCGCGCATAACGGTCAGTGGCTAGGCGGCCTGCTTTGTTGCAAGCAGGAGCTTGAATTTCATTGCCAGACAACATTAGTGTGGCTAACGCAGGCGATTTGTCGCTACTCAGCGTGAGAATCGGCGATGCAAAATCCGAAAGGCGACCGGTTGCCTATTAAGCTACTACAAAGAAGCCATTTAAATTAACCAAACCATAAACGAATATAAGCTTTTAATAAACATTACAGCCCCCTTAAGGAATATGGGAATAAAAAAAGACATAACGGAATAGCAACTTTCTTTTTATGTCCTACTCGTTACTCGAGTGAGAAACAAAACAATACTGATGACAGACTGGAATACTGTACCGTGTGTGAGCTACATCCTGCACGTCCCGCCTACTGTGCAGGTCCGTGTATGGGCTCGACATACCTAATTAATAATAATAATATATTATACCTATTCATATTTTATAATATATAATAGCCTTGGCGGAATTTGTATACTTTGTGATTGTAGTTAAAAATAGTGCATCGATTGATAGTAAACAAAAGGGGTGTTAAATTGTGAAATATTAATGAAATGTTTCTGTAATCATTGTAATGTAGAACGAATACAAAAATACTATTTGTCAAAACGAAAAACAGAAAAGCACTTACGATTATACTGTTCTTCGGTTTCTTTTGGTTGTACAGTTGGCTCCATTATTTAAAGAACTTAGGCTTTACTTTAAATAAAACATTGGATATAATTTTGTTTAATGTTTGGATTCATTCATAATCATTTAAAGGAGAAACGATAGTTTTATGTATTGCAGAAACATTCTCCTATGCTCACTTGAATTCGTGACATTCGGCTGTAAATAAATTTGGGAACTGGCCAGTTCTTTAGTCATGACTACTTTTCAATCAGAAGATTGTCAAAGTAATGACCTAAATGAGTTATTTCCGATGTCTACTGAAATGCTGCAATTTCCATTGGATAACTCAATGCAAATTGTATTTACTGGTTATTTTAATGGTTTTAATGTCGAAGTGAGATCTGTTGAAGAAATAGCATTATTACACCACATGGGGTGTTTTGGTAAAGGATCGGCGTCTCGATCACAGCCTAAAATCGCTGAAAACGATTCAGATCGTCAAATAATGAGAAAAAGACAGTTTTTCAAAAGAAATTACTGGTACAAAAAGTTTAATAGTCAAGGAAATAAAATAGAAGCAGATGAATTTCTTATAAGTGCACGTGAACTAGCAGCTAAGATTGGGGAGGATAGTAGTAAGGATTCTGGGAAAGATGTCATAGACCTGGTCTCTAGTGATGATGAAGATATGGAAGTGAATGATGACAGTAATAATGTTTATGAAATAACTGTATCTTCTGACAAAACAGATCATATTGTGATAGTACCAAATAGTGATTCTGAAGAGGATGATTATTTTGCTAATTTAAAACCCAAGTGTTGTATTAATAAGATAAAGATACAAGAAAAATTAATTTTGAGTTTAGAAGAATCATTCTTTTTAATTTATGGCCTTGGATGTCTTCAAATTGTTAATACTGATAATAGTTTATTGAATATTGAGCAATGTTGGACACTATTTGATTTGACTGATAAGAAATTTATTAAAAGATATGTGGTGTATCATTATTTTAAGTCAAAAGGATATGTTGTAAAACCGGGGATAAAATTTGGTGGTGATTTTTGTAAGTATTAACTACTAAAGAACTGTATTCAGATTGACTTACATAAATATTTTGAATCTGTATCCTGAGGAAACTATTATTAACTATTCCATTTTCTCTTAAGTTTTTGGCGGAAACTGAAAGGGGACGTTGTGCTGTGCAGTTTTATTTTCTAAAAATGTGTAACATTACTCTAAAATGAACAATAGTTGTAGGATATTGATAGTTTTTGAGTAGTAATATGTATTTTTGTGAGAAATTTTAACTGTATAGTCAAATGTGGCCTTTTGATTTTTCACAAGAATTCCATTGAATGCAGTCAGTAGAAGGCCATCAGTTCAGCTGAGCAATATGAAGATTTATTTTACATCAGAATTGGCTGTTTGGACTAAGATTCCCTTGCCTGCCATTGGTTGTGGTCTTGCTATCACCATACTTTTAAAATATAGTAAAAATAGATTGTATATCTGTTTATATAGTAATTAATAACTATTTTATATTATAAGTTAAATGAGTCAATAATTTAAGTTATGACATCACAACTTACTATTGGCAAACAAAATGTAGTGAGCTGCTGTTTTGTAAGATGCTAAAAATGTCTCAAATGACTGTCAACTAGCCTATTCCGCATATACACAACTGAAAAGCTGGTTTCGAGCTTATTCTTAATATAAATATTGATAAAATTCTATGCTTAAAACATAGATTTACTATGTTTTTAGCACAGAATTTTATGTGATTTTTATATCAACATTCTGGTCACTTTTCAGTAGCTGTGACCATGGATGACAAAGATAATTTAATTAAATATTCTTTTGTTTCAGTATTGTATGTTGAAGGACCAAGTGTGTCTCATGCAGATTATATTGTAATCATTAAGTCAAATTTAAGGCAATTTGAATGGGTTTCTTTGCTTGGTCATATAAGAATGGCAACTACTACAGTAAAGGTGATTTTTATGAAAATTATTTTAATTCTTACAATATGTAGATGTATCTGACAACTCTTTAATCTTTTTTAGTTTTAATACTATGAGTTAAGACCTAGCAATAATCTAGCCCTAATAATAAATTATTAGGGCTAGAAGTATACTTGTGATTGAAGGTAGATATATATTGAATTTCATAATAATAATAATTTATTCTCTGCACATTTTTCTATGTTCCGTAAACATTTCAATGGGCAGACACCACAGTCCCCATATTCCCAGACTCTTAGTACCACTTAGCCCAGTACTTATTGTTCTTATTTCTTACAATAGTCCTACACTGGCCCCAGGGCTCGTCCTTGGGTGCATTAGTATATAGTGTAGACAGGGATAATCGCCGGTCAATTTCACACCACATTTACATTAAATTTGTTAAAGGGCCTCTATGTATTGGCCTTCCGGCCCCATACAAGCCCTCTAAATGTCCGGGCCATTTTTATGGCCTGTGGTCTTCAAAGACATACATTTATTTTCCACACTATGTTGAAGGAACAAAGTTTCACAACAATGTAACTGAGGATTAAAACTGGTACTTTTCAAGGTATTGAAGAATGGTATAAAAATAACCTTAAAAAAGAAAAGTACTGGAAAATTATAAGTAACATCTTGATTGTATTTACCTAAGTCTTGCTATTGTGTAAACATAAGTAAAATGTGACATAAAAGTTACATCACATTTTACTTATGTTTTCCCTTTTGTATTATTAAAATATTGTATTTTTTTTCCAGGAAATTTTAATTGTAGAAGTCATTGAACCTATAATGGAATGTGTGAAACTTCCCGACAATTTAAGTTCATACAGTGTAAGGGTTTTATTATTAAATAGACATTTACCAGTTTCAATAAATAATACTGATTAAACTTTTTCTTTATTTAAATTATACTATCAACTATCATTGCTTTATTTTAAATTAGGCTCTTTTTATAGGCTTCTTCACACCTGTTCTTCTATATTCACTCCTTTCCTTTAAATATTCTTCAGTACATAACTGCTTAAACTCGTTATTGTTATACCAGCTAGATAAACAATCTTTTAACGATGAGTTTTCTTTTCTACACTTCACAACCATAAGTAAACTAGAATCCTTGCAACATTTTTCAAATTCAGACACTTCTGTGGTGCATTTCTCCTTTTTAGCTTTATCCCTTATCAGTTTTGGTATTAAAACTTCCTTTTCCACTTTTCTCAAACTTCTATCATCAGGATCACCTGTGAAGAAGATTTGCTCATAGTCATTTGATTTTGTTATTTCTTATTCAATAAAACTCTTATATACCTAAGCCGTGTGGACCTTCTGAATATTTCGGTGGTAATACACTTTTATTTTCAGACATGGTTTGAGCTTTTAATTTATTTACAAATAAAGTATAAAAATCAAAGAATTTATTTGCACTTATTATAATTTATACTAAAGACAATTAATAAGGATGTGATCTGAGATCGATTAATCGAAGAATCGATCTTTCGGGCCCAAAAATCGATCTTTTAAATCGATATAATAATAACTTTTAATTACGGCGAGTAAATACAAAGTACCTCGTTGGTGTCGTTAGTTGTTATACAGCTGCTCTATTCTTCATAATTTTATCAGTTCATATTGATAACAGAAAATGGTGATCAAATGACAGTTATAAATTATGACAATGACGACTGCCGATAGTTAAACAGCGGGTTTTTTTAAAGGCAATAGTTTTGTGCATTTACCAATTTCCAATTATAAATTAATTTATACTAATAAATAAAATTGAAGAGTCCGTTTCACTGAGTTTAAGAGAGTTTTTTAGAGAGATTGTCTTTATACTAAAATAAAATTATATCCGTGATATTACATGAAGGGTGGGAGTTTCATGGTGTCGTACTTATTTACTAGCTTTTACTTCTTCGCTCGCTTACAACAACAATACTTTTTTCCGAGATGAAAGGTACCCTATATCTTTTTCAGTATACCTAACTATGTGTGTGTGCAAAGTTTCAAAAAGATTGGTTGAGTATATAGTGTATAGAGCGTGAAGAAGTAACAAATATACGAGCTCACTACTCCATGGTACTCAAAACATTGAACGAAAAAACAGTTTTTCATTTAATTACTCAAAAACTCGCGAGATGATTGTGTGCTTAGTTTCATACGCTTCTCTTTAATAAATAAATAAAAAGTTACCGTTTGTAATCTTTGACTTTTATTATTTGTTGTCTTTGTTGATATTGCGTCATTTTCTACTGGTAAGAACAAAAAAACTATTTATCATCACGTTCACTCAATAGCCATGATGTATATGAGTATTGTGGGATCATCTGTTCCTTGTAAGTATCTTTTTTCGATTGCCGGCAACATCGCAAGTGATGAGCGGAACTACTTGGATCCCAGTAGACTTGACTGACTGTTGTTTTTAAAAAGCTTAGATATTAAACATTGGGAGCTATAAACTATTTTACCTATTAATCTATGTGACTGTTTTGGAATGTGTGTTAAAAATTATTTTTTGTTTTCGTGTGGTCACATTTAAATTTCATCAAAATTTGTTTAGTCGTTTTTATACTTAATACTTCGATATGGTTATAAATAAATTGTAATTATTTAATTACCGAATTCGAATTTCCCTGAACTAAAAATTTCCTGATTTTACTAATAAGAGATCGTTTAATACGTTATCTTTTTTGTTTTTCATAAAATGGATTTATATTTAAATGCAGACAAAAAAAAAACGATTTTTAGTTTGGATTCGAAATGATTTACAATTCGATCTTTTTCGGTAAGAATCGGCAACCCTAATTATTAATCTAGTACAGATAGGGTCTCCAGATTCAATTTACGAATACCCAATATCCGCCAAAAAAAGTCCAAAAATGATACTATTTCAAAAACTCCCCATACATAAAGTTGGATAAAAATTGGATAATTTAATTATAAAATACTTGATTACTTGATTATTGACATCTGTCAAATGGGACTTCGTAATTGGAATAGAGTTTAATATATTTATACAAGAACAGAGTTGAGCTAAATCTCATCAAGTGGAAGAGAAGGATCGGAAAATCGCCAAAAACGTGTCAACGGACGCCGCCTAACACCTGTTAAAAGTCGTGTATTACATACACATAGGAGTAGGACCAACATCATTTGTTGCTCTTTGTTTGCAATCCGCCGTGCGCATTATGATCTAAATTCTAAAGCCACGCTCTTTTGGCGATTTTCGAAGGAATCCAAGCATTTCACCATTCGACTAAATTTCTACAAAATCTTCATAGCCATACTGTACTGTATATCACACATACTGCCAGCTTTTTTTTATGTTTAAGGCTTGGCAACGAGGCCTTTAAGCCAGGCGCCGTTGTATTGTAGGCTACAATCGACGTCATTCAACGGAGTTATTGTGAAAACTGGAAACGCCACATTTGGCTATATAGTTCACATTTCTCGCAAAAAAACAATTATTACTCAAAAACTATCAATATCCTACAACTATTGTTCGTTTTAGAGTGATTTTTACACATTTTTAGATAATAAAACTGCACATCACATCGTCCCCTTTCCGTTCCCGCCAAAAACTCCTACTGCCAGCTTTGGACTTCGTTACTAGACTCCATCACTGTTCCGCATGGCAGTCCTGCGGTAGGCATAACTTGTAAGACTTAAGGCACTCTGCTCTGTGTTGCCGGACACAATGCAGGCTGCTAAAACATTCATAATCCTGCATTACGGGGAGCATTGCTAAGCGGACTGCTATGCCGGATATTCAATGGCCCTCTTCAGCCTGTATCAGATTTTTTTTGAGGAGTTTTTGGCGGGAACTGAAAGGAGATGCTGTGCTGTGCAGTTTTATTTTCTAAAAATGTGTAAATTACTCTAAAGTGAACAATAGTTGTAGGATATTGATAGTTTTTGAGTAGTAATTATATGTTTTGTGAGAAATGTGAACTGTATAGTCAAATGTGGCCTTTTGAGTTGTCACAAGAACTTCGTTGAATGGCACTAGCTGATTACCTACAGTTCAGCTGTGCTACACATAGGCTTAAGAAAATGAAGAAACTATATTGTAAACTAAGATCTGGCTTAAAGGCCTAGCTGCCAAGCCATAAGCTTAAATAAAAAAAAGATTTTTTTGAGTTTTTGGCGGGAACTAAAAGGAGATGTTGTGCTGTGCAGTTTTATTTTCTAAAAATGTGTAAAATTACTCTAAAAAGAACAATAGTTTTAGGATATTCATAGTTTTTGAGTAGTTAATAGTAGTCATGTGTTTTGTGAGAAATGTAAAGTCAAATGTGGCCTTTTCAGTTGTCACAAGAACTCCGTTGAATGGCACTAGCTGATAACCTACAGTTCAGCTGTGCAACACATAGGTTTGAGAAAACGAAGAAACTACATTGAATTTAAGATCTGGCTTAACGGCCTAGCTGCCAAGCCATAATTTTTTTTTGTTTATGGCTTGGAAACTAGACTTTTAATTAACCTATTTTTATTTAAATCCAAATATATTTTTAATTTATATAAAGGTGAAAATAATGTGAATTTAACAAATATGGTGTATATAAGCGTGAAGTTTTTGTTTATAAATGATAAGAATACTATTTTAAATCTCAGATTAATAATATAATTCATTTACTCATGAGGTTGCATTTTCGACGTGGGCTGTCAATCTCAATTTCTCATTTTCGGTTGTCATGTTCAGTTCATATCAAGAAATATAATTATCGCGTATCATTCGTAAATTGCAGATTAATTAACAGTTTCCGTTATAATTTACAAGCTGCTGTTTTGTTTGAATGATTACGTTAGTTAGTATAAATTTTTATTTTGTAATAATTAGTTTTCAGTTGCCTTTGTATAACAAAGATCTCAAGTAAAATGAAGTGTGCCGCTTAACTCAAAGTTATCAATTTGCTTCGTTTTAGTTTGTAGAAGATAGTACGTGAGCGATGGATCGTTTGTTGCGTCTTGGCGGAGGTATGGCGGGACTATCACAGGCGCCACCGCCAACTGATGCCCCAGCAGTGGACACGGCCGAGCAGGTGTATATCTCGTCCTTAGCCTTGTTGAAAATGTTAAAACATGGTCGTGCTGGTGTACCCATGGAAGTTATGGGCTTGATGTTAGGTGAGTTATCTACTTGAAAATATCAACATTTATTTGACTATGATTTATAATTTTTTATTTACATCTTGCAGTGTCAGTTTCCATTGCAAACACTGTTTGTTTTTGTAAATGTTGATATGCTATAAGATTCTCCAATCTTTGAATCAGTATGAGTGAAATTGTTAGTGTTCTGGGTACTGTACTCATAAGTGATGATCTAGTAGTCATAGTATTTTAATAGGATAATTTTTATCAGTAGAAAATTAGCTTCACAAATTATAATATCCTAAATATAGTAATGTTACATATTGTTTGTCAATAAAACATGTAAGTAGATAAAGATTTATGTACTTGTTATCCTTAGGTGAGTTTGTGGATGACTACACAGTTCGTGTGATTGATGTATTTGCAATGCCTCAGACTGGGACTGGTGTATCTGTAGAGGCTGTTGATCCTGTCTTCCAAGCTAAAATGTTGGATATGCTAAAGCAGACTGGTCGTCCAGAGATGGTTGTTGGATGGTAAACATTTTTTTAAGTTTATTTCTATAAACAGCCTTTTTTGCATATTTTTCAATTGGATTTACTTTAACAATATCCAGAATAAAAACTAATGTTACCAAGTGGGGAAATGGTTATTGTAATAATATATGGACAGCTATATTTATAGTCATTGGACTTGGATTTAGATATATTTGCAATATATGCTAACTATTGTGTTTTAAAGGGTATAAGTGATTTGTTTCATAAGAATTCAATTCAATAGTAAATATATGTATCTTAAATACATTTTCAGGTATCACTCCCATCCTGGTTTTGGATGCTGGCTGTCAGGTGTTGATATAAACACCCAACAGTCATTTGAAGCCTTGTCAGAGAGAGCGGTTGCTGTTGTTGTTGATCCCATACAGTCAGTGAAGGGCAAAGTTGTTATTGATGCATTTCGCCTGATTAACCCTAATATGATGGTTCTGGGCCAGGAGCCAAGACAAACCACATCAAATCTGGGGCACCTCCAAAAGCCCTCTGTACAAGCATTAATCCATGGGTTAAATCGCCATTATTACTCCATCAGTATAAATTACAGAAAGAATGAGTTGGAGCAAAAAATGTTGTTGAACTTACACAAAAAATCCTGGATGGATGGTCTCACTTTAGCCAACTACAAAGAACATTGTTCCATCAATGAGACAACTGTTACAGATATGCTTGATCTAGCTAAAAATTACAACAAAGCATTGGAAGATGAGGAGAAAATGACTCCTGAACAGCTAGCCATCAAGAATGTAGGCAAACAAGACCCCAAGAGGCATTTAGAGGAGAAAGTTGATGTTCTTATGTCAAACAATATAGTCCAGTGCCTAGGAGCCATGCTTGACACAATGGTCTTCAAATGATGTTCATTTCAGATGAGGATAAGGTTCTAGTTGTAATGCTGAAAATAAAACATTTCAATCTCACAGTTCTGCCCCTGTACATGATATAATACCTATGTACTGTTTTAATTTTACTAATTATAAAATAAAAGAATTTGCAATAAATTTTTATTTATTTTCTAGTAAAATAGCCTTGTTGGGAAAATTTGTTTTCGGATATTGTCTACTCTTTTCTGCACTATAGGGTAGTTTTCCAAATTTATGAAATCAATGTCAAACATTGGTTTCAAGAGGTTCTGGGAATTGACAAGGTCTTTTATTATTCTATGTACTTTGTGGAAAGATTTGTTGGGGTCGTCCATTGTCACCTTACAAAGCAAAAATTATAGTAATTAGACATCAGTTCATGAAGTACCTTACAACAATAACAGATTCCATATGCTATATTTCTAGAGGGTGTCATTTTGATATAGTAAACTATAGCTAGCCTTAACATTATAACCATTATTGGCTTAAGTGCTGCATAATGTATTGATTTTTTAATGTATTGTAAAAAATGTCCATAAGTGACATAACCACTTTCTTTCAGGTGGGTCATCAGCCTGTTTGCTGTATATTCTAGTAATAAAAATACCAAATAATGTAGCAGCCTGTGTCACTGTCACAACTGATATGGAATATATGTGACCGCTATAAAAAAGGTTGAATATGACCATTTAATTTTCTTTTTCCATTGTATGGGTATGGCTAATCATACTAGATTAGCCATGCCATGGAAAACTAATATTTACAGTTTTATTTTTCACTGGGCCCATTTCATTCCTAGTATTCTTCCATGGTGAATATCCAGGATGCAGCTAGGAGCTCTTTAGGGTTTAGGAAGGATTTCGACGGGCTGGCGGTTATGAACTAGGATTGCTACCTCTTTATGAGCGTTCAGCTCTATATGAGCTGAAAAAGCACTAGAGTCCACTGACGATCAAAATAAAAAATCGAGCAAATGCAGGTAGTACCACGCATATCCATATGTCCCGTAGTGACGAAGAACAACCACAATTCTTGTCATTTGGCTAAGAATCTGTAAAAAATATTTTCATCGAAAATACCTCGTATCTGAAAAACTAATCAACGAATTCGAACGAAGTAATTTTCATTGAAAGTATCTTGTGAGCTGCCAAGGAGGCCACCATCAACCCTTTCTGAACAAAATTTGTTAGTAGCGAGTTGACATGTATGTAATAATACACTCTTCCGGAACGAAGTGTGAACTTGTCACAGTTAACTGAATTGTAGGCAAATAAGGATACATCCTCATGCGACAGATGGCGTGGTACGTGTATAAACTTTTGTAACCGTCATGGCAGAATATTTTGAGAGTTCGCGTACTTATTGCCCGGCTACCTGGTTCGATAGTGAAAGTCCGCGTACTAATGGTTCGGGGACTATGTTCGGTGATGAAAGTCCGCGTATTAATGGCTCGAGGAATCAGTCATGAAAGTTCGTGTACTGATGGCTCGATGACTGTTCGATCCTAAGAGATCGTGTACTTATTGCTTAGCGACTAATTTCGATCATGCAATTCCGCGTACTAATGATTATAATAATAATGTTACCATAATAGTGTCACGCCACATTTACATTAAATTTATCAAGGGGCCTCTACGTGTTGGCCTCCCATGGCCCGACGCAAGCCTTCCAAAAGTCCGGGCCATTTTTATGGCCCGTGGTCTTGAAAGATATATATTAAGTTACCTTCAACCCCTTTTGTCAACGTCCAAACAAAGCAACAAGCGATATTCAACTTAACAAATTAAGTAAATTGTAAGATACATTTTTACCGTTATTGTGATTTCTACTTACTGTATCCCAAAACATTCCGGGACATATGCGATGGATATCTTCATAGTCATCTCTTATATTAGTCGTTTCAGTTTCGCATGGTGTCTGAAATGTTTTTGTAATATTTATCCGTCACTCAAATGCGAATGTTTTGTTTGTATAATCATATCAGTCCATAAACCTTCCATTGCCGGACTCGGATTCTTAATTTCTGGGGATGATGTTGTATTCGTGACGTTTGCTCAAGATGGATTGGCGGAGTTCACACATGGATAACCATAATGTGCAGATTTCTTCGCGATATGTACAACGTGTCTCAGGATTGAAGTCAACATCATTTGAATGAGATGTAGCAATATTACCCACTGAGTTATATATAACTTTTGTGTAATATTTACCGTATGATAAAAACCCATGCGACGTATAATGGATTCCGGGTTGTCGACGTTGGTGTCGTGACGAGTTACAATGTCAGCTGAAACAAATTAAAATGGGACAGAAAATATTCTATTTCCATACTAATATATAAATGCAAGAGATTCTTTCTTTGAATTTTCGTATGTACGTAGTTTTTGTATAATTTTTCTGAAGCATCATACTAAAAAATAAATATGTTATAAGAAATTTCATAAAAATTAGTTCGATAAGTTTTGCTCTTTTAAAATCTAAAATTTCATCCATGCCGACCGCATTGGCGACTCCATGGCGTGAGGTGTGTAAGAATGGGCCTAAATGGCGCTCTGTAGTTCGTGCCTACCCCGGAAGGGAACTGGCGTGAAGTTATGTATGTATGTATGTATCATACTAAACACTACAATTTTATATTTATTCTCGGGAACTATATATATTAAATGTAGGTCTTTATCAATCAGCAACTATGACCTTGGGTAGTATATTGGGTGACCTGCGTACGCGCTGTGCGAGACCGACCGAGCCCGAACATTATCGTCCTTTCTTCACCGGCCACAGGCCGTGAGACATGATAAAAATCCTATTAATGTCAACGTTATGCTACTGCTTCATCTGGGATAATGTTATAGTTATTGACCGTTTCACGCGATGGTTTTATGCGTAATTTGAGATATGATGTTGTTATTAAATTATAAATGACGTAAAATATTAACAGATAATGTGTGTGTACACACTAATGTATCTATTTGTTAACGGCGTTATTTTTAACGTTATAAAAAAGGCGCATTTGACCACTATAACACATCGCAAAGTGACTTTATTGCAACATTATAAATTCAAATTCATGTATTTTTATAAAGCTTTGTTATAAAACTATCTATTACGCTTGCGCTCATACGCATAGCGACCCTTTAGGTGTGTCTGGGGGGATGTTTGGCCCATCCCATGGTCTGGCTTCTTGGAAAAAATATTGAAATAGTACACCGAGTATCATATATAAAAATCAAGAGTGAGATTATAAGTAGAGGTATATCATTTTCTTGGGATCTTTAAAGCGTCTGGTAAAAATTGCCGCCGATGGAAAGGTCTGGCAGTATTGAATACTAATGTTTAACACTACGTTTTGAAACATACGTAAAAATAAATTCTGAGACTTAAGAAAATTGAGTGCGGTTTTTACCTACCTTTATTTAGCACCTGGTACCTGTAAATTGGCCGTAGGGCCAAGCTGGCAGATGTGCACACACTACTAACACTACTTAACTCCCATGTATTTTATTCGTGAGAATATAAGTAAGGTCTAGGGGCCCCGGGATCTTGCTCCGTATACTTATCTACTCGCATCAGGTTTGAATTTTTCGAGAATGGACGATTATCGTGTACTTTGATAATTATTAATTTTATTTTATTCTGTAAGATAATATCTATCTCGGAAAATATAAGAAATTCTGGGCGATATATTTATAAGCTAAAAACCATTCTCAAACATAACGATAAGTTGATACTGTCGTCTAGGGACGTATTTAAGGCCATGGAGTCGCCAATGCGGTCGGCATGGATGAAATTTTAGATTTTAAAAGAGCAAAACTTATCGAACTAATTTTGATGAAATTTCTTATAACATAAACTTTCGATATTTATTTTTTACCATCGGAAAACCTACCTACATTATATCAGCCTATGTATCCAGTTACTGTGTTAATATGCCAGATGGCATAATTTATATTACATATACACAATTGCGGAGCAGTTATAAAACTTTATAATTTAGTAAATACTAGATCACCCGAATACTTACATTCTCAGTGTTCGGTCTAAAAGCTTTTACTTAATAAGCAAAGAGAATAATAATATTACTTTGTTATTACGAATATAAAGTTTTAAAAGACTTGAAAAGTATCAAGTTCTTATACACTTAAGCAGCTAGTAAAAACTTGTTTGATATTACTCAAAGTAGAAAATATTAAGCATCCTTACACGGCTGGCATGTTAGATCACCACTAGTTTGCATTACTCCGGTTTCAATAAGGAATGCAAGCCAAAGTCGGAGCAGTTATAAAACTTTATAATTTAGTGAATACTAGATCACCCGAATACTTACATTCTCAGTGTTCGGTCTAAAAGCTTTTACTTAATAAGCAAAGAGAACAATAATATTACTTTGTTATTACGAATATAAAGTTTTAAAAGACTTGAAAAGTATCAAGTTCTTATACACTTAAGCAGCTAGTAAAAACTTGTTTGATATTACTCAAAGTAGAAAATATTAAGCATCCTTACACGGCTGGCATGTTAGATCACCACTAGTTTGCATTACTCCGGTTTCAATAAGGAATGCAAGCCAAAGTTCGAGGTCATCGATGGACCCTCCAGCGCCCTGGCCGCGTATCGGCCACGGAAATTTTGTGCTGATTGATCTCGCGGCTTTAGCTTTTTCCCCTAGATATAGAACACAAGTTACAAGTTTTAGACGAGAAGTCGAAGGGTAGTGTTTTGCGGGGTTTTATTGTCAACAACACGCATGAAATTGATCAAAGATGAATCTACATAAGTGATTCTATAAATGAATCAAAGAAGAATTTTCTTAAAGGCCTTTGTTACCCTCATAAAACCTAAAGACAATTTTGTTGAGTTGCGAAATAAAATTTGTGATTAACTATAAAAAAAAACTATTTTCATTTCTTTATTTTCTCGATGACAGTTCTAATTAGATAGTTGTAGTGTTGTGACCAAAGTAATGATATCGATCGCATATATTTATTATGTTTTGAACAAAGACAAATACAACAAAAACATTCTAATATATTTTTCAAGCTGGGAATACTTAATGGCCCATCGCCATTTTGTGTTTGTTTTAATCTGTCATTCGCAACAAGACGGTCGTGCTATATAGTCACTACATTTCTGTTCGCTGAGTTTTTTCACATTATCCATACGTTACGTTGTGTATTTTGTGTTCCTCCGTGTTGATTGCTGCCCAGCTGTCAAATATCAAAATGCCTAAAGGATCTGTTCTGAAAAGGCAGGCGAGAGAACTGGTAATCAAGGTTCGTAATTACTTTTACCCCCTATTAAGCGGGCCACCATTTTGATACTCTGCTGCGGTAATCCACTGTCGCAAGTACAAGAGCGTGTTGCGGCCGCATTAGGAATTAGTAGACCTACTGTTTCAAAAATTACTATCGAAGCTTACGGCGCAAGCGGCATGCAGGACAATAAGCTTCGTACGCCGAAGAAAAAACGCCAACCACGTCGTGTAACATCGGTTGACAACTTCGACACTGACGCTATTCGCCGTCATATATATGACTATTACTTGCTCAAAGAAATTACAACACTTAAAAAACTTGTTGTTTCTTTACGTGAATGTGGTTTGTTCCATGGCCAAAAATCGTCATTAAGCTTGGTTTTGAAAGAAATTGGATTTTCTTATAAAAAATCGGACGAACGTAAAATATTGATGGAGCGTCACGACGTTGCTATGGCTCGCTGCGAATTTTTGATCGAAGCCAAAAAGATATCATACATACATACATACATACATAACTTCATGCCAGTTCCCTTGCGGGTAGGCATGAACAACAGAGCGCCATTTAGGCTTATTCTTAACACCTCACTTGCTTCTTTGACATTCATAACTCTTGTCATGCACGCTCGTCTGTTCTTAAGGCTCCTGACATCACCTTCAAAGATATATCAGATTGGTCAAATGTTATTTTCACTGACGACAATTGGTTATATGAAAACCATACAGTATCTAAGAACTGGACTGACGACACCGCCGCTTTCACTAGTTCAGTGCCAATGGGAAAAGGTGAACGCCTTATCATATGAAATGCAGGGTCTACGAAAAGATTCGTGTCAGATGCTTTACTGGCCTTTAAATCCAAGAAAACAGTGGACTACCACGAAGACTTTTTTTTTTTTTTTTAATTTATTATCCAATATGCTTACATTCATATACATTACATTCACATTTGAACTGTGGCACAGAAACCTCATGGGTTTATTCGTGCCGCAGGGAGTCGTGTACACTATATTTTTATTTTAATAAATAGGAGCAGAGGCGCGTAGGGGTTATCATCATTCTAGTGTTTAGTTCCGATTTGATAATAAAGCGGAGGGGTATCATCATTCTAGTATATGGTTCTCATTTAAGTCCCAGGACTGCACATGATGGTCCGCTTTGGGAATCAGTATATAATCTTTTAAGATTATACTTGATTAATTTATGGTTATTTTCGTACTTGGTTTGCAGGTCCTCTGGGAGATCATTTATAATATTTGGTATCATATATTCCTCGCGCCTTGTCCCATACACATTATTATATTTAGGTATAATATATTTACATGTGTCAGATCTCGGTCGCATCTAATTAGGTCTAGTCTTCTGTACTAAGACTTCTGGTTTGTTACATTCAGTTAGTACTGAAAATTTAACCTTGTCAAAGATGCTCATAACTATAATAAAATGAACGCGGAGATTTACGAAGGATGGTTTAAAGAAATGGTGCAATCTCTGGAAGAACCGTCGATAATTGAAGACATGAGTGAATTAAAAGGAATATGTAACAATAGGTAAATATTGATAAATTGGTCTACAAAGCTCTTTTACTATCACTTTGCTACACATATAACTCCTTCATTACTTACTATTTTCAAAATCAAATTCAAAAAGCGTTGTTTTAAGTTCTAATATGGTTTCCTTGCCTGTTTACATTACATATTTTACATATTACATTTTCCTTTAACGTATTTTTTTTAATGTCACAAAACTCCTTCATTCACTCATGTCTTCAATTATTATGGACAATGCTACATATCACTCCAGACAAATTGATAAAATGCCGACGCAGGCCAATAAAAAATAAGAGATAATCGAATGGCTCCAATGTCATGGCGAAAATGTGGATAATACTTTATTAAAAGTACAATTAGTGAATATTTTAAAATCGAAAAAAAGCCTCCCGAAAAGATACATTACCGACGAAATAGCTGCCGAATGTGGTCATTGGGTTCTTCGACTTCCGCCGTATCATTGCCAGTACAATGCTATAGAACTAATATGGGCACAAATCAAAGGACACGCCGCTCGAAACAATACCCATCCGCCTTTTACGGCAAACAAGATGTTAGATTTATTAAAAAATGCATGTGCGGAAGTAACCGCCGAACACTGGGAAAAAATTGTGAGAATAACCCAAAACATTATAGCGTCGGATTGCGAAATTCATGCGGCATTCCATAATATAGAAGTACAGGAACTTATAATAAATGTTGGGGAGAGCTCATCGAGTGACAGTGACGATTCATCAGATTTTGATTCAAATAAATAAATAAAGAATCAACATAATATAATTACATCTTGTAATGAAATGTAATATTAGTTAATAAATTTGTACAAAATTATCCGGCAATAGTTTAGTTTCTTACACTTTGTAAAAAAATATCGGGTCTGTCGTATGCAAAGAGCCTATGTTCGAATTACATTAAGTATAATAAGTACAGAAAGACCATAACATATTATTATGTTAAACAAATTCACTATTACCTACAAGTTAGCAAATATGCTCCTACCTTCTTTGCCTATAGGTTCAATGAAGAGCCCTGAGGTGTCTAAGTGCTCCTTAAGTTCATTTTCGTTATTGTCTTGAGAACTAAATGTTACTGATTTAGAAGATTTTGAGCTGTCAGGAACCATAGACAAACCTGCAAAAGCATTCAATAGTTCAATTACTGTACATTGTAATCCATGCATAGGAATATCCCTGTATAAGCACAAGCAGTGCAGTCATACCGCGTATATAAAGAATTGTAGTTTTATAAAAAAATAATTTCTATATAAAAAGCTCTATTTGACACTTAAGAATGTCAATAGAACATAACTTTGAATGAAACCAACAAAACCGAAAGCCAATAACAATTAATTTATTTTGTTGATAATATACATACCTAACTTTTCACTGGTGCATTATATAATGTTATAAAAGGTATTTTAATTATTATTTTCCTCCAAACAACGAAATAATACGAAAATTTCATTAATTCCGTTATGTCGTTTTAATCTATGACGAAGTCCCAAAAACAGTTACCTACTAATGTGCCTTATTTTTAATTTTAGTGTTGCTGCCAAAGGGTTGTTGCATTTTATTAACTCATTTCGATTCAGAAAAAAACTAAATACATATTTTTATTCCAAAATCTTAGATTATGTATGTATTTATACTAAAACAATACTACATAAAACAAAAATAATTGAATACATATATATTATACGGGTGAAATCATAAAAATTTCAATAGATTAATTGAGGTGCGTGATAGATGCGTGCGGTACGCGAAAGGCTATGTAAGACAAAACTTTTGCGCTCAATATCCATTTAGTGAGGTATTTTTGTGACGTAAAAAGTAATTAATTTAAAATAAATCAAACGATCACAAAGTGATATAATTATTAATCGATTTCTCTTGATAATCGGCTATCTTGGTTAACGATTTGTGGGTTTCAATCCCTTAATATATAGTAATGAGAACTGTCAAATAGTGCCTATTATTTTGTCATAATTATAGACTCTATATAGATTGTCTACAAACGGCTACGCGATATCCGATTATGTATGAAAAACCGTCTATTAGCGTTAGGAAACATACATACATAACTTCACGCCAGTTCCCTTGCGGGGTAGGCACGAACAACATAGCGCCGTTTAGGCTTATTCTTACACACCTCACTTGCTTCTTTGACATTCATAACTCTTGTCATGCACGCTCGTCTGTTCTTAAGGCTCCTGACATCACCTTTTGCTAGTACATGATCAATTTGATCATGGAAGGTGTGTCGTGGCCTTCCACGACTTCTGCATCCATCCACTTTTGCATTGTATATCTGTTTAGTCATTCTTTAATCATGCATTCTTTCCACATGCCCGAAACACCCGAGCCTTCCTTTCCTTATCTTCACCCCGACACTCTCTTTCAGACCAACTCTCTTTCTTACTTCGGTATTACGAACGCGGTTCGCGAGGTCACTCCGTAGATTTTGCGCAGTGCTCGCATCTCGACCGCGTTTACTCTACTTTCATGCTCTCGCTTCCATACCCAACTCTCGGTTCCATACGTGAGCGTAGGCACCAGCACCGCGTTGTGTATGGCAAGCTGGGTCTTCTGGCTGAGGTTCTTAGCGCCTAGAAATTTACCTAACGCTCCATTCACACTATTCCCCAAATTCACTCTTCTTTCTATATCAGTGGTGTTCCCTTCATCCCTGCTAAAAGCACATCCAAGATATACAAACTCATTCACTTGCTTCAGCATAACATCATCGACCATTACCCTTGCATTCGTTCTGGTTTCTTCTCTTTCAAACACCATAACCTTTGTTTTCTTCGCATTCAAATGTAAGCCTCTCGCCTGACAGTCATCTTTCATCATTGTGGCTAGTGTTTGCAGTTCTGATGGCGATTCGGCTAAAAGCACGACATCATCCGCATAAAGCAAGGTGCTTACAACTAGATCACTCATCCGCACCCCAACATCCATCAATCTTATTCTCTGGAGACAATCGTCCAGGTATAGGATGAAAAGCGAAGCCGACAGCACGTAGCCCTGCCGGACGCCAATATTGACGTCAAACCAGGGCGACAGGCTGCCATCCACTCGCACTCATGCCATACAGTCCTCGTAAGTGGACTGCACAGCACGCACCAATTGGCCATTAATCCCATATCCGGGCAATATGTCCCAGAGGTCCTTACGCACAACCCTGTCAAATGCTTTCTCTAGATTTACAAAACCGCAGAAAACCTTACGGCGAAATAGCCAGCTGCTTGTCTACGATATTGCGGAGAGAGAAAACTTGATCCATAGGAAACGGACCATAAAATAATGTTTGGAGTAGTTTAGACTATTTTAAATACATACATTGAATTTATTTTAACATTAATACCCATCTATTAATAATTTAAATTCAAATAATATTTATATACATATATAATATATATTTAAGTTAGGCCATTTAGGGCTGCTTGCATAATGATCGCCTTTAAATAAAATTAGTTAATCACATTAAACTGCCTAAATACGTTTTAGACAAAACGTATTGACAGTCCTTTAAACGTATTTAGCGGCCTATTTTGCGTTATTCAAGACGCTAATTGTATTTAAGGGTGTTAAATGCGTTTTGTGTTTCTTAAATAAATTTAAGTAACGTTATACAAGCGGCCCTTAGTATTCGATTGTGACGTTTAGACTACGTTGAATTTACTGTTCGTTTTTTTAGGATCCGCATCGTAGTGTGAAATTGTTACTTACTTAATCAACATATCCAAAGTAATTTTGTGTTAAGCCATATGACCGAGAATATTCATTAAGTACTTTTAATATCCGCTACGCTGATCAAACGTGCGCTCCTTATTTGCGTACCAAGACTAACATTGATCTCAGTTTGCGATAGAATACATAGAAACAGCGCTTGCTCCTCTAATACACTCAGAAAAGCGCTGCCAGCTTTAAGCACATCGAATATTTATGTTACTAGCTGTTTCCGCGATTTCGTACACGAGGTATTTCAACAAATAGTAATTTTAGTTTTACTCTAAAACGAAACAATAGGTACCTATAGAATTTCGATGAAGTTGAAATAACCGACACCGGTTAAATGAAAATAAAGTATCAATACCTGAAAATTTTGTATTCTCGCCGGATTTGGCACATGTTGGCATGGTACTCCAGGTGGAGGTGCTTGTCAAGGTGCGACGCTCTCGATAGGAAGCCCTTGATAGGGGCTTGGTTTACTGCCGGGCAAAGTTAGAGGTGATTAGGACGCGGGAAACCGCGACCATGATCCAAACTTGGCAAAGAAATTTAGAATCTCCTACCTGTAGTGATGGGTCACGCGGAAACGCGGGCCTCTGACGTTTAGGATGACGCAGATACTTACCGGGCACGGGTGCTTCCATAAGTATGTAAGTGCGGCGTACTAGACATTGCGTTCCATATGCTGGTCAAATGCGCTGCATAGCAACCTCAGAGATTCTAACTCGAGGCCATAGTAGATCGACCCATCGATTAATTGGTTGAGGTTTTGCTTCACAGCGACGATTACTAGGGGGAGTTCTGCGAAGCAGTAATGTCTCGTAAGGAGGCTCTCGCAAGAGAGGGAGAAGGGTGCGCATGCGACCCCTAGACGCCGATGACAGTCCGGCTTCCGGAGGTGTAAATGTGGTCTAACCCCCCCCACAAAGGGCCCAATATGGTACGAAATGTATTCGTCCTCAGTTAACAAAAAAAAGCATGTTTGTAACGGTTCCATAGTCAGTTTTTAGCAAAAAAAATACGTAATTGAATTCATATTGCTCTGAACCCTGCAAGATTGAAATAGATCATACACGAAAAAAATCAAATTGCCATTTTAATTCATAATTTTTTTTATTGATACTCCTTGAGCCATTTGGGAATATGTTCAAAAGAGTTCAGGCACACAAAATTTTCAAAAAGGTAATTCATTTTTAGGTTTCGTATAATGAAGAGGTTTCTTTAAAAAATCTATTTATATAATTTTTTTATCTCATTAGGCAATTAAATATTATTTATTGGCATAGAGTAGTTATTTGATTTTTGTTTACCTACTCCTTCGTGTTTGTTGACCCAGATAACTAAAACTTGATAGCAGCGGACATCTTTACGCTAGAAAGGATATTTATGGCATCTCGTAAATGTTTAAATACTAGACAGTAAAATTTATTCTACACATTTATAAGTAAGAATAAATCAGATTCGATTATTGAAAGTGATATATTTCTATAATCGATTTTGCTATCCATTGTTTTGCACAGTCCTACAATATGGGGCTCTTCAAAAAGGGTGTAAGGAGATATAAAGTTAAACGAGATAGTCAGCCCATTGGCTCCCTCCCTTTGTTGGATCCTCACAATTTATACTGATGTGGGTAGTTTTGTCAGTGCCGCTGGCTTTCGGTTTCGCCGCCATTGCGTGGTGGCGAAACTAGTGTCCAACGCACGCGAGGTCAGTCCGGACGTTCCGTTTTCTCCGTGCCAAAGACCAAGTGAACGCCTCACATCCTATTCTTTATATATAAGCCGTGCTTGCTCTTTGGTGTGAGTGTGCCATAATTTAAAACCTAAGTACCATACGAGGACTAGTTAGTGTCGTGCACTTTCTGGAGCTGTCTAGCTGCCCCATTGGAGGTGGATTCCGAACTTAGTGGTGCTTATTACACCATTGGTTTTTGTCAAGGATTTGGCGTACCTCTCATTCCCTTGAATGTAACCTACAGTCCACAAAACAATTACTCGAACCAGCGACGATGTGTGGGATCCGTGATCCAGCATAGCACTCCCTTAATTGTGCAGATGTGTACGAACAGCGGTAACTATAGTACACCTACCTTACTTATCAGCGCTAACTTACCTCCCATCAGGTGGATCTTTTGTCAGTTGCTCTATAAACAAAGTAAAAATATTACCTTTCCAAGTTGATGATGCATATCTGCTGAAGTCAACGCTTTTTCGACCAGTCACACTGGAATACTTTTCTTGTGTATCCGGTTTTGTACGAGATTGGCGGATGTCACCGGGTCTAGAAAGAAATGGTTCAGATTCAGGATTGTAAATTTTTAACTTGAGTGTAGTTTTCATCTTATGGGACGATTTATCAAAATTATTAATCTAATTGACGATTAGATTATTAATTGCTAACAGTAATGAATTTAAGTTGAGATCCTCGAGCGCTGATTTTTTTTATGGGTGACAAATTTAATATAGGGATTTAGAAGACTGGCTATGATATAATTTCTTTCAAAGTAAAAAGGCGTCTATATTAGGTGAGGCTTAATGCCCAGTGTTTTGACCAGTGCTGCGCCTCTGTAGACAACCCTACTTTTTCAAATACTTATTTGTATGTTTAGTAATAGTTTTCATGTTTAGTTATTTTTGTCTTACAGTTAAATCGGCTCTCGAGTGTTGTGTATTATTGGCACTGAAGAATTGGACGTATGTAGGGACCAAAGCTAATGTTTTGGCTACATACAACTATATATTTATTATTATTATATATCGTCAGTGCAGGACCTTGTAAGTACATTTTTTGATGACATTATTTTAATCCTCAAAATTGTGATATATTGTTACATTTAATTTTATTAATTGCATAGTTTTAAGGTTTATAATTAATTTTGTTACGTAGGTACCCTCTTATTTCTGAACGATATAAGTCATTTACAAACATTTATATCTAAACGATACAATCGGCCATTTCCTTAATTGAACAATATTTTTGACATATTTTTATCTATTCAGTGCTTAGCGCCTGTTTTGTACCTATAGTTTTCTATAATTTATCATAATTATATGTAACAATATGTATCTTTAATATTATGTGGTAATTGTGTAGATTATAACTTTAAAACTTTGAATATACGTTATTCACAACATTTTATTTTCATGTTGGCAGAACGGATATATTTTTACTGTGTTCGATTTATTTTATAACATGTAGAACTTTGAACATTATTTTCTATAATATCTTATATAAAATATTGTCTAAAATTTCCAAACAATAATGTAACAAATTCCTGTCATTCATAATCCTTTCCATTAAAATAGTTTATCAATGAATTCAATCCGCTATCAGCTGTGCCAACTTGCTAAGGTTTCTTATACTGTAAAATTGTTGGAGGGAAAAATGTGATAAGATTTTAATAGGTGGCGAGGTGTTCTAAAAATAACTGTTCAGTGTGATAGTTCAGTGCATGAGTTGTATTTGAGACGTAAGGTTCTCTTCTGATTATAAATATAATAAGCAGTTGCTGTTCGTTTATTATCATAAAGCGTTCTGAGTTGTTGCATGTATTATAATACACCTTGTGATAAGTAACCATTTTGACGAAAAAAATGATGTCACCGAAAGACTTAGTTACAAGATCCTGCACTGACGCCGGCGATATAGACCTCACAGAGGCTGGAGTTTTGACAATAACTGCAAGTGGTAGGAAAATAAACAAATACAAAAACTGCGACATCGGCTTCCTGTATTAAAACTTTGGATCAGACCAGATAGAAGACACCAGTATTTGTATTTGTCCAAGTAGAGTATCTCTCAGAGTTTGTCATATGAAACCATGTCGAAGGCCTTTAAGAAAACACTCAAATATAGGTAATTTTCTGTTCGTATAGTACATGTGACATCCTGCATACTGCAAATGTTCTATGCTAAGAGAGTTATGTCCAAGTGATTTCCCACGTGTTATATTTTTACTGCCGCTAATATCTTCTTTACACTGAAATTCGGTATTAGTGCATCTTTGGTACACTTCCTGAAATATGATGATGCCCACGTCGCGTCGGTCCCAAAAGGGAGTCAATTTTGAAATGATTTTTGAACAACTGAGCTATGTGGGCAGGCTCATTAATGCCCTCGACACTATCCGGCAAACTCGATACGATATATGCACTGCATAGATGATTTTGAGAAAATCAGAACTGGAATTATGAGCTATATGGGACTCTCTATTGTACTGTATCTATCTACTTACTTATTCTCATTATGAATTTTTTTTACGAAGTTATAATTTTTATAATGGTTATAGCATAATGATTTCGATTAGTAATAGAATTTATTTTAATTACTTTTTAACGTGAATCTTTTCTTGGTGTGAATTTTGTCCATTGTCATAGCTGACGTATTCATCTATACCTTGCGATTCTTTGTATAAGGAATAGATACTCGGTTCCATTTGACTATTTTTATCGTCAGCTCTTTTACAGGCTTCTTCAAGTGACGTAGTGCTCTATTGCTCAGTAGAAAATAAATCGAGGCATTATATAATAATAATAATTAAATAATAAGAAATATAACTAAAATTAATAAGTCAAAGTTGAATTAAACTTATTCGTTCTATCTTTATAACTTTGAGAACATATTAATTATAATCACGAGGTTAAACATAGAATACTTTTTATCTTGAAAAATATAACAGGAATAGCATGCATGGAATACCAATTCTAACACCCAAACAAAGCCTCGTGGATATTCTGAATATTATGTAATTAAATTATAGTAGAATTACTAAATAAACACAAATCAGACTGTTTATGAATTTAGTAACTATAATATTTCCTATTCGTGCCATAAATAGTTTTACGAGAGTTAATCGGATACTTCAGTTAATTAAACGGCGTAGGCGTTGTAATATCCTTAGTATAATGAAAATATTTACATACCGAAGCTAGGAGAGTGAGTAGATTAACTTCTTTAGCATAGTCCCGCACAGCTTTTCTTATTTCGCTATCCATCATAAGGGAACATTCTGACTCTATCACAAACTCACTTTGTTCCTTCTCCTCGGGCAAACACTAAAGACAATAAGTCAATCATAATCATTAAATTAGCCAAAGGTATCAAATGTTATTAATATTACCAAAAGAATTTCGTTTATGATCCCCGTAATAATAATTCTGCCAGAAAGCAAAACTTGAAGAGTCGATCTCTCAAAAGGAGTCTCAAGGGACATTCGATGCTGATTGGCCAAATTTCGGGTTCTGTAACAATATATTACAAGATAACGATAAAGGTTATTTATTGTAAGTGCATTATAACTAAATGTGATTGTTTTATATACGTTTTCCGGCTCTGCTGTCTTTTAGTTAGGGTTCGCTTATCTGTATACGAAGTCAGTATCAAGTACGGTCGGCGGCCACGTAATTTCAGCATCAAAGCTCCCAGTAAATCCATGCTTACAATTCTTACTTTTCCGTCTTTTATGAAGGCTTCCTCCCGACCTATATTGCGACAAACACTTTTTAGACGTTTTCACGAATCCGCGCTGATTACGCCTTTATGGAAATATTATGTATGAATATACTTAGTCCGTAAGATTCTCCGTCCATTTCGCTGTAAGTAAGAAACTCGCCAGCGAGAAGCATATCATCGAATTTGCTGCGGGATATTTCTATATAATGATCTGGAGAATGGTATCTTGCGGTAGTGTGTTGACGTGCCAGTGTAATGTTTGAACTACATTCAGACGCCAGACGCCGCGCCAACGTTCCTGAGGGACCAACCGAGACGAGTCTCGAATGATAAACTTCACAGACAAAAGAGTTTCTTTTAACTTGATTAAAAATAATGAGGACAAATGACATAGAAATGTTGGAGTTTTGAGGACAAGTTTTAGATGTTATACAATTACCAGTATATAATCGTAATGTAGCATCTCTTGTGGTTTTATTTTAATTTAATCTGATTCAAATGTTTAGTTATTTTAGGTCAGCTTTCAATTACTTATTAGTCATATTTCATAGATTAGAGTGTAACTTAATCTTGTATCGCTAAAATACATCATTAATGGAGAAAAATCCAATTATATATTTTTTGTACATACTTTAAAATATATTGTAGAAAACATGATTTTCCATGTTCTCACAAGAAATCTGTTGCAGAGTTTTAGTAAAGCTTTCAACACTTTACGACTAACGAGAAAGCGGGTTAATCCTACTTGCTTTTATACCGAGAACTTTATGTTTTGAAAAGTGCTGAATATAAATTTTGAAATACCTCGGCATCGGCTAAAGGATATTGTTTCTCGACGTCATCAAAGACCTAATACTCGTAAAATATGTTTATTTGCTTTAATTAAACTAGTTAACATGAGTACCTTTGCCAACGGCTTCGTAGCCTACGAGCACAACAATAGGCACTTCGGTTGTATCAGCTGGTGGTATAAATGGCGACACACGTGCTCTGGATAATTGTTCTATGTAAAGTTGTCGCAGCAATCGGCGCGTTGCAAACACAGTGACATCTGGGGCCATGTACATTTTAGAACTTCGCTGAATGGAAATAGAACATAACGTAAATATCACACATACTTTTCTAATTTATTCTTATCTTTGAATAAATTTTCATTATTATAATTTATTTTCTGATTTTTGAATTATGCAGAGTTTAAAATAAACATTGTAATCCTTCTCACTCACATATTTTCAAAGTTAATGGAAGGACAACATAGGAAAAAAGCTCAAATCTGTTGATCTGTTAGATTCAAATATAATGGTGGTGAAAATGTATCACTGCCTTCATGTTCACCGTAAAATATGATTAGTTAGATTTGCATGTTTTGATAGACTAAATTATGCTAATATTTAGTCATTTAATAATAATAACCTGATCGACAGGGTCTAGTTCCTCAGCATCTAAGCTAAGTAAAATCGGAAACGTTTTTATAACTACATCCTTGTAGCCAGGCGATGAGCAAACTGGGTTAGCTCGCAGATCCAAAACAATAAGCCGCCGCATTTGCTGCATGTACACGGCGAGTTCTAACAGCATACTTAGGCGGTTGTTCCGAGCGTGTAGCTCTCGAAGCCTGGAAAGATTTTCGCTTGAACTAACTTGGCAACTGTGTCAACATTCTAAAACATTTCTATTTAATGTTTCATGAACATGAAATGCTTATTTATTACTTCATAGAAGTATTATTTATTCTAAAAGAATTTAAACAGAACTATAATAGACTATTTATTTATTTAATTTATTTGGGAAACATACAATAATTATAATTCTTACAATATAAAACACATAACTACTCTGAAAGATTAGATCAAACGCAAAACACCTTAATTAAATGTGATGACTTTGTGAGTAGTATAAAATTTTGTTGACGGTCAAACTGCATCAAATTCGTGTTTTATGATTAGATGAATGAAAATGTTAAAGTCATCATCATCATCCGAGCGTTAAATCCTGGTTGCGTTCGGAGCGATCACTTCGACGCCCAGGGTCCGCTTTCCTACTCTTTCTTCTCCACTTCGCGCGATCTTCGGCATCCCTTGTATTGAGACCATTGGTACGCATGTCATCCCTCACAACGTCAAGCCAGCATTTCTTGGGCCTACCCCTTCGACCGGGACCTGGCGGAGGCGGCATGGCTAGACATTTGTTCCCCACGTAACTAGCCGGTTTCCGTAAAACGTGGCCATACCAGCGTAAGCGACTCTCCTGCAGTTTGTCTGCTATGTCACGGACGTGAAGGCTGCCGCGGATGCGGGAGTTCCGGCCGCGATCCTTTCGCGTGACTCCACACATCCACCGAAGCATATTCATTTCCGTGACACGCAGCTCCTGCTTGTGTCGCTCAAGTACAGGCCACGCTTCACTGCCATATAAAAGAACAGGTCTAATAATGGATTTGTAGACCTGTCCTTTTAACTTAACCGGCATTTTGGGGTCGCAAATGACACCTGTCACCTCACGCCACTTGGCCCAAGCTGCTGATATTAAGGCCTTGACGTCATGGTCGATGTCCCCGGACGCGCTTAGTACAGATCCCAGGTACTTAAACTGGTCCGTGCGCTCGATGAAAAATGAAATGAAAATGTTAAAGTATTGAGTAGAAAATAATTCTGCTTGTTTTAACGTGCAGAATTATTTTCTAACGCTTACCTGGAACAATCCGAGAATATCCTCATAGATGTTAGATTGTTTTCATTGATATTTAAATATTCCAAATGTAAGAGAGTCCATAATCCAGCGTGGGGTCCGAGATCAAAACTTGATATGTTGTTGTAAGATAAATCCAGCCAAAGAAGGCGAAGATGATTTAAGTTTTCAAGACGTTGGATGTGATTGAACGAAAGATCCAAACGACGTAAATATCTAAAAAAATCTTAGAAATCAAAAAAGAAAACTATGTACGATGACTATGTTAAAGAATTAAGCGAAATGATTTAATTGAACAACCATAAATAATTTATCAACCTTAATGTTTCTAGACCACTTATCCCTTTAATATTATTGTGTGATAAATCCAATATGGTAATCGACCAAAACGCGCTTAACTCCCTTATCCGCTTAATGGAATTGAATTTGTAATGTACTTCCGTAAGAAACCACTGAGCTGAAAAATTGAAAAGGTTTAAAACTTGAAAATAAAATACTATCAATAAACTATTAAAACATTTACGAGTGTCGTATTCCAAAACTGTCGCTAGTCTGTTGTACGCCACCGACAGGAATTGCAAATAAGGTAGATAAGACAGCACGCTTAGCTCCGTTAATAAATTCGATGAGAGGTCCAGGTAGACCAGGTATTTATAATGCTGCAACACTTCTATGTTTATGAGGTGCTGTAATTAAAATGAACAATAAAACTGTCAGGATTATTACCAGCGGTAGCAATAAACATTGCATAATAAAAATATTTTTACCTTCGAGGATAAATCTAGTTTAATGTAAACAAAGTCACCCAGGATGGGGGTTCTTTTTAAATAAGTGAGACACGCGGTGACCATGTCACGTGTCAGTACACCCCCAACAAGTTCTGGCACGTCTTCTATGTTTCGTATGCGTACCACGGGCGAATACACATCCACGTAAAGCTCCGGGAAAGTGTAAAAGCAGCCCCATAATTGATCTTCATTCATTAAAGATGTAACGTTATTAGGAAACTGTAAACATTACGATTTTTTTCATTGGGAAGGAAAAATGTAAAACTTTATTTATTACTGCTGATTACAAGAACGAATTCTTACATAAACTAGTAAAATGGGTTAACGTTTCAAAAATCACAGTTTTATACAAAGGATACGGGGTAAAACAGGGCGTCCCACATATTTTTACCTTTGGGAAAAACCAACTGGTAGCGGTGATGAAATGTGACCCTTTTCAAAGGGACGCAGGTACATCAAATTGGCCGACCACCCTCGTGCCACAGCTACTTTTTGGCTCTACATCATCTCAAAAGATGTTAAATGGCCCATTACTACCTGCTCCTAATATTAAAAGCTTGGGTGGTTTGTTGACGAAAATATTTTATATAGAGTTTCCATTCATGAATATTTTGCCCAAAATTAGACGGAATTTTCATTTTACTCACTCCAGCTTTACAAGAATTTAATAATGTTTACCTCCTGTCTCGTAAAGGTGATTTTATGTGTTCATTAATTAATTATTCAAGCGGGACTTTACATGTTTTCGGTAATTTTACACAAGGCTTATAAAGACCAATAGAACCAATTGTTGTTATAAATTATTTACCTCTGTAGAGTGGAACAACCTTCTGGAACCAGTCTTTCGTAATTCGTGATGAATTGGAAATAAATGGAATTCAATTGAACGTACGAAGAATAAATTATCTTTAAGGTCAGCGTGCTCTATCCTAGATGACCATTTCAATATAGGAGTCAAACGTAAATTTAGGTTTAGAAACAACTCCATTTTACTATAATTATATATCTAGGGAAGGATGTAATTTTCTTTATTGTTATTTATAGCGATATTGAAATGAAGAATGCATTAAGAAGGATGCTTAATGCATTAATGCTTACTTGCTCTGCAAATAGATCCTCGACACTTTTATTACGTAGTTCGGAAGGAACAAAACATTTTATAGAGTACTCTTTTGCTGGTAAACCAATACTACGTCGCCTTATACTGTGACCTGCGAATTCAGGATGAGTGATGATGATATTTACTTAAATATAATAAAAACAATATGTAGGTATTTATTTTACAGAAACGATTATAAAACAGTAGCTATTCATTTCATACGCATTTAATTGACATTTGGAGAAAACTTGAAGGTAAATAAATCTACCTAGCAATCATCACTCACTAATTTTGCGATAAGAACTTTAGTTCACTTTTGAAATCCATTTTATATTTCCATTAAAAGCTACTTTACTATACATCGACTTGCCTTGTCATTGGTAGAAATTTCACATGAGTTGTATGGACTTTATGTAAAACTTTAGCCTCTCGACTATTAGACGGTTTATTTCTATTAATTTGGATGAATTAATCAAAGTGGTTCGTATACTGTATTGAATATCCTTGTATTCTTTTAGATTTGTACCAATTTGATAGATTCATCTAATATTAGTATTAAATTTAGAAGTAATAATATGATACCAGCTTTATTCAGTGTGTTGACATGATGTAGCATATGCAAGAGAAGTTGGGTTTGATTCAACTGTCGATATTTGGAACATGAATATTCTATGCATGTTTAGTAAAATCGGAAAATGCGTACCTGTCCACGAACTATAAAGGGTTTCTCATAGGAATAACAAAAGTTCAATGTTTTTTGCTATTTAACTATGGAGGGACACTAAAAATCCGATAACTCAATCAATAATTACTGTACACATGTTTTTTAAACCGATTTTATTGGTTTGTTAAGCTCTATCGAGTTGATGTATTTCAGAATATATCTCCGTATAGTTTTAAAAAATAGGGAGATAATTTGGTAAATCTATAGCTCTTTTATCCACGAATTTTAAATAGTTATGTTATGGTTAGGTTATGTTTATCAAAAACATAATATTTGTAACACGGAGGTTTCGTTCTTCAGCGCCAACCTCTACCAACGTTTATGAATATATGGATATATTGTCATGTCATGTAAGTGAGACTTCGCTGATGTCTGCGAGTATAAAACGTTTTCTAATTACTAAACGAATCCAAATTTATCTATAACATCTTTAATAATTAATTGTGGTAGCTTAATATA
This sequence comes from Dendrolimus kikuchii, assembly GCA_019925095.2. Taxonomy (NCBI): domain Eukaryota; kingdom Metazoa; phylum Arthropoda; class Insecta; order Lepidoptera; family Lasiocampidae; genus Dendrolimus; species Dendrolimus kikuchii. The sequence goes on from CM034403.1 coordinate 10,874,136, forward strand.
TTTAAACTACTATATATTTCAATACCTCCGGACCTTAGGGGTTGTAGTAGGGGTAAGTATACCTCCCCCCTAACCACTCCACCAACCTGCTACTTAAAATTCGTGAATAAAATAATTGAGTAGCAGCCTACACTTTAATAGCCATTTTAGCAAAGAGCAGGCATAAGTGGTGGCCGCCGTCTGCCGTATTCTATATAACTGAGGGTTAAAACTTTTTTCATTGTACATGGTCATATAGGCTTTGCTGATTTCTACTATTGACTGTTTTTTGTGCATCACTTTATTTTTCAATTGTTTCCTTACTTTGCTATAAAAGCATTTATATTTATATTTTCATACTTTGTTCTGCTAACATTGGTATTGCATGTAGTCGGTAATTATATATACAAACTAGAAAAATATATTAATTATCTTAGTTACAATAATGTGAAAAATTTAAAATTCCATATTTTCATGTCATTCAATGATCTTCAGATTGATTGAATAATATTGATATTCATGCTGAATGGATTTAGTGTCTTTGCCTAACAAGTAGCAAAGTGAGGTAAAAACTTTGTTTCTTAATATTATTAATCTGAGGTTTCACCTACAAATGACAAAATATGGTGTTTTTTTATCAATGCCGTAATAGTTGATTTTATACTGATTAATATTTTGGTCATGTCATATTGTTAAACTTGCAGACTAATCCCGAAATTAAATAAGTGAGGCTAAACTTTTGCAGATAGTGTCATCAGATTAACGGAAATTAAGTTTAGGGGTATATGCCTTATATATAGACACTAGACCTGTTATTTGGGCTAGGAAACGCGTTTTTAAGGTCCACCAACAAGTTTTGAATGAGTAATGGGAAAAACAAAAATACGTTTGATAAACAAGGTTATGTCACTTTTGTTGAAAAAAGTTTGATTTGTGTTTAAAAATACACTTGCACCTGATATATAAGCACTAAAACTGTTTTTTAATTTAGTAAACGAGTTTTGAATTAGTTATTATAATTTTAAAGTTCTTAATAATAAATCACAGTACTGTCACTTTTTTTTTACTTTACGACGATAATAGACATAAGAATTTTTTTTAACAATTCGATATGTCAATAATATCGATTTTTAAATACGAAAATTGTTTCTTTTTGCTTATATGTTGCGAGTTTGAATTAGTAGTTTATCTTTTTAATCGATTTATTAAAAAAATCGATGTGTAATTTGCACTACTCTATTGGCGTCTTTTTTTATTCCATTTCTCTTTTAGTTATATGAATGTGCTTTGTGATTTTTTATGGATATTTCGACGACTTGCACTGTTTTGGTTATATTGATTATTTTTACCTTGACTGGCTTTCTCACTGGACTTCGATTGCATAACTTAACTTTGGATTTTGGCCAAATTTTTATCTGAATTTTTGGGTGTGATGTTGATAAACGGGAGGTAAATCAATGGTGATTTGATTTAGGGATATCCTTACAGTTTATTTATAGCCACTAAGGATATGAGGAGTGAACGAAAGTCGCGACCAGTGACTAAAACGGTGAGTTCGTTAGGTTGGATTAGTGTTTAGTCCCAAAACCGACTGGTCACCATTAATTCATTGATGACTATTTAAATGATGGTTACAAATTGGTTGTGACATTTGCTGACCGCTGTCATAGCACACTCGCTTTGCTCGCTCAGCTTGTGGGCTTCAGTCTGCGTTTTTAGACTGTATTACATGTTTTCTACATTGAACACTACCTTACTTCGTCATTTCTCGTCTTTAGACATAAGAAATAAGTCCACTATTGTGAAAAAAACATAGTAAAGTTATATTTACAAAAATAATCATATCTCAAAAACTACATGTCTCCTAGACATGGGGGTTGCAGAAGGGAGAAGTACTCCTCTCCCCTTTCCCCCTCAGCCCCCCCACTACTTAAAATTCAGTGACCACTATTGTAAAGTTTAACCCATGCGGGTTTTTAACGTAATTAATTGTATTGTTTATTAATTTTTTACCTAAATGACGGGTTTCCGATAAATTTAGTGTCCTTATTATACCATAGCAAACTATGTTTATAGTCTTTAAATACATAAAATGCACAATTTTCAGGTTCCGCGTTTTTTCACATTTACCGAAGTTTAGGTTTGGTTTTATAAAAAAACACTTAATTTTTACCTGACGTTATAATATCCAAAGGTTGCGAGGACATATAGTTAATCCTGGAGACCTCTGCCCATACACGTAGAAGACTACCAACGCGTAGACCACTGAATGTATCTGTTGACTTCGTGGAATGTCTTCCGGCACTTCCAAAAATTGATTCAGTTTCCAACATATTCTGCCTAACCTTCTCTTCAGAAGGTTTGTTTTCACTCATTTTGAGTTATATTTTAAATCCTTTTGTGTTAATAAGCTCTCTTTTCAGTTAAAATTACTCTATTTTACGGAACAAAAAAGTCCTGACATGAGACGTCAGAGTGAAATTTATTTTTCACATGGAATTGGATTCATGCCAGTGTATGCAGTGTGCAGTGGAGGGTTTATTTGTTTCGTTGAATGAAAATATATTTGAAATGGATTTTGAATTTACAACTTTTATTTTACTTCAAAATTCATCACCAGCTTACATATAACGTAATGAGCCAAGTGAGTTGTCAGTCCCTGTACAGTGAAATCATATAATCGACAAATGATATGACATAATTATGACTCTGGAACCCTAAGAAGCATTAAATATATAATTCCCCAAATCTCAAAAGTACTTAAAGGATATTTTTCAAACTAATTTTCGTTCAACGTATTTTTAAGCATTTTTCATCCCGTAATTCAACAATTAGGGAGGGACATAAACACTATTTATGACTTTGGAATCTTATTCACCAAATACATTATTTTAAGTTCTGGCCTTATAGCATATACTGATTGGACAGTTTTGCTGATTTAATGAGTAATGTATTATCGGATGCTAAGAATTCTGTGAACAACTCGCCGAATGAATGCTTCCGTACCAGAAGAGCTTGAGATTTGAGATCACAAGAGGTTTTTGAAAAGTGCTGACAACAGATACGGAAGTTCTTTGGCTACGTGGCTGGAGAGATCTCAGACAATATTCAGGCCATTGGAAAGTTTTAAGGCAAGACACCTCGTGATAGACCGCCAAATAGGTCGACTGACCAGGTTAGTGACCAGCAAGACTATACTAGTATCCGTGCAGGAACGGAGAAAGAATACAATTTCCTGCGGCCGGGCGGCCTGTCGTAGGAGGCGACTTAACAACCGACAGCCAGGTGGTAGGGCATTTGCCCGACTGGATGGCTACCACCCCTGGTCTAAAGTATGTCGCCATAACAACCTTGAGTTGTGTTCCGGCATTAGTGACCAGGTTCCAGTCTCGACACGTCTATATATGTGTCCTCCACTGTGCTCAAAAGAAGTCATTATCCTTAGAAGTGGGGGAAGGACTTAGTAGAGAAGTGCATATTGTTACCATCACCATGTACCTGCATATCGAGATTACTTTTGTGCATCACAAGTACTTTTTCTGAAATAAGAAAGCCCCTGTCTAGAACTGGGGTGTTTGTGAGCTGCTTTTATTACTAAAGATATGAAATGAAACAGTACAATAAAACTCAGACTCAACTATTTTAACATGGAAATAATACCGGTCTGGATAATGTAGCAATTTGTTTGATGGGACAGTGCGTGTTCAGAGTTTAACAAGGGTTCTACTTTTTCCGCTTATCCCTTGATTTGGAAATCCAAGCGCTTTTTACGCTTAGTACATGACAGCTGAATACATAATATTAACCTAGAAACAAACTCGTCTTTATATTTATATCTTAGTATGGATTGATAACTATTTCAAAGATTACTTCCTAAATGAATAACATGTAGAATTTGAGATGGGAACTTGAAGAGTGATACATTGTTGTACAATTTCCTTTGAAAAAAATTGACCAAGTATATTTCGAACCACGCACATCGAAGTGTTCCGTAGAGGTAATGAAGGTTCATTGATTTTGTTATTTCGCTAAGGAACCCAAAGAATACGATTTAATCGAAAATATTTCATATCTCTGAAATTATTTATTAAACGGAACTTGTTTAAACCAATTTTTGTTGAAAGAATGTTTTAAGTTTTATTACATTAAGTTTCCAGGTTGCAGGTGTCTACAAGCTCGGTTGTAATCATACAATAGGCAAATAAAGAGGAGTATAAAAACACGGGTAAAAGAAGCCATTGCTGACATGAAACACACAAGGTCTACAAAGTCTGCTATCAGTGAACACACGCTGGATAAACCCAACCAGGACATGAGATTCGATAAACCACAAATCCTCGCAGAATCGTTTCATATCTTTAATGATGTGTGAGGCTATTGAAATAAAAAAGCACCCCAATTTCAATAGAGAAGATGGTTGGCAAGTACCACCTGTTTGGGATCAGATCATCAAAACTGTTAAGGCCCAAACCCAGCAAAAACCAACTGCCAGACCTCAAGACACTGAGCTCTTTCTGCGTGCACCGGAACACAGACCAACTTGATTGATAATTTCTTTTTATTTTACCTCCCACCCATTTTAATATTATATAAAACTGTTAGAGCTAAGCATGTTTGCTGAAGAGTTTCTTGCGCCGCTTGTTTATTTATTTATTTAAGGCACACCAACAGCACACACATTATTATGTTACATTACAAATCCTTTAATATAAAAGTTCTGATGTGTGGACCCATTAAAGGAGTGCACAGCATTTACAATTCGAATGTCAATTACTAGTATCTTAATTTTTTTGTTTGTTTTTATTAACATTTTGTTAATAATTAACAGGTTGGCGGTAGGCTAAATAAAACTTTAACAATACTCATTGACACTTGACATCTTTGTCTCCCGTGATCACGGCTACTGAAAAGTGGTCGAAATAAAGAAATAATAAAAATAAAATAAATTACCGCGCTTAAAACCTTCAAAACGTAGTTTTATTATATATATATTTATTTTTATACATTATTATTTTTATTTATTTTATACATTAAGTTATTTCCGAATATCCCATCTCATATTATAAAAATAAGATGCAGGCCAGGGAAGGGCCGGGAGACGAGGACACCATTTTCAGCATTTTGGAAATGAATATTCCGTCACCTTTTGACTTAAATAAGAAAGTACTTAACACACCCACACGACTATGCTTTTACTAAAAAATTAAACAGTCGTTAGTTACCTTTATTTTTTAGTCGTTACGCAGTTTTACTATAACTTAGTTTGGCTCCATTTATACTGTAACCTCCTGTCAAATATTTGTCCATATAGCTACTGTACTTTTCTAGTAAAATTACTATGACATATAAAGACAGACGGACTGATATGACCATTTCATAAGGTTTTTAATTTAACCAAAATTGGCAGGGTAACCCTACAAAGAATTGAAGGGTTCCGCAGTAATTTTTGGTACCGCAGTCTTTTTTCATTGTTTCAAAAGAAACAATTTGAATACTCGCGTATAAATGTCGAATTAGATAATTTTCTGTACTTTCAAGACGGCTGTGTAAATAAGATATTGAGCACGAGAACGTTACGACTATTGTTCCTGACAATACAAACGTGAAGGTAAATTCGAATGTGGTGCTCAGGAAGCCGGGCCACGGTGGAGGCCTCGCAGACCGATGAAGGCGTGAGATAACGAACTCAGGCTTTGTTTTGCAATCTGCTTTGACAATACAAAAGGCTTTCGTTGATTTTTGCGGTGCCCACAGCACTCGTGATTACGGCTCTACGTCTGCAATGCCTTTTTGGAATTTCTTTGGAGTGCCACTAGATGGAAGAAATTCTGATGATTAAAAATTACCACACTTAGTTTTTATATTACATATTGTATAGACACTCAAAAATGAAATATCTATATATTAATATATGAAGCAAAAAACTTTGTACCTCTCTTTACGAAAATTCGGTAGACGGAGGAGTATGAAATTTCGCACATTTATAGTTTATATAAAAAAGGAGTGCAGAATGCTAATATTTTTTAAAGTTATGTATAAAAAATAAATTAAATCAATAAAAAAAAACGTTACACACACTACCATGTATTTGACACACAGGCACATATACTGTTTTGTTTATTGTTAAAGTCAAATTAACATTGTAGCCTTGGCGAAATCTGTGATTATAAAAGTATAGTCTTTGACAACAGAACCTTAATAATGTTCAAACCTATAATTTAAATTAATTATGGTCGAATTTCGACCACTAGGCGACCACCAGCTATGCTGGAATCATTATCTTGATTGCTCACAGAATATCAGCGTGAAACTGTTAGTCTTGGGCTAATCGTGTTCCGTATAGTGAGTACCTAACCGTCTATAGGCGAAGGTAATACCATTTCATCGGCGGGGAGGTCTGCTCTTATGGCAGCTCCGTAATAAAAAATATTAGAGCTTTCGTAGCATCTTATAAAAACGAAAATACTTGGAATGAATAAACTACACAATGTCTTGACATCCCAACCGAAGGCGAGGGCTGTCGGTTCTAGTAATGTGAGTAGACCATCTTCCACAATCGCACCTGGCCCTGGTGATTGGAGGAACAATGGGTTTGTTTTAGTTCACCGCGAGTCTTATACATCATTGTGTCTCCGTGTAGTGTAGTGTATCTAAAACATTTATAAGTCGCAAAAAAAATCCTATAAAAATAATTCCGTTGTTATCCAGAATAAAAAGTATATGTACTTCCCCGGGTTGTCGAAAGTGTATTATTTACATCTAAATATCATATCTAATCGATTAATTCTTAAGATCGTGAAGAATGAAATAGAAAAAACACAACTTTCACATTTTCATTATCGGATAAAGAATTACATACCAGGGTCTTTCTTGTAGGATAGTATTTTTTTAGGTTTTCACGACTATCATATATAATTATTCTTTGATAACAGCCACTGGAACCTACCCAAAACGTCCGGATAAAATAATCAATTAAATAAAAATGGCTCATAAAGACCAGAAAAAGAGGCAGTAATTTAATTAGTACCTCTATCGATAGGAATGATCTTAATTATTTCAATGAACTTGTAATGTAAGGTTCAGCTGAAAAGCAAAAGCTCTGACGAGTAACATGTCTTTATCAGACAGGTGTTGCTCGGAAGCAATTGTCTACGTCTAGTTTCATTAACCCACTTATTCAACCTAAAGTTAAATGTTGAGCTAGCTTCTGTTAGACTAACTTTTTCATAGTCAAAGCGAGAACGACAATCAAGTTACCAAGTTTCCGCGCCAGTTATTTCCATTATAGATTAAATTAGTAAAGTTGGGCTTTTTTAATTTTACGAAATGAATCTCGCGGTGACAATAAGACACCGGGAGAAAAATGAAAAGTTAAAATTTTCACGACTTGGGTTCTTACCGAAAATATCTGTGCCGGTTGTACCGTCAGATAAAAGAAAAGTGTCATAATTCAAAGTTATCATCAAGAGCTTTGTGAAAACATAGAACTGTATCGTGGAGAGTGTTCATTGTGTGGAAACAGAAAAGTAAAGTGTCGAGTATTAGTAGAGACGGCGAGCGTAACGCCGGCGGTGAGTCTTTCCGGGAAAATTTTCAGTTCTCACCGACTTATTTTGAAAGGTGCTTACAAATCTCAAGTCTTGATCTTTATTTTTTATGATGCTATATATAACAACTAGTGTTCTGAAATTACTTTTCAGAAAAACATCCATAATTTAAGCCTTACAGCGGTAGTCGCCGTAATGGTTACACCCAGAACTATTGTGACAGAAACGTCGATCATTGACTGACAGTAATGGTTGATTTTAAAATTTTGGGTAATCTAGTTGTAATAGAAGATTTAGGGCCCTGGAGTCTCTTTATGTAGCTAAGTCTATAGTTTTGACCTCCATTGCAGAAAATGTAATGGTTATCATTGTATAATATGTATGCCCACTACACTTTGAACAGGGAGCTTGCTGTAAAGCTGATCTTCCCCATATGGACGTTATCTGCCCGTTGTTGTATTGCAAGGCAAGAATCAGTTAGAGTGGCGGTGTTAGCCAAGTTTTTGACTCGCAACTTTGGTTTTTGGCTTTCGCATTGGAAAGGTTACTGGCGTAAGTTGTTTGGGTCTTCGGCAGTCGACTATAGTCCCGCAGTACCCGTGTTTTTCTCGGGTTTTTGAATGCGGTAAAAGCTTTATGATAAAAATATCTGACTGCGGAAAACCTAAAAATTAGGCGTAATCATAAAATAATAGAAGATAAGAGTTTTATCAATACGAATTTTATTTTACTATAAGTGGTCTCGTATTAATCTGTTCTTCTAAATAAAAAATGCACTTTATAAAATTACTTACTTGCGTATTTACTTTGTAATTGAAACCATCCACATCCTATTAGTTGGAGAATGAGTGTTGGTCAGGAACCTTCATTTACCTACACACATTAGAGGGTAACTTAATTAGGAAAGGTCTGCAGTTAAATCTTGAAACTGGTCAAAGGGTGTGCTGTTTAACTTACAAGTTCCGGTTCGTTATTCTCATAAAGGGGGTCAACACCTGACCGGCTCGTAATTTCTTGCTAACTTGAGTACAAACTACAAACCTAAATCCGGAACGTTTAAACATTGAATAGGAATTACCGGGTATTAAACATGTTAAACTCTTAAATTTTTGGATATCTTACATAATTTTATTTCTTGTTCGTACTTTACTACACCATCAGCGTGAAAATCAAAACGAATGAACATGTTTCCCTGACGTCATTCTCGTTATTGGCCAATTGCGATATCTCTTTGATGTAGATCTCCTTGAAGAGGCTTAGTTTTGTATAAAATATCCCGGTGCCCACTCACCTTCATTATCCAGCTTCACCAGCGACTGTAATCTATAATATGGAGTTATTACCGTCAATTGATTGTAAGGGACATTTGGACTTAAGTATATATTTTGTTGCAAGCGGCATTGTAAACTATTATTTTGTTTTATGAGTTACAGTTTTTCATTCAGTAGGGTCCAATCTAACTAAAATTAAAATTCTTAAAACAAAATAATAGTTTGAAATTCCTTTTGCAATAAAAAATAAACTCAGGTCCGAATGTCGTTGACGATAAAGTGGCGGTAAGCTCGATTATTATAAAATTCTAAACATGCCGTGTCTGTAGTACATACATTGATGCTATTTAAAAATAAACAACTGGAATGGATTATAGTGTTACAACTTAGGTCCCGACAAAGACAAATTCCACGTACAAATCTGTAAAAGCACATTTTATTACCTGTCGGCATTTGAACTGGTTGTAATCCTTTTATGATTTTATATATGTAGGTATTACGTTTTTAAATTATATATATTTATATATTTAGTCTACATTTCATTCAACTTTAACAAACTGCATTATTCCATATATTTATTTGTTGTTATGTGTTGTATTGTCCACCGTGACTTCACTTTTTGGTCCCAGACGGAAGAACAGCGCTAGTCTTTGTTGGCTAGCATTATGCTGAGATTGGGTCCAATTTAGGACTTATTTTGTTTTTTTCTTTTTCTATTTACATTAACTTAGTTTTTGTCCTAAATAAAATATTTTCTTTCTTTCTTTCTATGATTGTCTTCTTTTGTTCACTTATTTATTGGCATATGTTTCTAGTTATTGTAGAGAACAGCCGATTGTTCTATTGTACTCGTTTACGGCCGCTTGCGGCTGCATCATTAGCCAAGTGTGCGGATTACGATTACTAGGAAATTGTGTGGACGTTGCCGGGTATATTCGCATTTGTGAAGTATAAAACGACGGCCTAATTGAGAGAGGAGTCAGTTAAGCTACGACTACGATACGGGCGTGACGTGTGTACATTCGGGAGTCTAGTAGTGACGGAATTTGCGCGTTTAATTGAATTACAACCTTCTGCATTACGTTTGGATATGTTGTGTTCGGTTATATTTGTACCTGTGCTATACGTCTTTGTATAGTTGTAATGAACTCTATAATAATTCTAACGGCATTTTAATTCGAGTCCTGCTAACTTGTAACAATATAAACGACGGACAACACGATAGAATTTTTGTTATTTCTTGTCTGTTGTTTGCTCGGGATTCACGTAAAAATTACCGGGTCGATTTCCATGCGTTTTACGATGGTCGACAGCTAATTCTTAGACTTAAAACCTGCGCTACATTTTATCCCAGGAATCCGGGCATTTTCCCGGAAGTGGTTTGAAGTTGTTCGGGTGCATAAAAATGAGCTTATTCCAACAGTTTTCATTATAACGATAACTTAAATTCTTTTTAAACGCTGTGGTACTTTGTGTAACGGGAATACCGCGGGAATTTCAAATCATGAAAATAATAAAATCAGTATATTAAAGTTATTCACTAAATGTCATTCATATAAAACTATCCTATCTTTATGGTCTACTGGTACCACGATCACAGTTAACCGGGCTAGGTAGCAGCCCTTCACTACAGAGCTAACGTGTTCTGTCTTGCGACAAATGGAACTAGGCTTACTGCCAATTATTTTTTCATTTACCATGCTTTTCGTACAGATTTTATTTATGAGAGAAACACAAAACGCAGCTCGCTTCAAAGCCTGTTGAGCGCCTTTACATTTGGGGACTAATCCTGTTGTCACTGTTCAATGCATACTGGATTTACCTGTAATAGTTTATATAACCTTAGTACGTATATAAAGACGAATTATAATTAAATAGCAATGATATCGTTTTTACATGTAAGTAGTTTTCATGTGGTTTTAGATTTTACATAATGAAACAAACCTAATTGTAGATTAACAAATTTCTATTTTAATTGCACGATTTTAAATAGATATTCGTAATATCTCCAAAAGCAATTTTATTTTTATTATCCAGTTGAATAAAATCATGTGTCAAAACTACTTATTTTCTTCAAAATTCTATCAAACACAATTAGATAACATTATAATTAGGTGGCATAATCTGATATTTATATTTTTGTACATTTTTCATTTTACTTTCCTGGCTTCATTTATCAAAGTTTAGCGTCGACATCCAGGCATTGTCCGCGGTAGATTGGGCCGCGCCATTATTATTAACGTCGCTGTACAACACGACCACGCTCAAGTGATTAATGATCCTATCGGAACTACTTGTAAATCGGTGTCAACTTTGTAAACGCCTAATTTTGCATGAAATTTTGATTGTTTTGTTAAACTATTAACTATTTGGCAATGAACAGTTCTAGCATTTGGTTTACAAATTGGCCAAGCCCATGATTATTGCACTGGTAACTAACATGAGATAAAATTTATGGTTACTGAAGTTGTAGTACAGCTTCCATCAGTCGACATGATCTAACATCAATCCAGAAAATAATTATACTGCTTACCAATCTACACAACTAAATTCCTACCGATGTAGAAAATTTTTAATAGACAATCATTGTATACGAATCGTGTAAGCAGGACAGAGTTAAAACTGCATAGCAAGCATGTCTGCCTTTTGCATTTGCGAATAAAGCTTAATAAGTGTAGAATATTTACAAGTCGTAAACCGAACTGCCTTATCTGCGCGAACAAAAGCAGCCTGTTGGAATTATAATTTATGTACTGTTGTCAACTGTTTTCTTTTCTTCATTCCTAGGTTACATGTCTTGATTGTCTTGTATAGTGATTAGCTAATTCAAATTGTTATTTTGAGTTTTCACTACACCATTGTGTAGTGGTGTGTAGAGCAAATTTTTTAAATATCATCCATACCTCTAGACCTAGTAATTTTTGGAGGAAAATACCTATGACAAACAATGCAGATATACAACAAAGAGATAAAGAGATGGACATGACGAGTATATTATAAGGATTTTGTTCGTGCAAAAGTGACTGCGAAACCGTAAATAGTTCTCATGATTGTAATTAATTTTTGTTGTGAGTCTACGATTGTTTTTTTATTATTCACTCCTCCCCTATATGACAGGGTAAAGGGTCTGCCTTTGTTACAATATTTTAAATGTGTATCATAGAACAATAAAATGGATCCACATCAAAGAAACATAAGTGTAGAATTGACAAAAGTAATATTCATCTTTCGAAAAGGCTTTTTAGTTTTACCGGTTACTATCTCAAGCGCCATTTCACGAATAAGTATGATTAATGAATACGAGCATAATATTGTCAATAAAGTTCAAACAATTCTTAAGTAAATTAATAAGTTTCACTTAAAAGTGTAGGTAATATACGCTACGTTAATTCTATAATATTTTACATTCAATCCTTCGATTAAATTTTCGTATCTAATTGTTGACAACAAAGTTTGAAGGGCTAAAATCTGAATCTGTTCCTGAAAGGCTGACCCAACTTGTTCAAAGTTTAAGATCCTTTTCCAATAGTTATTGATCCAATTTGTTGAGGGCAAGTATATGCCAAAAGATGTTTAACTATGTAAACTAAACATTTGTTAGCTTGTACAAAATACTTGTTTTCAAAAGATTTATGAAAGGAAACCTATATTTAAAACCAACTCGTTGGCAAAACTTCATCTGATAATTATTGTTTACAAATGACATGATGATATGTTTCGAAATAGGAGTTTAGTTTGGAGAGTATTTTCTGGGTCTTTTATATATTCTTTATTTATTTACGAACCGGACGAATAATAATCGTCCGATTACCGGATGACTAGCAAGATCAATTTATTTCTGTTTTAGTTAGATTATTTGTATTCCTTGATAACTGGGTGTTCCGGTAATACACTTTTACTTTTATCCCATCTCCTTATCCCGTCCAATATCCCGCCCCTCTATACTGCTCCCTATCCCTATTCCATCTCTCTTATCTCATCCCCCAATCCTATTCCCTTTAGCCCATCCTAAAAGGCACCACCCCTCGTATTGCAAACGTCCTTAGGCAACAGTTATCACTTTAAGTCAGATGGGCCGTCTTTCTGTTTGTTTGTTCACGCAATAAAAAAAAAAATTAGCAACATAGAGAAGAACCGATTACCATGAATTTTTAACAACTATTATTAATGTATAACTTCGACAACGGTGATTTTAAGGTAAGATATAATTGATGCTAGTAAATGGGATCGTTGGAATCTCCACTAAAAAGTTTATATTGTGCCTGATGAGGTTGGTTACTGACACAATTTTTAAATATGGCACATTAATGTTTTTTTGATATTTTTATCTGTATATTTTTCCCCTGCATTAAATTGTCATATATTTCGCATGTGCAGTTTTTTAAATCTAATTATTTACAGTCCGCTACGTTCTTAATATTTAATGAAGTGTTTAACAGGGATGTATATGTGTTCCAAAATCACGCACAAAATAATAGAAAACCTTGTCTTCTACTTAAAAGGTTAATTTGTCTCCAAATTACATGTTGTGTAAGCCTCAAGCAAATCGTCTTGTCTAAATAAAACATTAATTAGTACATAATGTTTGTTTAGCGCTTAACTTTCTTCGTGTTAAACATTCAACGGAATGAACTTTATTTCGAAGGAAATTACTTCGGGAACAGATTTGGCCTTTGAAAAGCTTTTCGAAGTTACATTGTACGAACGAAAACCTCATGAATACTAAAAGTTAAAAAGAAAGCTATTTACGGGTATGTAGGTATCTGTACCTATATTCATATTAGACAGCTTTGACTTTGAAATCAAACAAAAAAATTATATCTATTATACATTAAAACGGGGTCTCAAAATAAATGCAATATATTTCCAACCTGTGTCCATTTTTGTTAACATACATAAATATCTAAAGTTTAAAGTATTAACATCAAAATAAACTTGTGTTTACTCAAATTAAAATCTAAAGTAAACAGTAAAAATTAACTAAACAAGAGAGTGTCATATATTAAATTAAACCGTATACCTAAAAAGCTGGCAACCTCTAGGTAAACACTATTCTGCGACACATTATTTATTGTGTAGTATTTTTTAAGTTAATTTTTTGAATGTAGTTCAGTTAATTTTAGTTACTTCGCTTTTATTTCTCTGTATCTAAGTTTAATAATACTCATTGAAACTTGACATCTTCGTCTTTTGTGAAACGTGTATATAAATATGAAATAATAAAAAATCAAACAAATTACCGCGCTTAAAACCGTTAAAACGTAGTTTTATTATGAGTAAGGTAATTTAAGAAAATGAGGGTAAGCGTGGTGCGATTTTGAAAATGCGGTCATGCGGCGTTCGCAGCAGATCAACCAGTTCTTCGAAATGCTCCACATTATTCCGACGGTAAAATATACTCGTATACTTTCAATACATGTGGTTATATGTATATATAACATACGAGCAGGTAAATAGAATGCCTTTTATATAATTGTATTTATATCTTGCAACATGATAATCATGATATACTTAACTCTTTTAGCATGTTTTATTAGTTGGCCGAAATAATATACTTGTAGATAGTACGTGTATTTCCCAAGGGTATTTCCGGTTTTCCTTCTATCATAGAAAGTTAAAAGTAACTTATTCGTTGAAAGATGTGTGGTGTCATGTATCGAGTGGCTGGCTGTTTGCTCTGGGAATATTTATTTTATCTGTCCCTGCAGGACGACAGTAAAAAAAAAGCAACGGGCTTTATTTCTATATACGTCAAGGTTATGTAATCTTCATATTTTTTATTGCTGACGTAAATCAGCCAGTTCCATTTGATGGGAATTAGCCAAAACAGGCTATATTTGCAGAATAAATGGCGGTTGCTGTAACTGTAATCAGTTTAGACTGTGTTATTATTGGTATTGTAGTAGAAAAATGTTATGTACGTGTACAACTTTCTATACCTATAGACTTGTAGCTTCTGAGAAGAAATACCGTGACATATAAAGACAAAAAGACAGACGGACGGACGTTTACGGTACCATATAAACTAAATTTCCTGTTACTGGTTTTACATTTAACTTTGCTAATTAGCAACGTTAATAATTTAAGCATGCATATTAATATGCATGCTTTTCTTGGATTACCTAATAGTTTAAGACTTTATTAGGTACTATTAAATAATTTTATCTGATTGCTTTTCGTGGATATAACCATGTAAAGAATTTGCGTACGGTTAGTCTTGTTAATTTTTTTGAAATTATAGTCAATTGGGCAGAAATATTAAATTTAAAATTTTCGTTATGTTACGAAGAGTTTACCAAAAATTTAAATTAAATAGAAACCACACTCTCCACACTTCATCCAACCATTTCGTGGGTAGCTATTTGACGTAGGTAATGATTGATTGTGGGTACGGACAAAGGCTCTCTTGTCCCTTATTAATTGAGAGAAGGATCGGAACATTTCTGTCCTTTGCAGTAACTACGCAATACACTACGCGTTTTGTTTCAATATTTGAATTGTAAGAATATTCATGAGCTGATATATTGATCGTGGGGTAAAGTTACATTATGTTTAACTTAGACGTTTATTGAGTATTATTATGTATTATATATATGTATTATACACTTAATAACAATTGATATACATGTAGATTGTTTACTTAAGAGATAATAATTATGTTAGTAGCTAAGTATTACGCTATGTCTCGATCAAAGACTAGGTGGAGTCGAAGATAGTTATGGCAGAAGCACCTGCTTCTTATTTAAACGATATGATTTTGAAATTTAGCTAGGGAATTTACATCGACTAAGGCTATCGAAGATTAAGCTATATTCTAAGCTCGGTTATTCAAAGACAAAAATAGTTTTCAGAATGTAACCACATACTAATTTCTGAGATAGAGTTTGCAAACTTATTGACAAATAGGGTCTTACTACTCTTATAAAAAAATAAATAGACTTTGTATTTTAATTGAAAAACGTACGGAAAATATACACATAGGGTGGCGCAAAAAACTGCCGTTTTTTTGAGTCTCGAGCGAAAAAAAATTTAGTTTTCGGATGTTTTAAGAACTCCTTCCAAAGGACAGTTCAAAAAAAAATAATTAAAGGTCGCTCCTAATTTTTTAAGATTTCAAAAATCACCAATTCTAATTTTTTTAATCAATTTTTTTATTTCGTTATGGTATAATTTTATAGTCCAAAAAGATTGGAGTTTGTACAATGCGTTTAAAAATGTGATAAAAATAAGGGGCGCTTATTTGAACTAGTACATTTCGTAAACACAATTTTTAAATTTTGCCTGTCTGTCTGTTAGAGCATCACGTGAAAACTATTCAACGGATTTAAATGCAACTCGAAACCAGAACTGGCTTATATCCCGGTTGTAACTTAGGATACTTTTTATTCGAAAATGACGTTGTTTCCGTGGTAACAAACGAAACGCTACAACACATTTTATTTTGTGCAATAAATTTAAGTGTGTACGTATTGTTACGAGTTGCGAGACTCGAATTAAAATGCCGTTGGAATTATTATAGAGTTTATTAGAACTATACAAGTATAACACAGGTACAAATATAACCGAACCCAACAAATCCAAATGTAATGCAGAAGGTCGTAATTCAATAAAACGCGGAAAGTCCGTCACTATTAGATTCCCGATTGTACTACACACGTCTCGCTTTGATTGTGGTTCTCGCTCGACTGCCTCCCTCAATCAGCCCATCGTTTTATACTGCACAAATGCTATGTGCCCGTATCGTAATCGATGTAATCCGAAACACCTGGCTAATGAGTCGGCCGCAAGCGGCCATAAATGAGTACAATAAAACAATGGGCTGTTCTCTAGAAACGTATGCCAATAAATAAGTAAACAAAAGAAGACGATCATAAAAGAATTACAACTAGTTCACTTGCCGACAGGTAATAAAATGTGTTTTTTTTCATATATGCAGGTGGATTTTGTTTTTGTCGGGACCTGAGTTGTAACAGTATTATTTACCTTAAAAATATACTTACCTAAAGTATGGGTACACTCTCCATATCACCTCTAGCACAGGAAGCGTCTTTATTGCCATCTCATACATATTGTATCTTTATGTGACTATAATTCTATTCGTATGATTCATTTATTCCCGGGGCTCTCTTTAGATGCATGAAATATAATAGAGAATGAACGAAAATGTCGTAAGTACATACAAGTATTAGGGCTAATATTTAACTGTTTTCTGTTTACTTACAAAAGCGAGTTTTTGTTGTTCACACGAACTCTCTGTCACCTACTAATAGAAGTATTTCAACAGCGACCTAACGCAGTAATATAAATGGCCTTCTGGGCACCTTATTCATAAAAGATCTTTATTTAGGTTCATTATATTTGTGGTCTTATGGGACTATAGGAAGAATTCATACCAAACATCAATGCATTAGTTAGATTAAATTTATTGCATTATATTTGTTTATAATTTGTTATGTAATAAAATGGTTGCCTGGAAGAGATTGCTTTAATAAGCAATAATGCTGCCCATTGTACTAATTTATAGTATTTAGGATTATTGTGTTTTTTTGTCTATCATGTTAGTGTACAACAAAACGTATTGCATTGTATTGTATTGTCATTATAGGATTTCTATTTGGATTATATAGTTATTAGAAATGAATTAATAAAATAAATTTCCATTGTATTTTTGACTGATTTGGTCTAAAAGTATGTTTTAAATATAAAAAGTAAAATAGCGATGTTCAGAGTTGCGTTTTTTACTGGGTGATTGTCATTCTCAGTAATCCTCTAATATCCTCTATATACGGTTTTTAAACGTTGTTTATTGCAATATTATGCGTAAAAATGAATAAGCCTGCGTTATCGCCCGCAGCGTGTGCAAACAAAGCCGTTTTATAACTTGATGTGTTTAATTTGAAGTGGAGGAACAAAGTGTGTGAGCGAAATATCCTGGTATTTCTAATATATTTTACTTTATTCTAAAATAAACTGTTTACGACTAAATTATTAACTATTCATAAACTAAAACCCATTTATTATTATCACATACTATTAGCTACATAGTTTGTTTATCATTGTTTTACTAACAAAAAATGTATATAAATAAAAATAAATGTTTGTATGTTTGTCCTCTATGCATTCATAAACAATTGGTTAGATTGTGATGATACTTTGGTAGGTTGTTCTGAGGACGCCCGTGACGGTTTTTGGACAAATAAAATAGAATATACAATCAAACAATTTTTCAGTTTACGTGGCATTTCAACACACCCGGGTGCACCTAGTGAAATTATAAAAAAAGAGGTGAAAAAAAAAGAAAACAAAAACAAATTACAATGTTTCAAAAACCCGCTAATCATAATGTTGGAAACCCGTCTCTGACCAAAAGATTCTTTACAGTTTGTGGATTAATTTATAATAATTATAAACAATAGATATTGTCATAACTCTTAAGCCCACAAATATAGATTTTTACATAGGTGCCTAAAGACACTGTAAGACTAATAAATCAACAACAAAATTAATTTTAATTCTAGAAATTTTGAGGTCTATGATACTTATGGAGATCTACTTGTAAATTAGGTATTTGTAAATATGATATATATATATATATATATATATATATATATATATATATATATATATATATATATATATATATATATATATATATATATATATATATATATACATACATATAATATATTCTTGTATAAAGATTTATACAATTCTCTACTCTCTATAATTATATTATATGTATTTCTGTACAATGAAAAAAATGCTAAAAATCGAGCCGGAACACAACTCAAGGTTGTTCTGGCGACATACTTTAGACCAGGGCTGGTAGCCATCCAGTCGGGCAAATGCCCTTCCACCTGGCTGTGGGTTGTTTTGTCGCCTCTTACGACAGGCCGCCCGGCCGCAGGAAATTGTATTCTTTCTCCGTTCCTGCACGGTTTCAGCCAAATCGGTCTAATAGTCTTTCCATAAAAGGATAACAAACAAAAAGACAAATATACTTTTATCCCGCAAACTATCCCATTTTCCGGGATAAAAAGTATCCCATGTTCATTCTCGGCATCGAAAATATATATATACTGAGTTTCAGCCAAATCGGTCCAATAGTTTTTCCGTGAAAACGGAACAGACAGACAGACAGACAGAGTAATGTATATTTTTTTCCCATTTTTATTTCTTTGTTTGTCTGTTTGTACGGGCTAATCTCCGAAACGACTGGACCGATTTAAATGAAAATTTAAATCGGTGAAATTTAATTTGTATGCTGGTAGCTTATATCCCTGGGCAACATATAGGATACTTTTCCCGAAAAATTAAAGAGTTCCCCTGGGATAGTTAAAAAAACTTTAATTACTTAAACAGCTTTGAAGGAATAATAAATACCACACGGACGAAGTCGCGGGCATCGGCTAGTGTAATTCTAAGTTTTTTTATAAATTATAATCAAAAATACGTTATTGGAAGATTCCTGTATCAAGGGACTTATTAGATATGCGATACGGACTTATATAAAGTAGATAGATTAAAAGTACAAAAAACAAAAACGAAAATACTGCTATGTACTTATAAAAAGGATGTTCATGTAAAAACAATGTGAAGGAACTTAAAATCATATATATATATATTAAAAGTACAAAAAACAAAAACGAAAATACTGCTATGTACTTATAAAAAGGATGTTCATGTAAAAACAATGTGAAGGAACTTAAAATCATATATATATAAAAATAATAATCTACTTTGAATGAAATGTGTAATCAGTATAAATAAATGTTTAACTCATTTTTATGACTTTTTACTGCTTTTACATAATTGCTTCGTACACCAGTATATAATTAACGGATACAATTTAAAAATTGTATGTATACAGCAGCGTGAATAAATTAATGCGGTCTGTAACGATAAGTTGAATACACATTTGTTTTCCATATCACCGTGTTCCGACATGTCACTTATTATTTTATCAGTTCTAATATGATTGCCACGTTATTAATTTTCTTGTAACTTGTTTGACAGTCGGTAACGTGTGTGGAGCTTTGTTCAGCCGCCATGCCGTGTAATTAATTAATCTAATGACACACACTTTGCCCTCTTATGTAGCGTACAAAGTTGCTATCAATGTTTTATTATTAACTCCCTTGCCATTAGAAAATGAAAGGAGGTGTCAACGCTGGCTATATTTCCGTATATAGCCAGAGTTATTCAGTAAGCAACCACCATGAGGCCACCACCTGTGCAATATAACACTTATGTCCAGTCCAATGAAACGCCCTATATCGATACAATTTCGAAAGTTTATTTAATATGTGAATTCATGCTTGGCCTCAACAGGTTACCTGTTTTCGGTAACGTGAGATTGACTCTCATATTATTAACGTTAGCCCATTCCGCGTCGGTTCAAATCCTTATATTATACATGTTAATAAATGCCGATGATATAATATCATACTCAATATTGGCTGCCATAAACCTTGCACAATTTGGATTTACAATCGTATTCAGCTTTATATCTTGGAAGAGAGTACAACTATATTATTGTGAATTAAACAAATTTGACATGAAAGTGGGATGCCGACCGTATACTCCAAAGGGATCAATTAAGAACTTCGTTCTTTTAATTGTGATATTAGTACTTCTGTTGCTTTTGTACCTTTTACCTGACGTAGTCAATACGTCGCCAGTGCCTGTGTCTCCCATGTTACTGATACTCTGCCTTGATATATTCGAAGTATATTATTTTGGACATCTATTGAACCTTTTGACACCTAGGTTGCGGCTGATTAACTATTTTATGGAATTGTCTTTATCAAATGTCAAGGAAATAACTGACCTTAGTATTAAGGAATTCACATTTTTCAATAGAAACATCAGATTGAAATCAAATTGTGAAATGAAAAAATTGATGCATCTCTATCATACAGTAATAAAAGCGTATGATTTTCTGATTGAAGCGATCAAATGGCAGGTAATGTTTATAAGTATAATCTTTTGTGAATGATTGATATATAGTGAAAACTATTATGTAGCAAATATTACACCAACATAAAAGCAGTATATTTTTCGGATAGTTATAAAAATAAGTTTTTTGTAATAATTAATTTCTTTAGTGTCCGACTTTTAACTACAACCTAATAGAATAAAAAAAATTCAACTGTTATTATTCATATAACATTCATAGAACTGCTATTTTTATTACTGAAGTGAAACTTCTATAGAATCACTGTGATTTGAAACTCGATAAAACGAAAAAGCGTCACTAAAAAGAGATAAACAGTTAAATCTATAGGACTAAGTCTGCGAGAGAATGAGATAAGAGTTTTATTTTGTGCAACACAGATTAGAGAGTCAATAAGGTCGATGATTAACCATAGGTTCAATTTGGACCCAAAATAAAACTGATAATAATATTTTTTAGACTAAAACAGTGAAAAATTGAAAGTGATACTTAAGCAGTTTATTTTGAATTGTATGTTGACGGATGTATTATATTATATGTGTTATTTATATTTATATTAATAAAAGTTTGAGAAGAATTATCTGTGAGTATATTCTCTGAAGTTTTACTTCTACTTCGTGTGAACTGCAGACACATTTGTTAATAATTTAACTGTTGCTTGAAAAATCAGCACTAGATCGAACAATGTATTTTTAAATGGAATATTAATGTTTAATTGATTTTAATGCATTTACCAAACACGTTTGAATCAGCCGGTTCGGCGGCGGAAACAGCTGAATCACGCAAGCGACGCAAATATGCAACCCTCAGTGAGAGTTATATATTTGTGCCAGGGTATGGGACTATTCAGCGCCATCATTTTAGCACCGCTGTTCCAGGGCCAGTCCATTTCAGCTCTGGACCATTTCAGCACCAAGAAATTAATATTTAAGAGATCTTGACTGCTCTTTATATATGAGTTGCATGAATTATTTATAGCCACTAGACCTGTTATTGGGTTAGGAAACATGTTGAATTAATTATGGCATAATAAGGTAAATGAATGGTGATTTGAGTTTAGGGATATACTTACGCCTTTTTTTTTACAGGTACTAAATCTGTTATTGGGGTCAGGAAACAACTTTTGAAAGAATTACGACAAAATTAAAATTCGCGATAGATATGTCAATAATATCGATTTTAAATACATAGTCGTGAAGGGAAGTCGAAAGTCACGATCAGTGACCCGAACAGTGAGTTAGGTTATGTTAGCTTAAGACCAAATTCACGGCGATCTCCAGCCGCCGCCTGCACATAAAGGTCGGAGAGGGGGATACATCGATCCGCGTGCTCCCTCTCACCTCGAGGTGAGACCCGAGTTAGCCGGACCCTCTCCGGCGAGCAAATGGTGAAGCCAGTCGATAAAAGGGCCGGTCGTCGTCTATTCGATATGGAAGTGAATACGCAAGCGAGTCCATAGCCCAGACAAGGGACTTTCGAGGATCGGAAGGGGTTTTAATGGGTATACTTAAAATATCGCACGACCCGAGCGAGCGAAATGAGCGTGCCGCGGCAGCGGCCGGTGAGTGCCAGAATAGAAAGGTCACAATGTTTTTCCCGCTATTTTCGTCTATTCCAAGAAAACGATATTATTTATCGGGATAAAAAGTATCCTAAGTTACGCCCCGGGATATAAGCTAGATCAATGTTAAGTTTCATTTAAATTCGTTCAGTAGTTTTCACGTGATGCTCTAACAGACAGACAGAACGATTAAAGTTTTAAAAATTGCATTTTTGGAATCTCCTGGTCCGAGTTATCCCCCCTGATTTTTTTCATATTTTTAAACGTATTGTACAAACTAGAACAATTTACAGATTTAATATAGTGTAGATAGATAGATTCTTATTTTTTGAAATGGGCCGGCGCTAAAATAGACTGGTTGGTGCTGAAATAGCGGCGCCTAATAGTGCAAGACCCTTTGTGCCATTTGCTGTTGAAACGCTTGAACCTGAGGCTATGAGCTCCTACAAAAATGATCAAAATACTGATTGAGTCTTCAGGTGACCAGAGGGCTGGTACTCACCTCGGAAAACGGATCAGTGTGGGGATCCAGCGAGGAAACGTAGCCAGCCTTCTGGGTACCTTACCCATAGAAGACGATGATCTAAGCTCAGTATTCTACTTATAGTCTTGAGCGGACCATGGGTGGAACATAATATGACAAAGTACAGTTTCCTTTTATTGTATCTTGTACTAATATATAAAGCTGAAGAGTTTGTTTGTTTGTTTGACCGCGCTAATCTCAGGAACTACTGGTCTGATTTGAAAAATTCTTTCATTGTTAGATAGCTCATTTATCGAGGAAGGTTGTAGGTCTTATACTAATATATAAAGCTGAAGAGTTTGTTTGTTTGTTTCAACGCGCTAATGTCAGGAACTACTGGTCTGATTTGAAATATTCTTTCATTGTTAGATAGCTCATTTATCGAGGAGGGTTATAGGCTATATATCATTACGCTAAGACCAATAGGAACGGAGCACCAAAGAAGAATGTTTCAAAATCGGTTTGAAAACAAATTCCACGCGGACAACGTCGCGGGCACAGCTAGTTAGTTTATAAAGTCATGTTTTAGTTCACTACTTTCAATTTAATAGAATAAATTTGTCAATTTCATTTTTTTTATTGAGAGCCTACTTCGATATAGAGGTACATACTCGTACTTACATGTCCTGTGAGATTTATGTGCTTGCCTATATTATTGACTGAATTAAGTGAATATTTAAACGCATAAGGATATCCTTACATTCTTGCATACGATCTCAGACAGATTTCAATGTATTAACATTGTTCCCTTTTTCAGTTGCTGTTCATCATTATTGCTTCGTTTATTACTGTTTTGGGCTTATGTTACCATTGCTCATTTAATGTGATTCGAAATCGGGTGAGTTCCCTTCTCAACGTTATTTCTCACAGTGCTTCGGTAGCACAGGGAGCTATATCTCGCTTCCGTATTAAATTAGATCACAAAGATATTAATTAAAAATAATCTATCTATCTATACTATAATAAATCTGTAAATAGTTCGAGTTTGTACAAAGCGTTTAAAAATGCGAAAAAAATTAGGGGACTAATTCAGATCAGCCAATTTCGAAAATACAATTTTTAGAATTTTTGTCCGTCTGTCTGTATGTCTGTTTGTTAGAGCATCACATGAAAACTACTGAACAAATTTAAATGAAACTCAACATATATCTAGCTTATATCCCGGGACGTAACGGATACTTTTTATCTCGATAAATGGCGTGGTTTCCGTGGGATAGATGAATATAGCGAAAAAGATGGCGCTGTGATCGCATTTCTTTTGGAAACTACGGAACTTATATGAATGAAACTCGACATAGTGCTGGATTATAATCAGAGTTAACACTTAGGGTACATTTTATTCCAATAAGGATGTCGTTTCCATAAAATAGACAGACTAGTTAAACAGATGGCGCTGCAATTTCATTTTTTAAGTTCACTAATAAATACGTTGTTATAGGGAACAAGTCATTCATTGCACTAGTTCAAATCAGGTTGGCGTCGACTCATCTCTAAGCTTTGTTGGGTTTGTTATTATAGTGAATTGAACAAGAAACAGTAAAGTTCTAGGCCTAACATATATAAAAACGTTTTTATATATATTCAAAAAAACCTAATTTAGTTTTTATGTAAGTAACATAGAGCTACTGCCCAGGGTTTTTCACGCGGAGTAGCCTCGGGGAAAACTCTAGTAAAAGATAAACGCATTTGGTATGTTGTGGTAAATACAAATTCAACAAGAAATTGGACCTTAATTATATATTATGTAGTAGCTTTGTCTCATGTTCTGATAGGTTTGGTGTCAATAATTCCTTAATTGATTAATTTGACTTATAGGTGGTTCGTTTTAGCATAACTGGGACTGTAACTAATTTTAGATATCTCTTTTCAGAGTCCATGGCAAATCTTTTTGGCTGACTTTGGGCTATCATTGCTTATAGTAATATCATTGTTTTCTCCTTGCTTTTTCGGAGATCGAGTACATAGCGAAGTTCGGCGACTAAGGGAGCTATTGGCTTCTAGACTCTACGAGAACAAGTTAGGTAAGTATTTGGCACGGTATATGTATGTTTATATCATACATATACCAATCCTAGTATATTTATATAAAGATAATGTGAAATAACAAGCAACTACTCTTTACCGCTAAGAAGGTTTATGTCATAGAATTAATACGCTTAGAACCCGGCTAGGTGCAAAGAATACGCTTTATTGTACACCAACATTACATAGAAAAAGTACACAATAAACTTACATACTAAAAGGTAGTACAATGGGCGGCCTTATTGCTAAAAGCAATCTCTTCCAGGCAACCTTTGGATGGACAAGAACTAATTACATAGATAGCGTTGGCGTGCAGTTGAAATAGATAATAATAAAATAATTATAATACATATATTATAGTTATAAAAATATATACGTACATAGAAATACAAAACAATCAATAAACACGTTATACAGTTAAATAGTGCTCCTTCACAAGTCTGTTAAAAGAATGGATAGATTTAGCAGACCGGACATCTGCCGGCAGAGCATTCCAGAGATGCACAGCCTGGACAGAGAACGATCTTGCGTAAATCTCCGTAGTATGCGCTGGTGTCCTAAGTCGCAACCTCTCTGACGTTCTCAAAGACCTCGAATCACTGTGAAAGAACTGAAAACGTTCTTTAAGATAAGACTATCTATAACTCGGGCGCTGCTGGCATTCACTGAAACTCGGGACCTTTCGTTTTCATCATGTCTTTCGAGGAAATATCTAAAGGGAAATTATTAATCGATTATTTGGATGTTTCGAAAAATATTAGCCATTTTTTTATGTCACCACTATATAGAGTGATTAATGTGCTGTAAGTAAATAGTTGATATAATAATACTAATTTTGATTTCAATTTAATTAGGTAATGTCTTGTTTTACGTGATTTTATAAAATTGCATAAAGTAACTTAAAAAACTGTATTGTGTATACAGTTTTAGTTTAGGAGGGAAGGGTAAAATGTACGAAATACCGAACCCAACGAGCGCTGCAATTTGATTTAATTGATTTAATTATTGAAAATATATGAATATAATGTGTTGCTAAGTATTAGGCCGCAGTTGCTTATTTGTAAAACGTTGACTATTGTACATGCTTTGTACATCCGGCAATGGTTCGATTCATTTTGTATTTGATAAAATTTACACCTACACAGTTTTACACATATATAAGTATTTGTTCTGTATAATTTCTGAGTATCTTATGGTCTTCTATATTAAATATAAAGATGGTCAGCATACGTTGCATATCTACACACATAGTGAAAAAAATAATAAGTATGTAATATGACACCTATAAATTGTAACGGTTTATTCATAGAGAGTTATGAATTATTTATGTAAAAAATTGCAAAAACGTTTTGTGATCATCTAATAAAATATATTAAATAAAAAAAGAATTTTAGTTATTAATCAAACTACTTTTAATAGACTATAATAATTATTATGACTTATGTCCTTGTTCCATCTGCGTTAGTGATGGTGGTAATGACTGCCTTAAAATGCGTCTTACCTATAGCGTTAAAAATAACGCAATACGATTAGCTACATTAGTGTATATATACATGAGCTATCTGTCAACGTTTAATGTCATTAGCAATGTCTTAATTACATCTGAGTGACACAGTCACCAAAACATCACATTATCCCCGATGTAGTAGAGGCATTAGAATGCTGAAGTCATACCTACGCCCCTATAAAAACTAGGAGGCTGCAAATTTTAGATGCTAAGAAATAAGCCCGTTCGTTTGACTATCAAATATATATATTACTATTACTATTTATTTATTGCTAACTTTAGCAATAAATAAATATATTTATTACAGGCGAGATTAAGGCAGTAATTGGGGACTGAAAACAATGTTAAACATGGAACAAAAATCATCAAAGGCACTCGGCATCCGGCAAAGTGGAAAACAACAAACGGTTACCATAAAATTAAATTGGCAATAAATCTTGGTTCAAAGGTCTCTGACTCCCCCAAAGTTTCCTTTATTAATTAAAAGAACTAGGATAGAACAATACTGAATGAGTTTTATAAACTCGTTATTTGGATTAAAATAATTAGTAGTACAGAACTCCTTTTGAATTTAAGAGTAGGTTATATTCATAAGAACTATGAGTTGCACCTGGTTTAAGAGACGTAGAGACTAAATTGACATTTGTAAATGTCGTTATTTTTCGACAATCGCGCCAAAATGTTATTATTTTTGTTTTAAATATCATTATTTTGGGCGCGTTCCTCTAGTAGCACACAACGATTAAAATGCTCCTTCAGCCGTTCCACAAAGCGAATAGTAAATACAAAATATTTCATATTTAAAGCAGTAAATTTATTTTATTTCTACTTTAAGAACAAAATTTTATTAAATAGCGGAGCTGCCACTTTTTGTTCCTTTTTTTCCCGACTTGTTTTGTAGCGCGGACGGACGGCGAAGTGCGAGCACAGTACATTGTAAGTGCGAGATACATCAAAACGTGCAAGCCACATAATATGATGTTACATATGAATATAAAGGAGATTAATAATAATAAAAAGATTATCCATTAATATCACTTGACCTTCTAGTACACGCTAAAGGTGCGTGTATTATAACAGTGTTGAAATAAAAATATAACCCAGAAAGTATATTTTAATTTGAGCCTTTATCTTCTTCGAGTAGGCTAAATATATATACCGTACAAAGTCATATTTAAGAGAGGAGAAGTAAATAACTTATGTTTATATAAGGATGCAGTAATAGTTATTTAGGATTCTAGTGCGGTAAGTTGGTTTTCACAAACGAGTAGACGAACGCACGTTGTCTTACAAACAGTACAATAGGTAATGAAACAAACATAAATATCAGTCGAAAAGTCACAACAATCTTT
Organism: Dendrolimus kikuchii; assembly: GCA_019925095.2. Taxonomy (NCBI): domain Eukaryota; kingdom Metazoa; phylum Arthropoda; class Insecta; order Lepidoptera; family Lasiocampidae; genus Dendrolimus; species Dendrolimus kikuchii. The sequence goes on from CM034403.1 coordinate 10,901,854, forward strand.
GACTTTTCTAATGCGTAAATTTTATTTGCAAATGAAATTTGTGCTATTGCAAATGGTGTCATGTGCGTTTGGGAAATTAGAATTACATCTTTCGTCTCATTTTTTCTATGGTATTAAAGTGAGACGAATATATTGATCAAAGGCGCTCCCAAGGAGGTTCGATTATTCAGTTTATTTATTTTTGTAATGTGAAACTCCTTGGTGGAATTTTTATATATTTTTTCTCATAAGTACCTATTTCACCGCACGTTTCGTTGTATCGAGCCTAATTTTTAACTTTTGAACAATTTATACAGGCTTCGTAAATAACTATTTCGAGCAAATGTCTTAAAAATA